>JBBPDA010000152.1:19306981-19336839 GCA_037974385.1 Arnoldichthys spilopterus | reverse complement strand
GAGGTTCAAGTCAAAGTCCACACTGAGTCCAAAGAGGTTCAAGTCAAAGTCCACACTGAGTCCAAAGAGGTTCAAGTCAAAGTCCACACTGAGTCCAAAGAGGTTCAAGTTAAAGTCCACACCGAGTCCAAAGAGGTTCAAGTCAAAGTCCACACTGAGTCCAAAGAGGTTAGAGTCAAAGTCCAGATGGAATCCAAATGATTGAGACAGAGTTGAGATGAGACAAAAAAGACTCCTCTTTAAGACTCACTGGTCTGTTTATAATGTGTGTGTGATGCTGTGAGACAGTGTATCTTCAGCTATAAGCTGTATTCTGCACTGTAATAACAAGTAAGTGCAGTGTAGCAGCACTGCAGAATCACATTAGACCACATTAATTACTTTAAGTAGAGCCGTTTCACTTAATTCACTTTTTTCGCTGACATTGCATCTGTAGTCAATAAGAAAATAATAAGCATGGATGCATCATGCAGAGTGCACAGAGATGAGTGGTTTCCAGGTGGGCAAGGTCAACGCTAATGTTCTAAATAAATTCTGACATAATTTTACAAATGTCCGCTATCAAACGTCAATTGCCATTGGCCAATTCCGTTCCTTTTTTTTTTTTTTTTTGCCTTGGCAGCAAAGAGTTGTGTGGAGAAATATTACCAGTGGAAACACAAACTATAAAGGCAGCTGGACTCAGTCGAGACAAACTCGAATGTTTGGTGAGATCGTGGAGGATTTGCAGTAGATCGTAGTTGAAACTACATTTTCTAACTAAAGGTGATGAAAATTTACTCTTTAGGTTACCACCCGAGTCTGGGCACTAAAAGGTACCATTTTTCCTAAAGTTGTACAGCAATTTCTAAACAGCAATTTACTGGAGTAATGTGACACCAAGTTTAACGCCTAATCTCAGGTTTACTTTGGTTCTCCTAGTTTCCACAGACTAGAGCTACAACAATAATTTAATCATATAATTAACAATTAATGATTCATTTACAATGAACTAAAAGCCCACTGGCATTAATAACACTACACAAAAAGCTCTGATGTGCCTGTAGCTTAAAAACAAAATTACAATATTAATATGAAACATCATTCTGACTAGGGTTGGGAACTGCCACAAAAGCAGCGATACAATACAATAAGGGTGTTTTTGTCATGATATAATATTATTGGGATTCTTCAACTTAAAAGCAGATGCCAGGTTACATACAGGAGTCTCTGCAGCCAGCTTGGCGATTCAGACTTCCTTACCAATTTCTATAGTGATTCAAGAAAAGAATGGGATCTTGCGCCATCTAGTGGACTTCAGAAGCAACGTTATTAGATATATGAACCAAAATAAAAGCCTATTAAAATATCTTTAAATAGATAAAGTAAATGTAAGCAAATTCAAAACACTGATATTTTATGCTGCTGTATTGATAAAATAGTTATACTATGCTATATAGATTTATCCTCCCACCTCAAATTCACACAGATGCAGTACTCTACAGGATGCATTTGGGCCGATATGAAATAAGAAATATTTTGTAATTGAGGCACTGTAACAAGCAGAATTAAATGAAAATGATCACAGAGTTGATTAATCAAACAAAATCAGAAATTAAGTTATTGTCACCTTAATGTAATAAAGAAATGGAATTAATTAATTACATATTTACATATTAATGCTACATCTACCTGTGTTACCTCAAAAAAATTTATTTTATTTTTCATTAGGTTAGAGCATACTGCCTAATCCTGAGCTATAGCGAGTAATGTATGCAGTGCATTACATTCTACTTTCTGCCCTTTCTGGCACCTGTTCCGCCTCATGACAAGATTGAGCAACCTTAGCAAACAAACCCGAGTGCTGTGAACACCGATAGCCCACGTGTAACATAACATAAACCTTTTTGACATTACCAGTCTGCTTCCCAGGCACAGATAAAGTCTAATCTGGATTTTAAATAGCAAAAAACCCACTGGTGTGTCAGATTAGTCCAAGATGAGGCCTAACAGGCATTCACTAAACCAGCCAACGACACAGGATAAGGCTTGAGGTGTCAGTATGTTGGCTGGGCCTCAAAGCACCAAGCTAGAAAAGAAGTTGCAAGGCAAAAGGGCCATAAAGACTCACGCCTGAGCATCCGGGCTGATGCTGAGGAGTTTGCTGACTGCCACGCACAGACGCTCATGGAGGTCATGATTGAGCCTGACGTCCATCTTGATCCTCTCTGCGTTCCTCTCCAGCAGGTCCAGGATCAATGGCCGCAAGTGTCGGGCAACCAGGAGGGTGTAATCCTTCTCCAGAAGAAGCTGTGCTAGACATCCCAAGATGCACTGTCTGTCTTGCTGGTTCCATATCTACCAGAATTAAGAAAAAACAGTGCTGCTGGTATTATAGGACATAAAGCACATTTAAGATGCAAAAGCATCCAGGCACCTTAACTAAGTTAATTCAGTAGTTTAAGGCGATCGCACAGCTTGTGTAATCACAAGGGGTGTAACAATACAGTTATCTCACAATTTGGTGGGACAGACAATTCAGGGCTGATGGTGCGATACAATTACAATATATTTAATCAAGTACAGCTGAAAACAGTTAAATATTCCCACAACACTTGAATAAATGTGAATAAAGGAAAGTGATGACTGTATTCATTTCTGAAAATGTACTAGAGAGACTATAACTGGACTGTAGGGGGAGGGTAATGTATAACAGTGTGGGCAGTGGAGGCCTAGTCTTTAGGATGCTTCCTTTGAGACCTGAAGGTCGCAGGTTCGAGTCACTGAGGTACCCACTGAGGTACCCTTGAGCAAGGTACTGTCCGATTACACTGCTCCCCGGGTGCTGTTGATAGCTGCCCGCTGCTCCACGTGTGCACATGTGATGGGTCAAATGCAGAGGTGACATTTCATTGTGGTGCTTGAGTGTGTTCACAATGACAAATAGTCACTTTCACTTCACATGAATGTGCTGGACTGGGCTGTTGTTTTGCACTGGTTGAACATTACAAGCAATTCAGTTGTACCAAATATCATGAATCTGCAAATGTCCCACTTGTGGGACTAATAAAAGTTTATCATAATTAAGAGCATGCTTTTTTTGCCTAAATGCATTGTCACACATATTTAATGCATATTTTCACATTTTGCAATGCAATATCTAGTAATCACAACAGAAAACCATTGCCATGTTACATAATGGGATCAGCACATGCAAAGTTTTGTCTAGGGGTGTATAAAGCATAATGCAGCATTTATGATCCAGACTTAATCATTCAACATGTACCGTCCCCCATAAGAGGAGGGGACTGTTACTGCAGCAAAGGGGGACAAACTCTACTAATACCCTTGATTTCGGACCAAACAGCACGAGAAGCTGTCTACAGTCCAAACTTCTGGACCTGTGGTACAGCTTCAGTGTCTTCAGGTCGCGGAGCTGGTCCTAACAGCAGCGAACAGGCTATTGGTTCATGCAGAGCTAGCTAGCCTTAGCCACCTTTCGGAAACACACGTGGAGCGACTCCGAGCGCCCGCTGGGACAACATTGAGATGCCTTTCTGAAATCGGAGCATCCGGATCGTGCACGGATCAAGCTAAATGCTTCAGTTTTAGGGCTCTCACTCAGCTCCCCCACTGCTCTGCCCCGCTCTCCATCCTAAAGTAGCACATATGTAAACACAACACACGGTCTGGTCCGGGCGCACCGCAGCGCGAACCCCGCACAAGCACAACTGAAGCGGCCCCGCGGAGCTTTATGCGCCCGGCGACGAGCGCGATCCGTACCTGTTTGCTTAAATACTGGCTCAGCTCGTTGTGACTCTTGTCGATGTGCCTGGAAATCGTAGCCAGTGATGTGAGGCTCAGCTCCAGCTTCTCCATGCCGAGCTCCACGCCGCGCTCTGCGGCTTTCTACGCACGCTGCGGTCCGCGTCTCTACGTGCCAGCGACGAGAAGGTTCATCCCTCATAAATGTGTGTGTGTGTGCGTACAAGAGAGAGGAGAGGAGAGAATGTGTGTGAGGGATCGAGAGGGCAGAAGGAGCTGCGCGGTACCTTCACTGTTAAAACCCTCCGTCCACATGTGAGCGAACGCACCAAGACCGTTTCCGGGTCAAGCTGCTTACGCGCAGCTCCGCGACGCCGAGAGGCTCGAGGTGAGCTCGCGGGGCACGTTATGCGTGTCTGTCAGTGCCCGATGCGTTCGACACGCGGGCTGCGTGTGCGCGTGCAGATTTGTGTATATACATAGAGAAAAAATAAGGCAACATTCACATTTTTTGAGTTTATCACACTGGATATAGCGTTAAACGTAAAAAAGTATGTTTTTTGTTTTATTTGTTTTAATTTGTTTTATGGGGGTGTGCACAAAAATAGCAAATTTTTTATTAATTATTTTTTATGTTCTTTATGTTCTTTTTAATGTAATTTATTTTTTTATTTTAATTTAGATTTTTATTTTAAATTTTTCTGTTAAAATAAAACATTCAAAAAATTTTAAAAAATGTTTGTAAAAGTTATAAATGTCTTGGTTTAAAAAAATACCAGCCATAACATTATGACCACTGACAGGTAAAAGCAAATAACATTAACTATTTAGTTATTTAAGGGGAGGGGTCAGGGGGTGGGGCAAATTATGCAGCAAGTGAACAGTCAGTTCTTGAAGTTGATTTGCTGGAAGCAGGGAAAATGGGTGTGTGTACGGAGCCTTTTTTTGATGATGGCCTTATTGAATATATGAGGAAGGCATGATCAGCCATGACATTAAAAACGCTTTGTGTCACCAAAACACCAAAACTGCAATGCACAGTGAGGGCAGCAAAATAAATAAATAAATAAATAAAATCATTGGTGTCCCCCTGCCCACCCTACAACTTTACTACAAACCAGAAAGTGGGCAAGGTAGAGCACCACAAACTCCTCACACCCTCTTTCAACTCATCCCTTCAGGCGCACACTGCAGGTCCCTGTGCACCAGGAATGCCAGACACAGGAGCAGTTTCTACTCTCATGCCATCACCCATAAATGGTTGACAAAATAGCTTCCTCCCTCTCAAATCTCCACATCCACTGGGTAGTATACTCTATTTTTTCTTCTACAGTTGTACTGTCTATTGTGCTTTGTATAGCCTAATGGTTCATGTATACTGTGTATGCCATACTGTATATATGTATATTGTATAAATACTGCATATTGTATACAATAATTATACACTGTATAAACGCTTATATACTGTATTTTGTTTAAACTGTACATACTTGGTGTATTGTACTGTATACTGTATACTGTGTATTGTACTGCACCACATATGCATATTGTATATTGTGTATAGTCTGCATAGTGTCTTGTATGTTATGCATGCCATTGTATTGTACCTTATGTGTCTTGTATTGTGTTTTATTGTACTGTATGTATTGTACTGTACTGTCTGTACCTTATACAATATATGAACTGTCTTATGCTTTCAGTACTAGAGAGACACTATTGGTGGGAAACAAATTGCTTGTTTGTCCAAACATACTTGACCAACAAAGCTGATTCTGATTTTTTCACGTTTTTTTTAAATTGCTTGATCTGTGTGTGTATGTGTTTTTAATCCTAATCCAAAGCAGAATTTTAATTTATGTCGAAGCAGAGTTCGCGGGTAAATGTCGTCACTTCCTGTTTTGCCGAGCAGTTCGGTTGGCGCGCGGCTCTGTTGGTACCGGGCAGTAAGAGACTTCAGGGTTTTAAAAGCTTCGACACGGTCAGCAGCGTTAAAAACACGTCGACTGCACCGAGCCAGTTCCCTGTAGACTCTGTTCGGTGGGCATTTTATTCCACTGAACGGCAATAAAGGCTCTCCGTGCTCCATGACTCCGTGTACAAGTCTACCTGTGATGTTAGCCAGCTAGCTTTTGTATAGGAGGCTAACGTTGGCTAACAGGTTGTCGCTGTAGGTGAGCAATAGTGTTTGTGTACTTTTACTCCATTTTAACATTTAACTACATTTTACACCACCCGTTGTTGGATAGTTTTAAGATTTACAGCTGTTTTAACGCTTGTCTTCATGAGCATAGACGCTAACAGCCAGCAAACTATGAGTTTAGCTTGTTAGCCATGGGATTGTGTCTGCTTATTGTACTTCCATGTTTGTCTAGATCTGAAAATGCAATTTTCCATTGGCACATGTTTTTTTTAGCTTGCCTGAGTACTTAATATAAGACGTTTCTTGACAAACTGTATATTAAAAGTCCTTTTCATCACCTAATATCTCATATTAACCAATGGGACTGCTAAAACAATGCAAACATTCATATTTGGTTGTTAATGAAAGTAGATAAAGTATAAAGTAATTTTCATACGGTCACAAATAGTTCATTATAAGTACAAATGTTCCAAATGCCAAAACACATTTGTGTTTTGTTTTGCCATCACACTAAATGTAGTGGGATTTAGTGGAACAGAGGCTAAAGTTCAAGGTATGCCACTAAGTTTGCTGTATTGTCATGTATTTTTGAAGCTTAAATGGTTGTAAAATGTTAACACTTCAGAATACTTTCCTGTTGCCCATTTTTTTTTTTTAGAAAACTCCTTTCTGTTGTGCTTTTGTTGCTGCAGTTTACCAGCTTTTCATTGTTCAAGTCACCCCCCGCCCCCCATTAGAACAGCCCTCATTCCTTTTCTCTCACTTTTAGCCAAATCAAGCAATGCTTTGCATTTCGTGACTGACCACAATGGAGGACATTGCTATGGATGAGCTTTATGGTGATCTTGGGCAAAGGCATTATGGTAAGATGAACTTTTAAGCTTTTAAACTTCGCCTTTTTTATCTTTTTTATTATTTAGATTTTTTGCCATGGACACATACATCAGAATGAGATTTTGTTGCGACTGGCTCTCGAAAAAGAAAGAAACTAGTGCAAAAAACGGTAGTTTTATATATGTCTGTGATAAGATTTGATTTTTCTCTCACATTCCTGTGCAGCGCTTTGCCACATAGGTGAATGTTCTGTCATGTGCCCTTCACTCGCAGCTTTTGATAATGTCTCTCTTTTAAAACCATTGTTATTAGACATTTGCATGTGTATTCACACAGGCTTACAGGGTAAAAGATGAAAACTATTTATGACCTGTTAGGGACTGTTTACAGTTTTTTTGTTACCAGTACTGATTGCATTGTAAGCGGTTTCCTTTCAACAGTTCTACATTTGGGGCTCCTAAGTAGGCTCGTCAAGATGATCGCTTCTGGTGAACGAAATTTAGTCCCAAGAATTATTCCAAAAAGCAGTAATTACTGATTTTAATGCTATTTTATGCTACTGGTGTAGTGTCAACATTTTGGCTTTAAATTGTTACTGTTTTTTGTTTTTAGTTTCTATGACAAAAACTACATTTAAAGACCAAAATGTTCATGAACCCAGAGGTCCCAGTGCTGCCCTAATCAGAGCTTTGATGCTACCCTTCTGACTAGCTATCATGCCAGTCAAATGTCCTAGTTATTCCATTATACTTGCACCTGTCGGGGGGGGTGGGATATATTAGACAGAAAGTGAACAGTCAGTTCTTGAAGTTAATGTGCTGGAAGCAGAAAAACTGGTCAAGTGTAAGAATCTGAGCCACTTTAACAAGGGCCTTATAGCGATGGCTAGATGACAGAGTCCAAGAATCTGCAACGGCAGGTCTTGTGGACCGTTTCGGGTATGAGGTAGTTAGTACTTACCAAAAGTGATTTAAGGAAGGCCAACTGGTCAATCGGCGACAGGTTCATGGGCACATAACTCATGTGGGGAGTCTGTCTGGTCTGATCTCAAAAAAGAGCGAGCTACTGTGGGTTAAAAAGTGAGTGCTGACTGATAAAAAGTTGTCCGAACACACAGTTCACCACAGTCAGAGCTGTTTCAGCAGCATGAGGGACCGACTCAGTATTAGACAGGTGGCGTTAATGTTACGGCTGATTGGTGTGTATATATTGTGTGATAAGTTGTTAATGTAATTGCTGACAGCTAAGCAAAATGTCAAACTGTTCTTTCTGTGACTTTAAAGGTTTCAAACACTTCTCAGTTATTTTAACGTAATCTATGTGTTTTAGATTCTACACTGAATCATGACGAAGACTCTGTGGATATTTATTCTGGGCTTGAGGACAGTCCAAAACGTGATGAAGGCAATGGTAAGTGTATTAAGCTTTTCTTTTTCTTTATTCTATTTGTTATTATTAGTTTTTTATTAGTTTCTTCCAGCTAAACTGGTATTTAGCAAGCTTACTATACCAAGTAGCAATCCTTCAACCTATTCATCTTTGTGCAATGCTGTGTTCCTGTTTACCATCTATTGTTTTTCTTTCAGGAAAAGACATCACTTTCCACTCACCAATGAGACTGAAAAAATCAATGGATTTGTATGAGGAGCTGATCACAGAAGAGCAAGAGAAGAAAGAGACAACATACAATGAGGTTAATAGCATTCATTATATTTGTTTGGATAAAAAAAGCATTTTCTTACTATTATACATTAAAAAATATCATTGATTTTGTTAAGTTTTCTATTAGGTTCGTCACATTTTTTTTTTTTCCTTTGCTTCTTTACAGCTGAAAAGTAAATTTGATGCTGCACAAAACCAGGTGAAGGAGTTGCTTTCACAGTTGGAGCAGATACAAACAAAGGTGTGTTTTTCTTTAGAAGCAAAATATTCAATACAATTATAAAAAAATTTAAATTTTAACAAATTTTACCAGTTTTGCAGTTTTACCATTTTTAGATGTACCCAGAATGATTCATTGAGCTGTGGAAGATTTATAAAATAATGAAATAAACTGTAAAATATTTTAAAATAAAGTTATGATTTAATTTTGCTTAAACAAAAAAAATGTATATTACAGAACTCAAGCTTACACAAAGAGAACACACTCCTGAAGAAAAACATCTGCGCACTTATCAAGACTGCTAGAATGGAGATTGTTAGGAAGGATGAGGAAATAAGCAAACTAAGCAAAAGGTAAATTCTGCTTCTTTTATGATTTATTTGCACATAGTGTCGCACAGTCACCTGATCTCCTTAAGTGACCAAATTTCATAGTGATCATAAATTTAGATCGAGAAATCCCTGTCATAGCAGTAACTATATGTGTCTTTCTTGCATATAGTTCTTGCACACCTGGTTGGAATAGATTCCACTCATCTCGGACGGAAAGAACCCAAGGACTTTGCTTGAGAAGCCAGACCAACACGGACCCCAGTGTGAAAACCCCCGCAGGCACTAGCCAGATCCACATTGGCCCCAGTGTAAAAACCCTTACAGGGACTAACCAGACCAATACTGACCCCAGTGTGAAAACCTCCACAGGCACCAGCCAGACCCACTCTGTCCCCAGTGTGAAAACCTCCACAGGCACCAGCCAGACCCACTCTGTCCCCAGTGTGAAAACCTCCACAGGCACTAGCCAGACCCACTCTGGCCCCAGTGTGAAAATGTCCACAGGCACTAGCCAGACCCACTCTGGCCCCAGTGTGAAAACCTCCACAGGCACTAGCCAGACCCACTCTGGCCCCAGTGTGAAAATGTCCACAGGCACTAAACAGACCCACTCTGGCCCCAGTGTAAAAACCTCCACAGGCACCAGCCAGACCCACTCTGGCCCCAGTGTAAAAACCTCCACAGGTACCAGCCAGACCCACTCTGGCCCTAGTGTGAAAACCTCCACAGGCACTAGCCAGATCCACTCTGGCCCCAGTATAAAAACCCCCACAGGCACCAGCCAGACCCACTCTGTCCCCAGTGTGAAAACCCCCACAGGCACCAGCCAGACCCACTCTGTCCCCAGTGTAAAAACCCCCACAGGCACCAGCCAGACCCACTCTGTCCCCAGTGTGAAGATCTCCACAGGCACTGCAAAAGAGTCCCAGGACTGTACAAGAGGGGAGGGAATATCTACGGTCTCCGAACCCAAGGATGGAAATACGCTGTCCAGCCACTCTGTTCACAAGGAAACAACAACAGAGGTTTCATCCTCATCAGTGCCCGAAAGATGCACCAGAAGCAACCAAAATACTCCTCTGCTTTGTCAAAGTAAAGACTCCGATGGAACAGTACGGACTTCCTTTCGTGCCCAATCAGACCGATCATCCAGTAGCAAAGCAAGGGAAAATCCAGGTTCTGAGGATGAAGTCAGGAAATCTCGAAGTGTTTCTAATACAGTTTGTAATAAAACCGTGGGAAAGCAACCAGATAGTAGTGAGGGACGTAAAGAATGTCTACAACAGTTTAATAACCAGAGCACGGAGTGTAACCCACAACAGAACGACAAAATGGAAAAAAGTCAATGTGACCTGAACAAATCCGAGAGACCACAGAAGGAGTCGTTAAAAGTGAACTGTGCTTCTAACAAAAGCCAACAACAGGATAAAGAGGACCCTGTAGTCCTTAGGAGATCAGGTCGTTCAAAAAGTCCTTTTTCTACACCGCACTCCTCTTTATCCGAAGTCCACTCGCAGACCTCCAGAGGACCATCTAGGGTGATTTCGGACACACAGACGCAGGGCCGGAAACAGGAACTACGGCATCAAGGAGAAGACAGACGCAGTAGAAGTGGAGTACATTCAGTAAGTGACAAGAACTGCTCCGAGAAGTCTGGTACCTCACTTGACCGGAAGACAGAGAAAAGAAGGTCCAGGGAGCATCACAGAAAAGAGGAGAGGAGGCAAGAAGATGCTGACAGTTCAAAAAGGAGGTGCACCAGGAGTGATGGGAGCAAGGAGTATGAGCTTAAAAAGGCAAGAGAAAGTGACCGGAGAAGCACTAGGTCAGAAGCCAGCAAAGATCATGAGCGACGGAATGCAAAAGAGCGAGAGCGAGGCCAGAAAAATAGAAGAGAGAGTTCTCCTGTTAAACGTGGCGATCATCATGGCGGCAATACTCGTAGGAAAGATCACGATGAGGAGATGAGAAAAACAAAATCTTCTAGTAAAACCGAGGAGCCGATGTCTAGGAGCAAAACTTCCAGTCGTGACGATTGTAGAGATGGTAAAAGCTCTCTCCCTGTCGGTCAGTCAGGCTCTGATAGGCATGGTGTTAAAGAGAAATGTGTTGATGGTTATGACAAAGGAAGAAGAAGAGCTGATAAAGAAAAACTAGATGGTGCACTGCAAGAAAAATCAAGTAATGGTACCTTTGCAGCAGATGTTGCAAAGTCTGCTTGTCCTGAGAAATCTGGAAATGGTGAGAATGAACTTGCTGGAGAGACCGCACATGGTCTAGCAAATGTAAACATGCAGTCCTCCTCACAGTTAAGCAACAGCTGTGACATTTCCGCCATGGCAGAGGAAAGCAGTCCAAAGAGAAAACTGTCTTTCATGGAAACCCTAAACCTTACGCTCTCTCCAATTAAAAAGCAATGCAAGCCTGCTGAAGCTGAAGAGCCCGTTAACCAACCGCCTGAGGATGCCCTTGTGAACAGGTCAGCTGGGCAAACGGGTTCACTTGAGCTTGGGGAAGAATTCTGTGTAATAGATGAAATCGAAAACAGCCAAGAGTGCGTAGAAGCCATGGATGATAACGTGGGACTACCAACAGACGATGCTGTGCAACTTCCTGAAAGCAATTCAGGTGAACAGCCAAACCAAGGTCCAGACACGATTTCTGTTGCCAAATGTGGGCCAAAATCAGATCTTCAAGAAATGCAAGTAAAAGAAAAAGGACAGGATTTTTCCAATGGTTCTGTTGAAGCATTATGTGAAGGTGCAGCATCTCCACCTAGGAAAACTTGTGCTGATTCAAAGACACAAGAAAAGCTATCCGATGCAAAGGCAGATGATTCTGGTGTTTCCCTTGCTAGCACGTCTGAGAAATGTACACACAATTCTCCTTATGCTGGAGATAAAACCATCAATGCAGAAGTTCCTTTACCTAGTGAAGGATCTGTGTCCATTAATTTGTCTTGTCCCTTATTTGAAAAAGAGAACCGGAGTAGTGAGATTTCTAGTAAAGAATGCCAAATTGAAAGTGAAATAGAACAAGCAGCATCACCAACAGTTCAGAGTGATGCATCTCAGGAAGAAGTGTCCACCTCAATCAAAGTGCACCCTGTCTCCAAGCCTTGTTTTAATACTGACACTTTGGCGTCTCTAGAACTTGTTTCTAGCACTGTCAGTGTAGAGATTAGCCCTCAAAGCGAAGGGGACCGTGCTGACACACAGAGAGCTGTTTTGGATCTGGAAACCACAAAAGAACATGAGAACCTAGATTCTTGTCTAATGCCATCAGAAGAAAAACCCACTGCAGAGGTTGACAGCAGCAACGCTTTGAGAGCGATGGAAACCTCGCCTGAACAAGCCAGCTCCTCTGAGCCTGATTCTACAGAGAATGAACTGCAGAACTCGAAGCCTTGCTTTTCAGAAGTAGCACCCCAGGATGAAGATTCTATGATGCTTACCCTAAGCAGCATCAAAGGAATTCCTGAAGCCATTAGCCCTCTCACAAGTCCAGTTCGCCAGATCAGGATAGTCCAGCAATATTTGGGAAAGGATTCGCACGTCAAGAGTCTCAGTAAAGGTCAGTATGTGGTTGGTCTTCTATATTAAGTGTTGTTTTTAATTTACTTAACGTTTTGCTAAATTCAGTAGTAATTTACTTGATCCACATGCTTTTGCATCGGCTACATTGTGCTTTTTAAGAGTCTTGTTAGTGTCATTAATGCTTAAGTTTCATGAAAAATGTTTTTCCTTGTAGATTTATCCACTGCAGCCATTGTAACTAATAAGGAAACTACCAAGATGGACATGAACAAAGAGAATAAGCGACCTGATTTGTCGGTCGTTCCCAGTGTGGTGAAAGATCAGCAAGAAGTTCTCTCATCTACTGCTACTGAGGAGGAACTAGAAGAGGGCGAGATCGAGAGTGATGGGGAAAGTTCTCTAATCATCCAAAGTCCGACATGTGAAAAAACAAAATCCATCTGTAAAAATCAGCCCAGTCCCAGATCTCCAAGGCTAGAAAGAGCATCTCAAATGTCCCCAGCTATTACTCCAACACGTGTACAAGACCAAAATCGCACTGCTGCTTCTAAAGACAGCCCCACTTTTAACAAGAGGCGCTTCAAAACGATCACCATTCCACCCAAGGCAAGCGTGTCAACATCTGCTGAGTTTATGAACATGTTGCTGTTTATACGATCCGAGCTCAGGAGAAAGTACATGAAACTGCACAAAAATGTCTCAAAGTCAGCATTTTGCTGTATTGTTGACATGTCTCTAGCTTCTTACACAGATTTCGTTAATGGCGTTAACTTTCAGAAATTTTCCTGTCAAGGAAATGAGATTAAACCTAGGCTCAGTAAGATTATCGCGTCTGTAATGAGCAAGGTCTCCAACAATGGCATTGTTAACCGCATTTTTGAGCAACGAGCTGATGATCTCAAGCAAAAGCTGTGGAACTTTGTAGATGGTCAGTTTGACTTCTTGTTTAAGGAGCTAAAGGCAGCACTTAAAGACGCATCAGGGTTTTCCAACAACAAATCTTTTGAAAGTAAGTATTCAAATTCAAGGGTGAAAGATGTACATGTTGATAGCAGTAAAACACAAGCTACGAAACCCTTAAGCACAGCTGAACACCTACCAATTGAAAAGGACAAATCCAAGGAACCACCGACTAAGCAAAGGACTTCTCCTCTAAATAACTTGCCTTGTAAAATTCGGGGCATTGGCAGCAGAGGCAAAAACATTAAAGCGATCGTGGAGGAAGGAGCTCAGTCATCAGAGATACAGTCATCGGAGCAGCCGTCTGCTGATTGCTCTTCCAAAAACTCTTTGCAAGAAAATGTCCCTGTATCGGAGAATAGACCGTCCACCTATGCTCGCTGTCTTTCTCAGAGTGGATCCACACAGGACAGGACAGACTTTAATATTCTGACAGAGCAGCAAACCTCAAGTTTAACTTTTAATTTGGTCACAGATTCTCAAATGGGTGATATATTCCGGTGTTTATTGCAAGGATCCGACCTACTGGAAGCTAGTGTTGCGGGTGTGGACAATCAAAGCTGGCCACTCAGTACTCCAAGAAAGGACGGTGCTGCTGGAGAGAGTCTAATTGGGGTTGTCACACCCAGCAAGCTCATAACCCCATCAAAACTCATCACAAC
Organism: Arnoldichthys spilopterus; assembly: GCA_037974385.1. Lineage (NCBI taxonomy): Eukaryota > Metazoa > Chordata > Actinopteri > Characiformes > Lepidarchidae > Arnoldichthys > Arnoldichthys spilopterus. The sequence continues at coordinate 19,322,749 of JBBPDA010000152.1, read as the reverse complement.
ATGGACTTCGGTTTCACCTTACAAGTTTGCCTCCCCAAACAATAAAATCCAAATGCCTCTAAATCCCGCACTGTTTGATGAAAGCTGCTTGCTAGAGGTCCCGTCTAATGCTCTTCCCTACCATGGTGCACCTGGTCCAACTACAGTAAGTTCCCAGCAGCCATATTCCATCTTGGCTGAAGATTTGGCGGTGTCCCTGACCATTCCATCTCCCTTGAAGTCAGATGGTCATTTGAGCTTTTTGCATCCAGTAAATGGACAACCACTGTCTGCACCCAGCAGTGTCATTAGTGCCCATTTCAGCGAGGATGCGCTTCTCGATGGTGAAGATGCCACTGAACAAGATATTCACCTATCTCTCGATACAGATAATTCCAGCTCTGGGTCAAGTACTGGTCCAGCTTGGGAGGAGGGCACACTCCCACCAGTGTTCCATTTCAAACCAAACTTGCCTATGCAAGCCGAGGTAATGGAGCGGTCCAATGATCACTTTATTGTTCGGATTAGGCACACCTCTACTACAGCACATGAACCTAGTCAGGAGCTTAAAGAAATATCATCAGCAGTAGAAACCAGTGCTGTGTCTCAAGACAACAAGGCTTCAGCCTCACATACACCCCTGGACAATGGTTTTCCTGTAATGACTCCGCCACTGGTAATCTCAAGTAATAGCACAGAATCTCAAATGTCAAGTAAGGGTGGCACATCCGAAGGTGGTGTTGAAGACCCTTTCAGTAGCTTGCCCAAAACCACCGGAAACCCAACAGAGCAAACTGCTGACGTCTGCATCGTGACTGCCACTGATGCCACTGCTGCATCCAGAAAGGAAGAGTGTGTGTCTGAGACTAATAACACGTGCGAGAGGATATCGAGAAAACGAAGGAAACATCATTCTGGACCGAAGGCAAAGCGCACTAGATCAGACAAGCACCAAGACCGACATGAAAAGCTAAAGCACAAAAAGAGATCAAAGTCTTGCAAGGAAAAAGACGAGAAGACTCCTCCAAAGACGGGAAACAGGCCTCTTCAGGAGTCCCCTAGTCTCTCAGCTAAGAACGTCATCAGGAAAAAAGGAGAAGTGGTTGCGACTTGGACCAGGTGAGTGTACGCCGGACTCTGGCTGTTGAAGTGAATAGTTTGTTCCTAATCAGTTTTTACCAGTGCACTCATTTATCAATTTATTTATTTTTAGGGATGAAGACCGGGATATACTTATTGAGCTAAAGATGAAAGGACCTTCTTCTAAGACATTTGTTGCATTATCAACCAAGTTAAAAAAGTCACCAGCACAGGTAATTTTTGTGTGTGGTTTGTGTGAGCATGCGTGATCGAAGTGTGAAGAATTCCGAATTTGATTTAACACTGTACAGCCACAAACTAATGTTATCTGGAAAGCTTAGCTTCTAGCCACAAGCTAATATGCTAACTGCTATGCAAAGATATGGTACAACCCTGCAATACAGTTGCAGGAGCAGTTCTCCACATTGCAGATAGTACATGTGCTTGCTTCATAAAAATGTAAGCTCTTGTAATCCAGCCTGGGTGTGCACAGTAGAAGTACAAAGTGAAATTTTTGTTTAAGTAAAAGTTTCAGGCATTGAATTGAAGGGTAGAATGTACTTCAGTATTTCATCCTTGTTACAGATTGAAGAGCGGTTCACACAGCTCATGAAGCTGTTGAAGAAGAAGGAGAAGATGGAAGGCTGAAACAGCGAGGCTGCAAATTGGATTTCTTGTTAGTCTGCAAGCTGCAAAAGGACACATGCCAACAGAACCTGTCCATAGATTTGCCAACTTTAACAGAAATGTTCTGAGAAGATGAAAATAATGAGTCTTACTTGTGAAGGGAAGCTGAGACGCCTCTATTCTCAAGGACACGAGTTTTCCAATTCTAGAAATGTTTGTTAAAGTGGTGTTAAGTCACCATGTGCAAGAAAATACTGCCATACCTCTACAAATTAGCAGTAATTACTAGTTTATAACCTAGATCAGTTCAACCTGCTCCTGGAGCTTCACCTCCCTGGAGAATATAGATCAAACACATCCATCCATAATATTCAGATACCATTGAAGGCCTTCCTTTAAACTGTACAGGGTGGTAGATCTCAAGAATTGGTTCTCAAGGATAGGCTTGGGTATCTGTGAACTAGCCAAACTCCTTTTTGAGTGCCCCCTTTATTTTGGGTTAACCTGGAGTGCTCGACACTAGTTCTTAGCAGGTGTAGTAGGTATGCTGGGGCAGGCAAATCATCAAACTGTGCTGCTCTACAGTCCTGGAGGACCAGCGTTTGACTCCCCCTAGACATGGGAAATATGAGGGGTCCTGCTTTGATACCATCAAGCTTTCTACATACAGATGAATAAAACAAGTGGCTCTTTTAAAACGTCTGGATCTAAACAAGCTCTTTCCTATGTGTGCGAAGGAGTAATTTTCGTCTTGTATGATCTACCTCTGAGAGTGTGGTATAGACAGACATGAATGAGTCCACTTTGGCAGAGGAAAACCATAGGGCTTAATGTGGTGACAGACCCATCTATTCAAAATTGTTTCATTATTTTTATATCCAAATTAGGATCTTGGCAGTGTCCGTTCATCGTAACCGAGCATATCACCATTAACCATGTCAATCTTAACAGGTGATGGGTTTTTTAACAGGTTTTCTGTTTTTGTCGCAATCTTGGTGTCCTAAATAACAAGAAGCATCTGTTCAATCTCAAAGTTTCAGGTGAAAGAAATAAGAATGACTTCGGTTATAAGAACTGCAAACTCCGTGGCTACAGATGATTACAGAAGTGGCCTTTTACATTTAGCTTTTCATAATAGTTGCACCAGTTCCTTTGTTGGCTCTGTTTTTTTCATGTTCCGTTGCTCATGTTACCGAGAAGTGTTTTTGAAAAGACTTTGGCCTCTTGTTCTCATTGTCCAGACAAAAATAGCCTTTCCCAAAAGAATCTTTTTTTTTTTTGTCTCAAATTATTAGCAAGCCATTGCGCTAATCCTGTATCATGTATATATGTTGAATTGTGTTTGAGTTCTTGGATTTTTTTTATTTCTCAGTAACTTTGTATCTTTTTTATTTAAGTTCTTTTTTTCTTTTGACCTTAATACAGAGATTGGAAGGCAACCATCTCTCATTTGTTCTATTTGGAACAAATCTACTGTATATATTGTAAAGTGTGGGTCTTTTCCATTTTTTAAAATAAAGTTAATTTATTTCTGATGTTGCTATGATCCTTGCAACTATTTTTGAGGCCATTTTTTGACCATTTTAAGCATTTACATTGCAGTTGATTAGTTTGACAGTAAACACGAACAATGCAACTTTCAAAATGTATTGACCATGTGTTGTATTCTGCTTTGTCATGGTTGTTGGAGAATTCCAACATACACAATTAGGGTCAAGATCAGGGTTTGGTAACTGAGGGCAGAGTTCACCAGGGCATACCAGTATTGCACCTAACTGGCAAGTGATGGGTGCTTTTGAGCAGGAAAACTGGGAAGATCTGGTCCTCCTGCAAAGAAGTTCCACACCCTTGCTCTGTAGCAATGGTTCCCAAGCCTGTTCGTGCTCCCAGCTCAACTAATCAATCAGCTCTGTTAAACCACGTCGAAGTGGATGTGTGTGCTAGAGGAGGAAAGCACAAATCTGCATTTCTGGTGTTGCTCCTGGATGATGCTTGAAAACGTTCTTTAAAGCAATATTTTTATTGCACCCCTTCATTATTGGATCCCTCTTACATCACCTATAGACGACCGCGAGAGCCAAATACAGCATTTACCTGTGACATCTGACTTTGATTACTGTGTCTGATCCCTCCCAAATCACATGCAATACCTTATTCACATATTCATACATATTTTTCCATCCACCAAGCATCTGAATGAAAGTTGTGAAGAATCACTGTAATGCACTGCATGCAATAAGCAGTAGCTGTGGACATGATGTTACACGTCAGAAGGTTGTTGGGATTGTCACTAACGTTCCCCCTCCTGCCCTGATGCTGTCAGTGGTTGAGCTGAGTACTAGCTATGGCCCCTCAGGGCCTTGTCCAACTGCCCATGAATCGATAGAAGCCTTGTATGAGTTCACTGTGCAGTGGATCTGGAGCTCATTTACTGAAGCTATGCCCAGAGAGAGGAGTGCACCTGCTTTAATGAAGAGGGGAGAATACTGGAGGTGTTTGGCCGTTCTACTGATGCATCAGTGCTGAAAGTCATTGAGCATAAACGTGTAAGTCTCTTTCTTTTTGTTGTCCATCCCCTTAACCTTAAAGTCACAATATCAGTTGCAGTTTTGGTATAAAATTATAGGCAATGCTTGGGGACACCTTGCCTTCCTGCAAAAACATTTACATGCAAAATTGTCTTTTTTGATTAGTAACATTTAAAGATTATTTGCTGAAAGAATGCTGATGATGCACTGGGGCGCCACGCTACCACTGCAGTGTATGTCATTGGGTCATTAAGTTGTTTAAGAGCATGTTTTGTTTTTGGCAATGCTTACCCAATTTCAGGCTATGTGACACCGAACATGGGGGACTGGAACCTTTTGGGGAGTATCTTGGAGGAAGTTCACATCCACTCCACCATCGTGGGTAAAATCTGGTTGACCATCCTTTTTATCTTCCGCATGCTGGTCCTTGGAGTGGCTGCGGAGGATGTGTGGGATGACGAACAGAGCGAGTTTGTGTGCAACACCGAGCAGCCCGGCTGCAAGAACGTCTGCTATGACCAAGCTTTCCCCATCTCCCTCATCAGGTACTGGGTCCTGCAGATCATCTTCGTCTCCTCGCCCTCCCTGGTGTACATGGGACACGCACTGTACCGCCTGCGTGCTCTGGAGAAGGAGAGGCACAAGAAGAAAGCCCAGCTCAAGGGGGAACTGGAGGTGATGGAAGGAGTAGTGGACGAACACAAGAGGATAGAGAGGGAGTTGAGGAAACTGGATGAGCAAAAGAAAGTGAGGAAGGCCCCACTGAGAGGCTCTTTACTGCGCACATACGTGTTTCATATCTTGACCAGGTCAGTGGTGGAAGTGGGCTTTATAGTGGGACAATATGTCCTCTATGGGATTGGACTGGCCCCACTGTACAAGTGTGAAAGAGACCCTTGCCCCAACATTGTGGACTGTTTTGTGTCAAGGCCAACTGAAAAAAGCCTCTTCATGATCTTCATGCTGGTCATCGCTGGGGTGTCCCTCTTCCTGAACATCTTGGAGATCTTCCACCTGGGAGTTAAGAAGATCAAGAAGAGCATCTATGGAAGCAAGCCTGAAGGAGATGATGAAAGCATTTGCAAGTCAAAGAAAAACTCCATGGTGCAGCAGATATGCATACTCACCAACTCCTCTCCCCAAAAAGTGATGCACGTAACCCACACATCCTACACGATGGTGCCTGATGGGCAGGCAGAAACTTTGCCCCTCTACCCACAACTCACTAATGCTAGCACTTCTCAGCCTACCTTGGAGGCTGGGAACAACATTGTTCCACCAGCTGGAACCAAACAGCATTCCAGGCAAATCCGTCTTCCCAGCCACCCTGAGATCCAGGCCCTCCGGCAGCTGGGGGCCACTGAGCGGCGCCACACACTGGATGACCGTGCCCAGTCCTGCAGCAGCGAAGAGTCTGGACCAAAAAGTGTCGGCCCTCTGAAAAACGTTGGGCAGCAGCCTCGAGCATCTCTAAGAGCCAGCAACATCGAAATCCCAGCGGCCCTCCGGAACGCCATGTGCAAGCAGAGCCGCGTTAGCATTTGCAAAGATGTAAGCGAGGAGAGCGACTCGCCGGACAGTGATCACTACCCAACAGCCAGAAAAGCTAGCTTCATGTCCCGAGGGCTGTCTGAGAGCAGGCTGGCCAGTCGACCAGACAGTCCAGAGTCCAAGAGTGGCTCGGATTCAGAATCCAAGCGGATGGCTCAAGTGGAAAGCCCTGCCATGACCCCGCCACCTGCTGCTGGCCGACGTATGTCAATGGTGAGTAATATATACTTATAAGCAATATACACTGATCAGCCATAACATTAACACCACTGACAGGTAAAGTGAAGGACACAAACTTATTTCATTACAATGGTACCTGTCAGGTTGTGGGATATATTCGCTAGCAAGAGAACGGTCAGTTGATGGGATTAAAAACAGGTGAGCCGAAGGATCTGAGCCACTTTGACAAAGGCCCTGTTGTGATGACTAGACGACTGAGTCAGTACATCTACAAAGCGGCAGGTCTTGGTGGAATGTTTCAGGTATTCAGTAGTTAGTACCTACCAAAAGTGATCCAAGGAAGAACAATTGGTGAATCGGCAACAGGGCCATGGCCACCCAAGGCTCACTGGTGCATGTGGTAAAAAGTGAATACTGACTCTGATAGAAAGGGGTCAGAACACACAGTTCATCACAGTGAGAGCAGTTTCAGCACATGAGGGCGACCCACTCAACAGGTGGATGTTATGGCTGACTGGTGTATATATACCTATGTTTATAATTTTCTTGTACAAAAGAAAGTGTTATTAACAACTGATCATGTAAAAAAGGCTTAAAGGTTTGTTTGGCAGCAAAACAAATCCTATATCCCACTACTTACTAGTTTCGTGATTTTACTCTTTCACGATTTTGCGATACATGTTGAGAACAATGAGATCACAGTAAGATGTGAGCATGTCATTTTCACTGCCTTACCATAGGTGGGTAGACGTTTTGGCACTGTGGCTTTATTTCCATGTGTTGATTATCCTTGAATGAAGATTTTTCCGTCTTTCAGAGCATGATCCTGGAGCTGTCGTCCATCATGAAAAAGTGAGCTCCACCAAGCGGAGAGCCACAAGTGGGTCATTGCTTTGAGTTTCCTTGGCTTCAGTGACTGCATTGTGCACAATTACTATTGAGTGTGAACAGCTTGTGTTCAGTTTGCCATGCATAGCGCTACACTTCCTAACACGCATGGAGTGGCACACATTTGTTATATCTGATTGCAATGGATGTTTGCACATGAAAACAATGCTCAAAGAACTGAGCTACTATTGGATATCGATCAACTGAGATTAAAATCATAGTTGAAGAAATGTACATGTGCTAAAGCCTGTTTATTATTTTTTGCCTGTATGCTTGATGTTTTTCAGCCCATGTGTTCTGTATGGGCTGTCTGCCACTGAATCGGAGAAGGGCTTTAATGTTTACCCTGGTGCAAGATAAAATGCTGTTTGTACCAAATATGCCGTTCCTTATGTGTTTTCCATTAACAGCTTCAGAGCTTTGTGAGGTGTAGTGCAACAATACCATCTAGTGGCCAAGCGTTTTTATCACAACAAACTTGGGCCACCGGTATCCCGAAGCTGTTGTTCCGCTTAGCCTGCAGCTGTGGTGTAAACCATCAGGTCGAAATGTGTTGACCTAACGCGAGGCTTTATTTGTATCTGTATTGTCTTTCTGCATTAGCTTCAGTTGTCAGTGGCTGTACACAACAGCATTGACTGATCTCTGTGAACTGCTGGCCTTATTACCAGTTATCAATATGTTCTAAATTTAGAACTCCCATCTCAACCTACACACACACACACACACAAACCTCTGATTGTATTGTTACGTGGGTTTTCCAATGATCCATGTGTTACAGTAGCTGATTATCCAACATTCCGTTGTATTAGTGTTGTGGAGGGTGTTTCCATTTGTTGTATCACTGTAGCTAAAGGATGCTCTGCGCTACCTAACCCAGCCCAGACCTCAGCCTAACCTAAACTCAGCAGTAGGTTTTTTTCCTAAAATACCTTTACCTTTACTGATTTTGTAAATGCAAATGTAAATTTGGGAGAAGGTTTTGCGGAAATTTGCAGCAGGACAAAAGTCTAGTACATGATATGTTTCTTTATTTCATAAACAGAAATGGTGTCTAGACAAAAATCCGTCATTTATATAACACTAGCAATTGAAATGCATGAAAATGGGTTCTGCACAATACCGTATTTACAATGGTTAAGTCATTAAATTCATTAGGGTCATGTAGCATTTAGAAATGAAACAAAAAAAAGAAGTAAAAACTCTACAGAATAAGCAAATAACAGCTACCTCAAATTGACAATATTAACACAAAACAGTCTTCTAGAAAAGAAGGGCTAGAAAAACGAACAATAGAGAGCGAGCAAGAAAAGTGGAGGGAAAAAAAAGAGAAAAAAAAAGAAAAGAAAAAAAAAACCGAAACCTGACTACGAGCCGAAGAGCTATTACATTTAAAAACTATGCACCAAAAAACCTACTAATACAATAATCCATAGAATCTGTGTAAAAAGCATGTAGAAAAAACACCTGATGCGGTTTTGCTGATACAGTCATTGACCAGTTATGAGAGGTATGAAGGATTTCACAGGTAGATAAGAGTGAGAGAGAGAGTCCGCTCTGCTAGTCGAGAGATGGGGGGCCCGGAGACCCCTGCATACACACATTTTCACGTCAAGGTGAACTATGGCCTCTGCAAGTTCTAAGGCAAAAAAGTTGGAGGTGCACTTCTATTCATCTTTACTTTGAAACATCCCCGTCGGGCGAAAAAGACAAACTTGGAGAAACGAGCATAGTTATCAAAGGACTTTTTTTTTTCTTCTTCTTCTTAAAAACAGAAAAAACCCCTCCCCCCCCCCCCCCCCCCAAAACAAAAACAAACAAAAAAAACAAAACAAAAAGAGAATACTAAACCTATCTAATCCAAATCGGAACTCACAATTACTATGTACATGGCAAGTTCAATAAACTCGTAAAAACGTGACACCTTTTTCTTTGTAAACATTTTTGCTTTGCTATTTTTTTTTCTTTTCCTCAAATGAGTTTCGGCCAGCGTGTTCAGCCTGGATACCAAATGGTCTATAAAGTCGAGCAAATTGTGAGGAGAAAAGGCAAGATCTTTCGCTTTTATTCCCATCGGTGAGGAGAGAGAGAGCAAGCTTTGGAGAGCCAGTGTCAATGTTTCAGAGAAGCAGCAACCGAATAAAACATAAGCTTAAAAACAGAAGCACTTTTATTTGTAGGTCTTTGTATTTCTTTCCTAGCACAAACAAACAAACAAAAACAAAGCAAACAAACAAAAAAAAACATCGCCTTGTCATATTTTTAAGCCTGCAGATGAAAAGCTTAGTAGACGTCTTTCCAATTTTTAAGGTAATTCGAATTTTTAAGAATCTGCAGCCCTTGCTGGGGTTTCATCCAAAATTCTGTGCAAACGGAATTTGTTCTCAATGCATCGTCGATTCTTAGCTTAGAAATACAGATCAAAAATTAGCTTTTCTTCAAATGATACATTTTGTTTTTCAATCAGATGAACACATTAGCTAAAACATTACAAATGAAAAACTTCACCAACTATCAGCAGAAAAAGAGAGAAAAAAAATGTTGGCACGCACCCTGAGACAAGATACAAGAGCAACAGATGAAGGCGACCAGAGTTGGCCGGTGTGGAGCTGAAGGAAGAGAGCCAACAAGCTTATTCGACTCGTGAGGTTTTGGATAAGCAGGTGATCATGGTGGCCTGGATGCCATGAAAGCTCCTAGGGTGAGCCTTTAAAATCGACAACGAAGCCATCCACCGTCACGTGACTGCTAGGCCTAATACTATATCCCACGTTCACGTTACAGGTCTTAGTGCTCAATTCCGATTTCTTTGCTCAGATCCCATATTGTCAGTTTGCTTTGGAAAAGTGCTGGGGACTACTTATCATTTATGTTGGGGGTTTGTGTTTGTCGACTGGAGTGGGGGTCGGGGTATTGGAATCTTACAACCTTTCAAAAAGTGGTGGTGCCACGACAAAAATAGTGGTAACAATGTAAAAAACGCCTTTACCCATATCTGTAATGAGACCCTGAAGACACATCGTAATCGATAATTTTACATGAAACATCAATGTGTGTCATGTACAGCAGTAACAAATGAACAAACTAGCAGCACAAGCCTTCATTGCAGAGATGATCTGCTCAGTACAGCTGTCACCTGTATAGAATTAGCATGAAAAGGCAAAAAGCAGGCCACATGCATTGCAAGCAGGTTGTCATTCTTCAGTCAGCGTCATGCCCGTTGTAGGAGCTATTTGGGGGATCTTAGCAGGTTTAAACTATGGGAAAAAATGCTAATAAAATGTGATGGTGTGGTAAGCATTCTGAACTCAACATGTTTTTGCCATACACACATTTATTTCTCCCCAAACACAGCCATAATCCTCTGAATTTTGCAGGAACTACTAGCCTAACCAAAATACCCCACTCAGACCTACAAGATTTGTCAAGGTTGGAAGTTCAGTTGCTTTGGCAGTAGTAGTCTACAGTCGCAGAGTTGTTAACGATGCTACATAGTAGTGTTGAAGTGGTATAGTAAACTAGACACTCTTGCAGTGTTGTTATAATAGGCAGGAGTGTTAGCTTGTAGCATGGATTCTTGCTTTTAGAATATATATATATATATATAATTAATATTTTGATTTCTTCATGACCTAGTCATTTAGACGATCCAGTGACATTCAGGAGATAAATGTATGTAGGATAAAAAATATCAGCTTTAGAGCACCACAGGGTGTAATAGCAGCACTTTCCCCATTTTTTTCCCATAGAGAAAAAGTGCCAAGACATGGAGTTCCTAATATGGGCATAGCACTGACTAAATAATGACGTCACAACTTCAGAAGTTGGTTAACTTTGGATATGTATTGGAATCATGAGCAAATCTTGAAACTGGCTTAGAGTGAAAATGGTCTCTGGACCCTAAACACATCTGATGTTTCAGGCTAAAGCAAAATTTAAAAATAAAAAAATCGGATTTGTGCCTCTCGGGTAACGTGAACGCAGTCTAGATCCTTTCATACCTGCATCAGAATGTGAAACTAATGATCGGGGCAATTCCTCGGCTCTTAAGGCGAAGCAAAACGAGCTGGGGAGATGACCGTGTCCCTACCATGTGGAACTAACCTCGCTGTGTGATCGTGGCCGCCCACGCGGCAATAACTACCACTACATCTGTCATTATAGCTTTGATTTTTTTTTCTTTTTTTCTTTCATCATTTCATTCCTCTCCTCGAAATGTCATAGATACTCAAGTGTATGACAGTGTGCTTGTCTAGTGGAACATCACGCTTTCCACGTTTATCACTTATACAACAAGTAGTACGAAAAAAAAACAACAACTTATTTATAGGCATGATTTGCATATGTGTGCACAAGAAACAGAGTCTGTCTGTCCCTCCGTCCGTCCGTCCGTTTGTCCGTCCAGACCGATAAAACTCTTTAGTTCCTGTTTTGTACCTGATTATAATATTTTCGAAATGGCAAATACTGTTCATATTTTAGGAAGAAACAAAGCGAGAAAAGCTAAACATCTAGAGAGAAAAGCAAAAAAAAAAAAAAAAAAAAAAAAAGAGCACGAAGCTAGCAATCACAAAAAGATCCCTACAACAGAGAGCTGTGTTCAGTATCACTGTGGGTTGGAGTGTGTTGTGTGCATGTGTGTGTGTGTGTGTGTGTGAGTGTGCAAGTGTGTCACATGAGGCAGAGTCAAGGGAACAGGCAACGCATTTGAGGAAAGGTCTTGACCTGGAAAGCCAGAGCATTCACACACATACACTTGAGGAGGCCATAAACCGAATACAAGAACTTAAACTGCAAGACTTCAGATATCTCAACCAAAGCAATTGGTAGGACATCACTTTTTAGCACAATCTGCTAATTTAACATCAAATATTGTAATCACTGATGAATGTTAGCCGGGCTTTACTGTGCTTATAGAAACAGCACAATGTGGAGAAGCTGGTCTGTCTCACTGATGGACTGGCCAGGAGATTGTTAGACTTGTAATTGGGTCAGAAACTGAATGACTTTCAACCAGAAAAAGAACAACTGAAACTGTCTCTGAGGACTACACTTTCCAGAGCAACCAACGCCTGGGACAAATAGACAATTTCTATAAAATATACAGGCAGCATGCAATCCTATCATGGATATAAGTCTCTAACAAATATACAATTAGGGCAAATACAGACTGTTAAATACCCATTTAAGTTAAAATTGATTTAAGTTAGAATTGATTTATTCACTTTTTATTTAGCCAGAGCTCTGATTTAGCTTATTAAACTCTTAGGTAATCAAACCGGTGAATTTAGCACTCTCTCGTATTGCAAGGTTCAATGTTTTCTCATTCATCGTTTTGTGTCGAGTTCGTGGTCTTTGTTAGATAAATTGTAACTGATGTTGTATCTGTTGGGGGGCAGGGTCACTTTTAAGTGCCCATGTTAAGTGCTTCAGCTTCAGATTTTTAGGGATCTGAAAGTGAAACTGACCCTTTAAGAAGTGCTAAATGGTAAAAGAGTGCACCAGAGCGAGTGAACCAAAGGTCACGGAGGTCAACCAGGTCAATCGATTGGCCAGATTTGCGGATTTTAATTTGAACACATCAACGCACTCCAGAGGCTGATGCTGCTGATTCTTCGGCACTGATTTCATGACTAAATGTATCTGAACAAGTCGAGTATCTATAGATTATCTATAGGTCATTTATCATAGTGGCCTGTGTATAATAGTGTATAATACTGTGCCCAAGATTTTGATTCAATCCAAAATAATCCAGTTGCGGTAAAATTGAAATTTCAAGCCGATTTTTTTCTTAAAGAATCCTAATTTTTGTGTAGTCAGAGACATAAACCCCCCGTTATCGACACACGATGTTGATGCTGTGTGAAGACCGGAGACCTGGCAGACCGCAGTGACCCCTGGGCGGGGACAGTAAGTGCTGGGAGCAAACATGGAGTCCTTTAACAGAGCTCACGCATCATTTCCTGTTCCTGAGTTGCCACCCACTTTTTTGAAAAAACAAAATAAGGTGGCAATCTTCTTTTTTTTTTTTTTTAGTTTTTTTTTTTGTTTAACTGCGACTTTTTTTTTTTAAACTTTCATAACACTGAAAACGACCTAAAGAACATTGGGGTCTTTGTGACGCTGACACGCACACACGTGCACAGACACAAAGCATCTTTAAATACTGACAAGAAAGGAAAAAAATTCCCCCCAAAACGCAAGGAGGCGGGGCTTTTTCTGCATGTCTGAAGAGCAAAACAGGCATGGAGCGTGTTGAATGGCATGCAAGGGGATTCGTGTAAGCTGGGTGTAAGTGCAGAATGTGTATGACAGTGTGTGTATGTGTAATGTAGGTCTGTGAAACAGATGTATGGGCACATTTTTGTGTGTGTGTGTGTGTGTGCACTCAAAAAAAATGGTGCCACAAAGGCTTCTTTAAACACTGCCATAGAATAACTACTTTTGTTTCCTAAGGTTTGAAGAACCACCACATAATAAGGTTCCATACCAATTTTAGGGTTCTTTCTAGAGCCTCTGCATTGTGTGGAGGTTTTCTTATTCACAAGAATGGTTCATACAGGTTTTTCTACATGACACTGCTTAAAGAACCTTTTTGGCACCTTTATTTTTTGACAAACATTTTGTGTTTGTGTGTGTGTGTGTGTGTGTGTGTGTGTGTGTGTGCATGAGTAATAAGCTGGTTTCCTGAGTTTTTTAAGCACACCCACTGTCATGGGCAAATCACTTCAGACAGGAAACAGCAAACTCTTTTTTTTTTTCCCTTCGCAAACCAAAAGGTGCACAAACGGAAAAAAAAGCTCAGAGAGAAGAAGAGAACACACCTAATGCACTACCTGTACAAAGTTACCAATACACTCGCCATGCTCCATACTAGGCCTATATACACACGTTCTGCCCAGCAAGCACTATACATAACCATCGAAGAAAAGAAAGAGAAACATCCGAACGCAATGGTATTGCTGATGCGAGGGGGGACGTTAGCCATTGGTACTCGAGAGTCTACACTTCCAATCCTCTTTTGTGTTCCAACTTCCGTTTCCATTGTTCATTCTTTTGTTTCAGTGCTGTAGAAGGCAATAGAGGAATGTTTTTTTTTCTTGTAGATACAACCGTCTGTACAAATTAAGTGTTGTGGAGACACTACAAATGTGTAACACAGAAGACATTTCATTTTTTTTTTTTTGCATATGAACATTTACAGTCTAGCTGTTGTAAAAAAAAAAAGAAAAAAAGAATCTTTCATGTATCCTTATTTTTTTGAGTTACTATATCGAACATTCAGAATATTTCCTGAGTTTGAATTTGCTGTGACAAGGGTCACAGAGAGAGAGAGAGAGAGAGACAGACAGAGAGAGAGCGAGAGAGAGAGAGAGAGAGAGAGAGAGCGCACGGAGGAAAACAGAAAATCATCCATGTTAAATGATCACTGTGTATAGTGGAACACAGACCATTTGAACCTAATCTCCATCTGCTGCGCCCAGAGCGTACAGTCAGTTACCACGGACAATAATTGGGATGCGCCTCCCCGTGCACATTAAAAGAACAGGGCCCGAATAGACACATGTAATAGAATACAGTGGGCAGATGCTGAAGCCGGAACAGCTGTCTCTATAGCCCTTTTCACACATGCCCTGCAATCCTGAACCTTTCCGGACATGCCCCCCATGGGCAGTGGTGGTTAGGACCTTGCCCTTGTGAACAGAAGGTCACAAGTTCAAGTCCCGACCTGGGCATCACCACGAGCAAGGTGGCTTCCCGCTATACTGTTCTCCGGATGCTGTTGATGGCTACACGCTGCTCGTGTGCACATGTGATGTTTTTTGCAGTGGTCACATTTTGCTGTGGTGCACTTTGTGTGGTGGAGTGTGTTCACAATGACAAATTGTCACTTTCATTAGGAGGTGTATGTCCAGTTGAGTTCATGTTAGAGCTGGGTGGGCGAGAGGGCGTGTCGATGGCATTTCTGTGTGACTGGCTTGAAACCAGCAGAGAAAAACCTTTGAGGGTGAAGAAGAAGGATTTTTACATGAAGGGGTCACCAGATATGGCTAACTGGATGGTAGACGAGATTTAGGAACCGCTGATTTCAAAATGGTCAACTTCAAGGACGATGCCACATTATGAATCAGAAACGTGACCACGTCATGTCCTGCCTCCTGCATGCTCTACCCATGTGCCACCCTCTCGCCTAAACCACACAGAATATCTCCTGCTGTGTGCTACATGTGTGAAAGGGCAGCTCTAGACAATGTCCAGCCCTGATTCTCCAGATCGTGTTTGGAGTGTGTAAAAACAGCTTATGTGTGTATTCTGGTATGTTTTCTGTACAGGGCAACTGTTGTTTGTGGTAACCGAATGTACCTGAACTCTACAAATGCAGCTGCAGAGAGAGATTGGGTATAAGTATCCCTTTAATCTAACAAGGCCAACTTTGCTGGGATAGATCGAGGGAGGAGTAGGAGGGCTGGGGAGAGAGACCTACAGGTAGAGATAGAGATAAGAGACAGAAAGAGAGCTGCTGCTAGGTCCGTGGAGGTTTGAATGTGAGATGTGGAAACCCATCCCCTTGAGTGGACTGTAATACGAAGAAGACAGCGTTTGCACTGCGGAGGTCAGTGGGTGGGCGGGGGTGGGGGCGGGGATAGGGGGGAGGTTTAGCACCATTGCGAGAGTTCTGGGAGACGCTTCAACCACTCTGCCATGGCTGAGCTGGAGAGAACCTGGAGTAACAGTATTGCTGCTGTTAAGACAACTGTAGTGTCAACCGTAAAAAAAACAAACAAACAAAAAAAAAGAAGACAACAAAAGACATAAATATATTAAAAAAAAACAAACAAAAAAATATTCATAGAACACTGGCAGAGGCTGACCATCTCAACACCCCTCTAATTCTGAGGGTTTGTCAGAAGACGTTTCTAAATTAAATAGTTTA
>JBBPDA010000152.1:19285100-19301699 GCA_037974385.1 Arnoldichthys spilopterus | reverse complement strand
AGAGAGAAAGAGAGAGAGAGAGAGAGAGAGAGAGAGAGAGAGAGAGAGAGAGAGAGAGAGAGAGAGAGAGAGAAACAGACAGGGAAACAACCTCCAGGGAACGTGAGCTAGCATTTTCTAAGAAGCAGCGTCTAAAGGCTAGGAGGCCTTCCAGTCCTTTTACTGAATTATTGAAGCTAATTAGATAAGCCTGAACTTCGTAACGTAGGTAATGTAGGCTAATGGGCATGACCGAGCGAAGTGAGCGGGAGAGAAGAGAGGGAGAGAAAGGGTGTACAACATGTCAGGATAATGTGCAAGATTCCAGGCCATTCAAGGAAACTGTGATTCCAATCATAGCTGTTTAAAACAAAGTGAGTCACTCCCTGACGCGCTTTCTCTGCCTCTTTACACTTACAGACTCCTTTTCATAAATTGACTAATTTACAATTCATTCATTTATTTTCTAAACCGCTTCTTCCATTTTGGGTCGCGGGGAAGCTGGGGCTGACTATGGGCCCAGGCAGGGGTACAGGAGGCCAACCCATCACACACACACACATACATGCTCACACCTAATGGCAAATTTATTGTACCAGTAAACCTAGTACAGCCTTTGGACAGTGGGAGGAAACCGGAGAACCTGGAGGAAACCCACGCAATCACAGGGAGGGCTTGCAAACTCCACACAGAAAGGCACCCAAGGCCAACCCAGGGATCGAACCCAGGACCTTCTTGCTGTGAGACAACAGCGCTAACCACTGCATGACCAAACCCCCCCAATGTATAATAGCTTTTCATATTGTTTTACACTCTAACTATCTACACCAATCTAATTTGCAGGGTTAGGAAGCAGGCAGATAAAAGGAACTAGCAGATAAGCAGAACTTAATAACGCCTGGCTATCAAAATTAGAAGCTAAAATCAATACATTTCTAAGGCTTCTGGAGGGTCCCAATCCAGGCAAGGGCCAGGTTCACCATTACCCACTGTCTAATTGTTTTACCACCCTGTTTTAGGCTACTTGTCTTGTGAATTGCTGCTCATATTGTAAATGTGTGTGTGTGTGTGTGTGTGTGTGTGTGTGGCCATGAACATATAAAAAAGGCTTTTTTGCACAGTTTTGCGTGTATATTGGTTAGTTGCTAAGAAGAACAACTTTTAGTTCTTGAGGTTAAAGTGGAATTCATGAAATGGAATGTGCATATTGAAAAAAATAGTGGTGAACTGAAAAAAAGAACAAACTTTCATAACTATCATAAAACAATTAAGCATTGTTCAAGCATAAGGCAGTGTTTTCATAACCACTTCATGCAATAACATTCACTTCAGACATCTGGTTCCATTCACCACCACTTGGAACAATTCTGACTCTGTTTCTCTAGAACAGAGCATTTCACATCAGACTGCTGGGAATGACGTTGCAGAAATGTTGAACCCCCCCCCCCTTTAAGGTCAGGGTTGGGTTAGACCATATTAACTTCAGCACTTATCTACAGATGCATCTCAAGAAGACGGAAACAAATGAAGGGTGCACTCAGACATTGTGTGTGTGTGTGTGTGTGTGTGTACACCCAGTACACACTGGCTACTGTGGCACCTCCATTGATGCTTTTTCAGTCTCTTCATGCATGAGTGTGTGTGATAGTACTGGTCATTACAATACCCCCCCACCCCCCCCCACCCTCCACCCCGTCTGTGACTCAAACTGCCAAAAGTAGCTGCCTCATCTCTGCAGGCTGTGGTCACCATGGCAACATGCCAGTTGCCTTTGCACAGCCCCCTCACGCTGTTCGAGGTGTAACCTCTCTCTCTCTCTCTCTCTCTCTCTCTCTCCTTTTCATCTCCCCTGCATTTTTTTCACAGAAACTCTGTGCTGCTCTCTCCTGAAGGGCCTGACCAGTCGTCTTGGCCTTTGGCTTCTTGCCTCCACCGTCAGCCTCTATGTCTCAGTCCGACTCAGTACAGCAAACCAGAACCACAAACCTCACTACACATGGAGCTTATTCATCAGAAGTGCTAAGAGGGTAAATCCCTATTCTACGTGTTAGTGTGTGTGTGTGTGTGTGGGGGGGTATGTGCTGATCTCCTCACAGTAAACAGCACTGAACCAGAGTCTGTCTGGCCTGGTGGATTAATGCAGAATGAGAGGATTGGCTTATCCAGTCATGTCAGCAATGTGACAGAGAGAGAGAGAGTGAGAGAGAGAGAGAGAGAGAGAGAGAAAGAGGGAGAGACATATATAAAGCTGGACAGAGAGAGAGAGAGAGAAAGAGAGAGAGAAACAGAGAGGAAGATCTGCTATTGTTATCATCACTAACACTTCCAAACACTGTGGAAATATGGACTTTGGGATAATTTGCATAATTGCAAAATTACATATTATATAGCTTGTGCTGTTGCAAGATAAAACACACACCATTAAACTATTAAACTAGTGCACGCAGAAATAGTATTGTAGCTTGTGTGCGAAACGTCAGAAATAAATTCTTTTCCCACAAATCTCTGGCCACGGACCATCAGTCACCTTGTGACAGAATCAAGGAAATACACGTATACAAGTCTGTTTTTTAAAGAAGGAAAAAAAATTATTTTCACTATTTTCCCAGTTTGGGTGACATACTGGAAGCTAATCTTGTTGGACTTTCTGTAAAGAAGAAAATGTAAGACACCTGGGGCAAAGGGAAAAATGATGTAAAATTGCCAATTAAGTACATGGTTTTAATTATCAGCTATAAATATGACAATAAAAAAAACTTGATTATCTCTACACCACAGTTCATTCCAGTGGCACAATCTGATCTGAAGTCATAATTCTGAAGGAATGATTCATTTTATACAGTTAATAACTTTTTACTTTAACGAACACAAAGTAGAAAACGAATGGCAGTTTTCCAAAATGTGGGCTGTGTCCCCCTGGTGGTCTAAGAAGATACTGCAGGTGGGCTGTGGGAGAATTTTAAATAAATACATAAAAAAACATAATTTTCAAAATTTACAAAAAACATCAGTGATGTCTATAAAATATTTATCATGAAAAGTTTACATTTAAATAGTGTGTGGTGTAATGGTTAGGTGGTGTAATGGTTACGGAGTTTCCCTTGTGACCTAAAGGTCACTGGTTCAAATATCAGACCAAACCACTTAGGAACCCATGAGCAAGGTACCGTCCCCAAGCACTGCTCCCTGGGCACTGCCCACATCAGCTGCCCACTGCTCCTACACGGATGGGTTAAATGCAGAGGTCACATTCCGTTGTGGTGCATTGAGTGCTTTGCTATGGTGTGGTGTGTTCACAATGACAAATTCACATTGATCTCACTCCCAAGCGCAATGTCCTAACCACTAGGCCACTACACCTGAATAGGAATAGTATAATTTGTGCCGCAATCTGAAGCAAGCACATTTTAGCAAACAAGTTAAGCTCTAAAATGATTTTAAGATAAAAAAAAACACATTCAGATCAATCTGTCAAATACAAAAAACACTGAGCTAAACTTGGTATCATCACTGTTTTATGGATCCATCCTTCACACAACAGGCACTACTTTTTGGCGGAAGGATATTAAAGCACATTTGCTATTGCTCATGGCTTCTTCGCTTTGTTATTTTGCAGGACTGTGGTATAAAAGGAATAGAACACTCAAGGTCATGTGTCATCACCAATAACATCATGACTATAATAATCCGCTGCACTTGCCCCTTCAGCTTGTTCCTGTGAATGAATCACTGTCAGGTTGTTGTGATGGCGCACTCCCTTTCATATTCTGGTTTCAATCCAAAATGCATTGAAAGCCACTTTTTAAAATGTTCCTTCTTTTTTCCATATCTTGTTGGGAGTGGGAGTAATACAATGCCAATGCTCTATTATATATAATATAATAATATTATAATAAAATATAAATGTATTTTCATATGTCAGCTCTTTTTTCCTCAAACTTCTTTAACTACAAATCTCTAAATATAATAATAATAATAAATATTCAAGATTTTGGCATGAAACTAAGTATTACAAAAAAGTTTCGGGGGCCCATTTAATCAAAAACTTCTCTCATATATACATATATCCACCTATAAAAGTCATGCATGTGACATCACCGAGTGGCATACTGAGTGGCAGTAAATGTGCTGATGTGCAATTTGCGGTACAAACAGATTCAACAAGAAATCAGGGCTTTTACAGACTACAAATATTAAGGAAATGAGACACAAGGCTGGTGCGACTCACAGAAACTGGTCTGTAATAGGGGATCCTGTGAAACCAATTATTTGTTTAAATTAAAGGCTGTTGAGCTCAACAATAATCCTCACAACTTACCAAAGAACCAGTAGTCCATGGACAGTGGGGTGTATGCCTTTAGGAAACAAATTAATGTCAGAAAACAAGTCAGTGTCCATGGCCCGATGGTTCTTCCGTAAGTTGTGAGGATCACTGTTGAGCTCAACTGCCTTAATTTGAGCAGTGAATCATTTGTGATACTCTTGGTTTCTTAATCTCACCCACTAAAGCAGCCAGGTTGCAGCAGGGTTTGCCACTCATTTTGACTAAGGGAGCCTGTTCTGGTGGTAAAGTGCCATCAATGCATGACCTCTATTCAGTGTACAGGAGTTCTGCCCCATTCGTTCGCATTGAAGTTATATCAGAACACAGTTAATTTACATATATCAGTCTTAAAGGCACAATAACCAAAACAGCTAAAAAAAACATGAAAACATTAACCAAGATGGATTTTGGTAAATAATACCACTCAAACATTATAAGGGGACCTTAAGGAGGGGCCTTTAAATGAGAAAAGTGTCAATTTGTTCCAAACTTATCTGCAAACAGATTTAAGCAGTAGAATATGTTGAATATTAACAGCTATATACATCATGTTACTGGTGCAAATTGTGTGTTTATCATAAATTAGACAAAAAACATGCATTGTTGATAATCCCCCATACACACACCCACAGACAAGTGTGCACATACTCCTGAACTAGTAAACAACCATATAATCTCCAGATTATTGTCAGCCTCAACCAACATGGAGAGACGGACAGGCGACGGAAATGGACGTTTCAGTGGCTGAATCTAATAATGAAGAGTCAATAACCTTCATGGGTCTTTTATTTGCTGGTTGGCCTCCATAACTAATGTAAAAGGCAACAGATGTCTCTCTTTCTGTGTATATCGCCTTCTCCCCGTTGCTGACGTTCTCTGACATCCAAGATGAAGGACGAAGCCCTGGCTCGGCCTCAGCCAATCGCGGTGCTCCTTTTGCCATCGCCCCCTTATTAAGGATGCTGCCTGTAAGCAACGTGAATTGAGCTTCATTCAGCCCCAGCATGACTCAGTCACATGAGCAGGCTACGCTCATACTGAGCCAGTTCACTCCCGCTAATATGCTCCATTAGCTTATCACATGACCTGCCTCTCACACTGCAGATAAATATCTAGCGGCTCATGGACAAGTAATGATATTGCCGTAAATCACGCCTGAGCACGGGCCTTGTACAAGACACACTGATCATTATTATGGTCATTGCCACCTCATAAATTACTTACTTCAGTAAATCATTCTACCCAGCGAGATACAGCGCACGACTGATGGAACTAATAGCAGTTGCGTAGGTAAAGAGAGCTGTAATCAAGTGAACTGACTGGATTAGGTGCATCAAAGGCTTGTGATTGACCTCAGTTATGCTGCTCTAGATGACTTACAACCCTTTGAATGCACAGTTGTAGTTGCAGCAATGATAAAAGCACACTGTAAGTTTAAAAAAGATGAAACAAGTGGTGATGGTGACGGGCAGGTCGGGGTATTTAATACTCACACCCATCTGACCAATTACGCTGCCCGACCTGCAAAAATATTTGTTAATCAACCACCCAAACTCCACCCACCGAACACTAGCTTGGCTTGGGACATCATTTTCATAAGTTGTACCAATCAGCAGAGACAGCGTGTGTATGTGGGTTGAGGGTATGGGTGGGGTGGGTACTAACTGACCTGATTTGCCTAAACCCAAGCTTATCCGTGAGTCGGGCAGGTTGTGGGTTGACCCACTCATGACTAACAGGGTTGGTACAGTCAACATCCTAAGCTTACAGGAAACGTACAAAGACGTGTAAAACACAGTGTTTATGTTACGAATTTTGAATGTGACATTTAACATAATTTCGAACATAAAAGCTAATAGTCCTAGTAATCTTATGACTTTTTAGGACAGGACGGGTTATGACACATAACAGGAAACTGACCTAAAAGAACAGCTGGCATGCTCATATTTAAAACAAAATGTCCTTTACAAATAACTCACTGGGGCAAGTTGTCACAATGAAACTTGTATTTGACATAAACTTGGTGTTTTGTGAGTAAGCTGTAGACAGACAACAGTGGGCGTCTTATTATAGTTTGAAAGGTGTAGTCAATAAGCAATTTGAGCGGGTGGGTGGGTGGGGGGTTAAGGGGGTGATGCCATCTACCTTTTAAGCAAAATGACTCAAAAGCATCCCCCTTGTTAACCTGTCATCCCCCCTCTTTACAATGTGGTCTGCAAATCCCTTACGCTGCATGCACAGCGCCACCAGCCAAATCCATCAGAGGTAATATCCGCTAACATTATCTGACACAAATGTATCTCAATGGACTTCAACAGAAAAATAATGAGTGTAATACTGAGCTTCTCAGCATTTCCTTCTCAGATGTTTAGCCCATCTGACCAGAAATTGCATAGCTGGCTCAACAATTTTGCTCACTTTGTTAACACTTAAACATGAGCCTCAGGAAAGCATATCGAACATCAGGGGAGTTTCAATCCAGTACAGTTTGGTGATTTCCCTGCTCAGACACACCTGGTATTACTAATCCTGTTACTCGTCAGGCTTAGTAAATGTGCTTGGGAGGGGAACTACCCAACATTGCTGCATAGCGGCCCTTCAGGACCACAGCTGGACTGACCAAAACAGCTATCCTTTAGCTTGGTTCGTAATGGGCAATACTAACCTATTCCTTCACTAAAGTTTCAATGTTGCTACAGTGACGTTATCATGGTAAAATTAGAAAACGTTGTCTTCTCAGTAAGGCCTGGCTGGGATGGCTGTGATTGGCTTTCCCTCCGTTTTTGTGTACATGCAACAAATCTTCAAAAGGAGCCAAGGTCACTGTGGGACGTGAGAACATATTTTCTGATTTCCTGATACCACCCCAACATTACTGCTCATTTCACAAAAAAATATCACTGGCTAAACATTTTGATTAGATTAAATGGCATTTTTACAATGCCCAGGAAAACCTTGCAGTAAGGTCAATTATGTATATACCACTGTAATTATACCAAAGCAACAAAAACTCTATACCATACTTAGAGAACATATACATCACTTACTTCTGATCCTTGCTCCTGAACAGCGCAGGACTCGCTGTCCCCTTCAGAGAAGGAGCCAGACTCGTCGCTCGAATTGGTGCCATACGCCCGTTCGCACTTGATCTTAGGCCGGGCAGCACCAAAGATCGGTGCGTCCACACCTGTGCCGGACTCCTGGGGGTCGGCAGGCAGGCAGCGGCTCACGCTGGAACAGGGCGAGGAGGAGAACTCAAACTGTGGCAGGCTGCAGGGTGAGCCGCCACTGCCGTCCTCGGCATAGGAATAGGAGGAGCATGAGCTGGAGGTCCGCGTGCGTGTCTCAGAGGGTGGTGAGCGCGGGCAAACCTTGATGGGCACAGGGCAGCTGGCGTTGGGCCTCTGGCGGCCCAGAAGGAGTGCTGATGGTGTCTCGCCCTGAGCCGCTCCTGAGGAGGTGGAGTAGGCAGCCTGCGAACTGGGCAGCGACTGGCTGCCACCTACCCACAAACCCTTGGGCAGCTGTTCAAGTGGTAGCTCCTTGTCTGGCGGCGAGTCGCCACCACCTGGGTATGAGTGGGCAGGTGCGAAGATGACACTGCGGCGGTCCAACTCTGCGTCCTGCTTGCAAACACCATCACAGGATGCTGACCTCAGCGACAGGCCCGTGGAGAAGCCATCTTTGGCGTCTTTGGGGAAGGCTGGCCTGTGGTCCTTTTTGTGCTCTCCCTGAGTGCTCGCCTTGCCCTGGGCGCAGGCCAGCTGGCCGGCCAAAAGCGGCCGGGAAGCATCGGGTGGGTCTGGGAAGCCCCGCTTGAAGAGGACACGCAGGCAAGTGGGCGACTTGCCACTGTCCAGCTCCATGTCGGCCACGGATTCATCCTTGTCCCTGCTGTCAACCTCGTTGTCCGATAGGACGGGCTCGTCCTCGCCCTGAGGCTCCTGCTTGATCTGCGCTACGGTCGGCCCGCCCAGCAGTGTGCTTGGGAAACCTGAGGTACTACTGGTGTGTGAGGAGCTCTCGTTGTCATTGCTGTCGTTGTGCTTGCTGCAGGCCCACTGGTACTTCCTGTACTTGGGGCAACGGGGCAAGTCCGAGGCGCCCTGCCGTCCCATATCCACTTGGCCATCCAGGAAGTCTGGAGGTTGACATGTTCGTGGCGAGGCGTCCCAGGCTGTGTTGACTGTTGGCGCCTCGGCCTGCATGCCCTCATCCTCCAGCTGGTTGCTCTCGGACTCCACCTTGCGGCAGAGCAGGGGAACATCATCCTCGCTCCGCAGCTGCGCCTCCAGGAAGCGGAAGCAGGAGTCCTCCAGGTTGTGCATGCGCAGAAACTCAGCGCAGCGGATCACTTCCTGGATGTTGTCGCGGCTGAGCAGCAGCTTGGCCGTGTAGGCGAACTGCAACAATGGAGCAAAGCCCCTGGCAGTGACCTGCGCACACAAACACAAAACACAGGGGGAAATGTCAGCGTTACCATCAGCAATGCCATTGTTCCGGGCACTTGGAGTGTGCAGAGGCAACCCGACAGCTCTAATGACCATTAACAAACACTGCAAAGTTCCAGTTAATCTTTTAGTGGGTCAGCACCGAATGTTCTATGTGGAGTGGAATAAAAAAGCCAGCAGTGGCCGAGGCCAGACAGCAAGTCACAGTTGGCCTCTTTCGGCCCCTATAGCAGGCGATGCCCCCTGCTTGGTGTTGGTGGTATGGAAAGGCAGGGAGCACGGCACCATATGGAACTGTCTGTGACTATCTGTTTTGGAAGCATGAAGTGTCTGCAAAGCCTAAACAGCTAACGCCATGCAGAGCACGATAACAGAGGGAGGGAAACCTTCCATTTGAGCCTAATGCTGGTAATTAAGTAAACGCCTGAGACAGCAAAGGTCTTGCTGTCCCACTGCAGCCATTAGCTGTGCGTGTGTGTGTGTGTGTATGTAAGAGTATACACCAAAGTAGAAGCTGCATAATGGAGCACTTTTTCTCTGGTGTGTGGAATTCCCTAGGAAAAAGTGTGAAACACCTCACAAAGACCATAAACCTTAACTGAACTCTGCACGGACATCAACAATCCACGGTTCTCTCACCATCCCTCTCTCTTTCTCCTCTCTGTATCTCCTTCTTTCTCACATTCTCTCTATCTCTATCTCTTCTTCTTCTTTCTCTGTCTCTATCTCTTTCTCTCGCCCACATTTTCTTTCCCTCACTCTCCCCTCACTCTCTGTCTCTCTTTGTCTGGCTTTCTCTCTCCATTTCCTCTTTCATACACATACACATATTCCATCTTTCCCTTTCTTTTCTCTCTGTACATCTGCATCCCTATCTTCTTCTTCTCTCTCACTTTTTCTTTCTTTCTTTCTTTCTTTCTCTCTCTCTCTCTCTCTCTCTCTCTCTCTCTCTCTCTCTCTCTCTCTCTCTTTCCCCATTGTTTTCTCCCTCTCTCTCTGTCTATTTCTCTCTCCCTCTTTCCCCATCGTTTTCTCTCTCTCTCTATGTCTCTCTCTCTCTCTCTGAGTCACACACTGGCCCTGTGTTGCTGCGACTGTGTGCACACACACTGCTAGGTGTTCTTTGCTCAAAGACGCTTTACAATTGCTTGACTTTGATCTGGGCCAGTATTGTTCCCCTTTTCCACAATGCTTCCTCTCTTCTGTTTGAGTGATGCAAACTCTCCAGCAAATGTCCCTTAAAGGTCTAAGAGAAGTGCAAGAACAATGTGTTTTCAATGAGTCAGTGTGTGTGTGTTTGGGGGGGGGGGTGAACTCTTTACTCACTGTTTGGATCTATTGTTTACAGAAAAGAACAGCACAATACAAGCCACCCTGCACTGAAATCACATCGTCATCCTCACTTAAAAATGTGTTGGTGTCATTCAAACATCTACATCATTTCCACAGGAATGAACTTCACTACAAAACAGTATAACTGCCACACATTTTATGGTTGTACTGTGGCATTGTTCCAAATAACCCTTTTTGGCACCTTTATATTTCACGGTACATAAAAAGTAGGCCGGCATAATGTTGCATGCTGAAGGTCCTGGGTTTGATCCCCGGGTCGGCCTCTGGTGCCTTTCTGTGCAGAGTTTGCAAGCTCTCCCCATGTTTGTGTGGGTTTCCTCTGGGTCCACTGGTTTCCTCCCACTGTCTAAAGGCTTGCGGTTGGCATGTGGCCACGTTGAGCACCATTTGTTTGGTGGGCAGTGGTGGCCCAAGTGGTTAGGACATTGCCCTTGTGAACTGAAGATCACAGGTTCAAGTCCCACCTGGGCACTACTCAGGTACCCTTGAGCAAGGTACCGTCCCGCTACACTGCTCCCCAGGTGCTGTTCATAATTGCCCACTGCTCCACGTGTGCATGTGTGATGGGTTGAACGCAGAGATCACATTTAAGCCTTCACACATGCACACGTGGAGCAGTAGGCAACTATCAACAGCACCCAGGGAGCAGCAGGTGGGACTTAAACCTTCAGTTTACAGGGGTAAGGTCCTTACAACTAGGCCTCCACTGCCCATATTACATATCAAATTAAAGTGGGACCAATGTAGAAATTTAAATCAAGTAATTTAAGGCATTTTTTTTCAGTGTGGACATAATAAGCTTTATCAAATATTATTAATTATATCAACAATTCAACATAAAAATTATTTCATTATAACCATTGTATTGTTTATTTATTATATTGTATCATAACCTTGTTTGTTATTGACTCAGATTCATACCCCAGAGATTTAAAACTCAACCAAGACGTGAGACTTGGACTCCCGCCCCCGAGACTCGAGACATGACTCAGGCTCACAGCCCAGTGACTCAAGCCATGAATTGGACTTCCGTCCCAGATACTCAAGACTTGACTTGGACTCTCAGCTCAGATATTTGAGACTTGCCTTGGACTCCCACCCCAAAGACTCAAGACTAGGCTCAGACTCCAACAATGGAAACCCAGGCCTTCACTTGCACTCTCTCCCCAGATACTCAAGATTTAAGACTTGACTCAGACTCATTCCAGAGACTTGAGATGTGATTCAGACTTATCCAAATGCACAAAGCAACGTGTGCAAACTGCTCTTGTCCACATCCCTATCCTCTATTTTTCAATACAACCTCACACTGCTTTGTGATATTTTCAGGGTTTTTTGTGAAATTACTGACAAGAGATGCTCCCCACACAGCTCTTAACAGCATCATTGTCTGTAAGAAGTCTCTGGTCTCAGCATACTGGTCAAAAAGGCCACTGTGTATGAGGCAGCTTTCTGCTGTCACCTGGACAAGACAAGGAGCCTGTCTTTGGACACAGCTGAAGAGCAGGATAATGGTGTGTGAGCATGTATGTGAGGATGAAAGAGAGTGAGAGTAAGGGTTGTGTTGGATGATGTCATGCAGGAAAGATTGTACTAGAGCGTTCAGTCCTGTTTATGAATTCACTTTGGCAAGTTGTAGCTCTCTCTCTGGGGCCACGTCAGAGAGTGGGAATATTTTCCAATTTGCATGATAATTTTTCCACGCACATCAGTGTTAATAAAGAGCAGTGAGCGCGGCAGGGCTCTGTGAGTTCCAGCAGATAACTGAAGAGAGAGAGAGAGAGAGAGAGAGAGAGGGGAGACATGCAGACGGAGGGAGAAAGTGCCGTCGGCAGCAGTGATCAGTCATTGTTGAGAGGAAGCTGCTGACTCGTAATCTCTGCGGGGGGATGGAGTGTGTGCATGTGCATATAGGAGCATGTATGTGTGTGTGGAAAGAGGGGGTGGGGCGCGCTGACTGGACACACATGATCATGGTGGCTTTGAGGGAAAGAAAGAGAAAAGAAAAGACAAGGGAAATGTACAGAGTAGAGACTGCAAAGTAGTAACTGTGTTTTTTTCATTGTTGTCTATGGATCAACAAGATTGATAAGAACTCCACTAGCACACGCAATCCACTTCACACTTTAAACTGGGCTGTTCCATCATCCACAGCTGACCAATCATCATCAAGGATACCTTATCTCTAGTCTCCAACATGGAGCAAAAGCTCATATTGGCTGAGTTCCAACATTCAGAGATGGGTGCCTGAGTGGTGCAACTGTCTAAGGGTTGGCCATATCATCAAAGGGTGGGTAGGAAGGTCCTCATTCAACATAAACCAGCAAGGAACCAACAGCATAAAATGTACCATCAATGGTAAAAAGATGTCTCAAATGTCAGGATAGGGTGTATAAAGTCATTACAGTCATTTAGCACAGCTGTAATGGAAGATGGTACAATAATGTTCCTTAGCTAAATACAATAAAGACCACTCCAGTGATGGCATTTGTTTCCTGAAAGGCTGAGGCCTTAGTGATAGTAGCTGATACAGGTGTGACAGTACATCAAAATATAATGATATTGCAATGCAAAAATATTACATTATGCATTGTGGACATGTGACAATGCATTGTGGGAAATAAGCATTTGATTCATTATGATATTTAATCCCACTGCATTGTTCAACCAGCCCCAAACAACAGCCCAATCCAGCACATCATATGTCATACATCACTTTCCCCTGTCTCCCAGCTGTAGTCTCATTAGTAAATCGCAGCACAACTGCATACACTTGTCATTTTTCTCCATTCACATTTCATTCTAAACACTGCGAGAACATTAAAATATGAACTTAGTATCATGAATCAAATTGAATCATGGACTGAGTGTATCATAACACTCCTAGAGTCTATAAATAAAGGGAAAAACTGCAAGAAACAAATGAATGGTTAAAAAATGGCTTTTTTCATAAATTTCCATGACTAAGAAGAAATAAAGAACTGTGAGGTCTTTGTTTTCAGTCTTACTTTGCTGAACATTGTCAATGTATCGAACCGTGAGCCATGGATTGTCTATTGAACTGAATCGTGAGTCGACCATATCGTTTCACCCCTAGTGGCTGACAGGAGGCAGATAGAGGATGGAAGCAATGGAAGACCAGACTGAGACTCATTCTGCTGAACAGCTCTCAGTGCTGAAGAACAGAAGTGCTGAACATCCTCTATCTGCTTTCAGCTGACATCAGCAGCTGCAGTATATATACCAGTACAGCCTTTACACACAACACACCATCTGTGAGAGCTACTGTAACACACACACACACACACACACACACACTGATGCAGACACATAAACAAAGGAACCACACACAGAATGAGCTCGGGCCATTAGAGAGATAGTGAGAGCGAGTGAGGGAGGAGTGGATTTAGAATTTAGAGGCAAATGTCGGGGGGGTGGTGGTGGTTGTGGGGGGTTGTAAAGGAAGAGCGATAGGTAGAAAGAGAGACAAAGACACAAAGACCTCCAAACAGCATTAATACTACTGTACAATCGATGGAGGGTGGAGGTGAAGGAAAGAAAGAGGGGGAGAGGAAACAAAACGAAAAGAAGGAAATGAAAGAGTATTAGTGAAGGTAAAGGGGAAATTACAGAAGTGAGGCTCATTAACTGAAGCATTTTGACATATGAAGCGTGGCGCATGCAGACACGAACATGCGCACACACACACACACACACACACACCTCTTCATTAATCAGCATGATAGATCTGGGCCATTTCTACTAATGGAGAGTCTCTGTCCCTCTCTCGCTTTTCTCGTCTTTCTCTATCTCACTTTATCTGCTGCAATTGTGTATTTCCTATTCCTCTGTCTATCTCTCTGTCTTTTTTTCTGTCTTTCGCTACCCAGCTCTGTCTCTCTTACACTATCCTTTGTTTTCTTTTTCTCTTTTCTCTCTCTCTCTCTCTTTCTCTCTCTCTCTCTCTCTCTCCCTTTACCTCTCTCTCTCTTTTTCAGTGTCTCTGCCTCTCTCTCTCTCTACTGGTATTTGCTTTCGCTACCCATCGCTGTCTTCCTCTCTCTCTTTCTGTTACACTGTCATCATTCATTTTCTCTCTCTCTCTCTCTCTCTCTCTCTCTCTCTCTCTCTGTCTCGCTCTCTGAGTGGCTGTATCATCACTGAGCTTCTCACAAATTTGAATAACTCACAAGCAGGTTCAACCCCCCCCATGCGCCCTCTCTCTCTCACCCAGTTGTACTGGTCCTTTCTTTCTGGTCCTACGTCGGCCTTTCACACTCTCAATAGTAGAGACGGCTAATTCATGCAAATGAACTCAGGCAAATTCCTGCATGTCATGAATGCTAATGAGTCAAAGGCAATGACAATGACTCGAGTACATAAATCCATGCAAACACACACACACACGGCACACACTCACAGGCAGCCATGGTAGCGGGAAGTGAGGCCACTGCGATATGAAATTTGCTGACTAACCCAACATCAACCTTGAAACCCAGACACAATAAAGCGGGCTGCGTCTCATTTCACTGTTTTGAGACGCTCCCTTGTAACACTGCTAATAAGGCCGGATCAGTTCCAGTCCATCAGACAGAGCGCATTACCCATTTCTTAACAGTGAATCCTTTTGCAGTGCAAAGACACATTATATGTCCAAAAGTATCCAGACACCCCTTCTCATATCTCATTTTGGCAACCAGTCATGATACAGGTGGTCAGTTGCTCGCACACACATACGGCTTGTATAGTCTCCATAGGAAAAAGCACTGGTGATAGACCTGGAGATAGAACAGGAGCAGCTGCACAAGCGCCCAGTGCCATTAAACACTTCAGATGTCTGGTTCCTACTGTACGACTATGAACAATGTTCTCTAGAAAGGAGCATTTTACACCAACTCACTCAAAATGCCATTGTTTACATCCTAAACATTTAATTACATAAAAATGTTAAGGCATTACTGGATTCACCTATACCAAATGCTCAGTTTGGAATCCAGATTAGAGCAAATTGTTCAACAGCTGTGGACATGGAACTGAGCAAAGCTGAAGACCATTGTATGACTTGAAGAACTTGTTAATTAGCTTATTATGTATTCGGCCTAATAGCTGTACCTGGAAAATAAGGCAGTTGTGTAGGCGAATAGTGTCATTTTCATCAAAAAAATCCCATATGTGCAAAGACGGATCCAAAAAGCAAACATCTAGATACGCTACCTGACTGCATCTTTATCTCTCGAGATAAGCTGTAATAAAGGACAGCAAGAGCCCATAGTGAAATTGGTGGGGAATGTGTTTTTGTAATGAAGTGTTTAGAAAGTGCAGGCACACACACACGCACATGCTGGTTGAGCTGTGGGGAGCAGCAGATTAAATCAGATAGTGTAATGAGTAATCCCTTCAGACTGCAGCTTACAGTGGAGCAGACAGGAGGGAGGACATGACCCCGCAGTCCAGAGACCAGGACTTCCCCTCCGTCTCCACTTCAGACACAGGGACTTGACAAGACTGCACACTGCACACTGCACTCCTGAGAGATGCACATCTATTGGTTTCTCAACATGTAGGCGCCGTTCACAGCTGCAGAACTAACGACTCTTAGCAAATGTAGTTACTCTCATTGCCATTTGCTAGCTACACCCCCCCATCACATGATGCTACCAAGCATGAAGGGTCTTCCAATGTCACGTTCTGCACAATTTGAAGCTAATGCATGTGTATATGACTGAAAAGATGAGGTGGCAGATGACGTTGGAAGACCCTCAACATGCTTGGCAGAGAATGGTTCACTCTCAGAAACAAAGGAACTTAACTGGGACTACACTAGGATACGTCTTTAGTCTCTTTAGTTTGGAAACACATTGTGTTGCAATATGTATTGACTATACACACAGTCTTGGCTCCAGACCTATTTCAAAAGAGTAAATGATGTACACATATGTCCCTTTCTTGGGAAAGTGAGTGTAGTGTACCTTCAAAACTCATTTACTCATACTACCACTTGGACCATTGACACTTAGTCATAGACAGCTGTGGCACCAGCGATCAACTGGAGAACATGATGCACAAACCCAGTACTTCAGTGAAAGATGGGACCTCTGAAATATTACTCAAAAGCATAAGTGCTCTTTATATCTTTATACTGGCACTTTTCAGTATAAAAGGTACTTGCTTTTAACTTTTACTAAAGTAACAAAGGTAAAAGTACTGTGAGATGCTCCAATGATCCAACT
This sequence comes from Arnoldichthys spilopterus, assembly GCA_037974385.1. Lineage (NCBI taxonomy): Eukaryota > Metazoa > Chordata > Actinopteri > Characiformes > Lepidarchidae > Arnoldichthys > Arnoldichthys spilopterus. The sequence continues at coordinate 19,285,362 of JBBPDA010000152.1, read as the reverse complement.
CTTCACTTAGGTTGTCTGTCTACGTGTTGCCCTATGATGGGTTGGCCTCCTGTCCTGGGTGTACCCCGCCTTAGGCCTGCAGTCAGCTGGGATTGGCTCTAGCTACCCCACAATTTGGAAACGGAAGAAAGATGTGTCTTCATTTAACAAAATGGAGCAAGTTTTGCCTCCTTACAAAAAAAATCCTGCATAGATAGATAGATAGATAGATAGATAGATAGATAGATAGATAGATAGATAGATAGATAGATAGATAGATAGA
>JBBPDA010000152.1:19256062-19284213 GCA_037974385.1 Arnoldichthys spilopterus | reverse complement strand
TGTGAGTGTGTGTGTGTGTGTGTGTGAGTGTGTTGGGGGGGGGGGGCATCTGTCAGCCATAATTCCTGTTAAACATTCACCCTTTCAAATCCAACTCTCCTACAACTCTCTCCAAATAAAGCCGGTCTGTCAGACAGTCTGGGAAGAAAGGATTAGTCTTTATTTAGAGTTCCACCGAGATGTGGCCTCACTCTCCCCTGTAAATCACACTCTCATGGCTTGTCATCAATACCAGTGCTTAGCTCCCACATACCTCAGCTAATTACTAGCAAAAGCAGGGTGAGGTGAGGCTACAACTAGCTTAGCTTATCTGAGGTAGCGGAGTTACACCAGGTAAGTCCGTCCGTTCTGCAGCAATCTTGGCAATGTTCTCGACCACTTATTTAACAGGCATTTTCCAGAAGAAATCCCGAATTAGAATTTTACATAACATTTAAGAAATGTACATAAAATCATTGGTCATTATTGGCATCGCACTCAGCTTGACTGGATCTCCCCTTCTCAAAAATTGAAGATCAAGATTCTTCTCATTTTTGGCACTTTAGTGGTGGAATGAACTTCCCAAGCCCGTTAGAACTGCCCTCACTGTTCCTCTGTCTTCAAATGACGACTGAAGACCCACCTCTTTAAAAAGCACTTATGACAATAACTTGTCTCAAACTAATCTTAATTGACTAGCAGCTCTTAGTTCTAGAATTAGTGGTGAGAGTGACCAGTTTGCTTTGTAGACTATAAAGGACCTGTGTATGTTGCTCTGGATAAGAACATCTGCAAAATGCTGTACATGTAAAATCTGACAAAATAATATAAATTGTGACTTTTGGCCCCAATAACACATAGATAAACAGGATTCATTTAGCTTAGCTAAGTCAGTGCTAGTTAATGGTCAATTTGGTCCATTTACTTTGAGAAATATACCATCAAATTACACAAGCCAGTCATCGATATCAGCACTACAACCTCACATGGCTCTGATTGTTACTATCCCAGACAGCAAGGTAAGGCTATAGAGGCACTATCTAAGACATAATGCTAGCTGAACAGTGGTGAGTACGAGCCTGACATTGATCCATCATTGACTGCATCATCATTATCATCATTTTGTGTCAAAAGAATCTTTAACTATCAATGAAAAAAAACAAATGTTTGTAACAGTGATTTCAAATACACATTCATTCATATTTGACCAAGAGATGAAAGTTGCTGTGTCTGAATATTGGCTGAAATGCTTATGTATAACTGACCAGATAATGTGGACGCATCAATGTGGACATGCCCTGAGCCTGAAGTCCTTCTCCAAATGAGGTTTGCAATGGTGTTGGCCAATGGTGGCTCAAAGTTTGTGGAGGAATAGAACAGTCCAGATTTCCAGTACTGAATCACTTACACCACACACACACACACACACACACACACTGCTGAATCATTAGTGACTCTGCTTGGCCATGAGGCTATATGCTCTGATAAAACCAGACAGGGCAAGGAGACGTCTACTGGACATTACTGGACTGAGAGAGGGAGAGAGAGAGCAAGAGAGCTTAAAATCCGATTAGCTGTTATAATGAACCAATTCAGGGTTTAAAATGAAGAGGAAGAGCAGTGCTGCATTAGCTGAATAGCCTGCTTTGAAAAATGGTCTGGAGCACATTGACCAGAAGGAAATGAGGATGTAACAGAGAGAGAGAGAGAGAGAGAGAGAAAGAGAGAGAGCAAGAGAGAGAGAGAGAGAGAGAGAGAACAAGGAGGTAGAGGAGGACAGACAGAAAATAAGAAAGAGAGAAGGGGAAAACAGAGTGGTAAGGGGTGAACTGGATAGAAAAACGAAAAGACAAAAAGAGAGAGTAAGAGAAAGCACAAGTGAGAGGCAGAGAGAGAGAGAGAGAGAGAGAGAGAGAGAGAGAAACGAAAACTCTCAACACAAACAAACACAGACAACAAGAAAAGAAGAGAGGGAACGATAGAGAGAGTAAAAGAAAAAGAGAGATGGACAAGAAAGCACATTGCTTTACAGAGTCAGTCCACATTTATGTATACTCATCATGCCTGCAAAGTGAGGATAAAAATTAATGAATGTTTCTTAAATTATTCTGAAGGCTAGTTGTCTTTATAGTTAGCCTAGCTAATAATGATCTGTGCTATCATTAGCAATGTGAGCTAATAAATGCTTAATGATTGAAAAAATAGAGAAAATATCACTAAATGATAAAAACATTGCCATATGATGAGAAGGTAAATGCACCCTGCGGACCCCGGTCTATACAATGACAGAACCTTGCTGTTGTGAACGGCCTGACTGAGTCATATCCGAGGCTGAGGCCCTGATTGAACCTTCTGTCTGACTCATTACTCTTCCAAGCTCATCTGAGGCTGATCTGTCAGTTCTCTCACACACGGTGGCAAGAATAAGGAATGTTTCTCTCAAGATCCAGTTGTTCACAATGCCGTCAGTCTGAACGAACTGAGCAGAGGGAAAAACTGACTCTTCAAATGGGCTTCTACATCAGCGGAGGAGCCAGGACCAGCTTCAAGTATGAGGAAAGGGCTCAAACATACCACATACATCTGCAACAAGCTGCCTAAAACAGGCGATTCAGATTAAGTGAGAAAAGGCACATGGCACAACTGGAAAGTGGAACTTGCCGCTAAGCAATGCTAGTCGCTGTTGACAGTGGGTGTGTCAAGCTCCAGGGCTATCCAGACACCTTTAGAGGGGCAGGTGCTCAAAAGAAGGTCGGGTGGATAAGGGGAGTGTGTGGTAACAATGACCATCCAATTTCTTGCCAACCGGAGAGAGGTGGGGTAGGCAGACAAAACCCAACCAACGCAAGTATGGGTGGGATGGGTGAAATGGGTGGGCAAAAATGGCACTTATGGAAAAGGGGCTTGAGCCCTGAAAGCTCCCCGATCTGCACATGCCAAGTGCTTGATAATGATTCGCTCTTTTAAGGTGGTTTTGGGAAGTCAAGCTCAGAACGGGACAAAGCTTGGGCACAAAGCTTACTTCATTGGAAAATTGAATTGAAATCGAACATAAATGCCCAGTCGTTCCGGGTCCAGCCCAGTTTTTTGCACGCTTTTGGCTTGACAGAAAATTCTAGCTATGCTTTGGCACCACTGCCGGCTTTCCTTTCTCTTTGCTGAGAGGGACAGAGACTGTTTTTCATGCTTCTGTTCAGAATCGCACTCCTAACAAAGAGCCGATTAACAGCTTCTCTCTCTCTCTCTCTCTCTCTCTCTCTCTCTCTCTCTCTCTCTCTCTCTGTGCTGAACACATGCTGGCTAACACCGATGATGTCACTAACCCGATGCAGCCCCTTCCGTTCAACAATAAACAAGGTCATCATGGGGGGAGGAGAGAGCGAGAGAGAGACAGAGCGAGAGAGAGGGAGAGTGGGGGGTCGTGAGAAGAAAGACATGGAGAGAGTGAGAGAGAGCGATGAACAGAGGGAGGGGACCGGAGGGGTGGTCTTTGTTTCACATTTCATCTGCAGTGTGTTTTTTCCTCCACCTCCCCATCCCCTCCACCCCTGCCTGGTGAGACCCCTACCCCACCCCCCCCAAGCTCCTTCACTTGCCCTTTCTAACACGTAGGTGGCAGTCTTCTGCAGACACGAGCGCTTCGTGTACGTCTTTAGCGCACCGAGAGCTGTTATCTCGTCACCCTCCCCTACAGACAAAGAGGAACCGAATGATGACATTTAACACCTTGGATCACAAAAGCATGGTGCCATTTTACAGAAATTAATTCACACAGCTCATTAAAATAAGTGGAAACACATTCTGCTGAAAGTGCGGATTCCAAGCCATCCCACTTTTGTGCTTGTAAGTAGAACTGAGGATGTTTTATGATGGTATGAATTGAATGAAAAGTTATTGTAAATCTTTCTGTCACATTTTGCCATGTTTTTCACTGTGTAAAAAGTGCAGTCTTGAAGCAGTTGCAGGTGTTATTCACAGAATATGACTATGTAATTACTGTGTGATTACACACCAACCAGCCACAACATTAAAACCACTGACAAGTGAAGTGAATAACATTAATTATCTTGTTATCTCGTTACAATGGCACCTGTCAAGGGGTGGGGCATATCAGGCAGTAGGCAATCAGTCAGTATAAAGATCTTAGTGACTTTGACCAAGACCATATTGGCTTGGCTAGACGACTGGAGCATCCCAGAACAAAGTTATCCAAACTGGCGAACCAGCAACAGGCTCACGAACGTCCAATGATTATTGATGCGCATGGGGAGTAAAGGGCAGTCAGTCTGGTCCAATACCACAGAGAAGCTACTGTGGTACGAGTGAATGCTGGCCATGATAGGAAGGTGTCTGAACACACAGTGCACCCCAGGCTGTTTAGGGGGATGTAAATATTAGGTGGGTGGTTTTAATGTTATGGCTGAGTGGCATGTGATAAAGAATGGGGATCAAATGTATAGCACAATTGCAATAAAACCTTCATGGTTCTGCTGCGGGAGAGGATTTGTGCGGTGTACTGTCTCAGTCCAATACAGAGTCAGTTAGTGGGAACCATGCTGAGCTCCCATTCACATGACAAAATGACACATTTGCCTGCACTAGAGGTGAGACGAGTGCTTGAGGATCTTATCCCCCCACTCCCCCACTTCGCGCTCATGAAAAATGTCACTTTATCCCTCCGTTCTCACTCACACCTGAGTGTGGGAATGAGGGATGAATAATTAATGAAGGATGAGAAGGGAGAAGTGGCTGGGCAGTGCACGTTTTTTACTTCACAGACCTCTGCTTCCCTGAGGCCAATTCTGCGAGCTGACAAACATCAGACCCCGCATTTGACAAAGGAATGCACTGAAAAGTGATGGATCTTATCACCGCTGCTCCTCATAACTTTCCCTGTTAACCCTTTACTGGTCTGGAATTATTACTATAAGCAAAATTAAAACTAGCTTACAACCCCCATTTCCAGAAAAGTGGGGATATTTTCCAAAATGCAAATAAAACATAAAAAAAATAATACATTAATATATATATATATATATTAATATATATATATATATTTATTATATTATTCAAAAGTTTTACTGACCAACTTCATTGTGTTTTGTAAATATACACAAAATTAGAATTTTAAACTGAACACCAATTGGAAACAAGTTACAATAATGCACAGAATTTCAAGTAACACTGTTTTGGAAGACTCCACATTAAGCAGGCTAACTGGTAGCAGGTGAGGGATCATGATTGGGTATAAAAGTAGCGTCCATCAAAGGCTCAATCTTTAAAAGTAAGGATTTGTGGCTCATCCCTCTGTGTAAAAAATGTGTGAGAGAATTCTTAGTCAGTTTAAATGAAACAATTCCTGCTGAAAACGTATGACCCATCATGAAGAGAAGAATCAGACAATGGCGACCATGGACTGTTGAGCAGCAGAAGTCTAATATCAAGCAAGAATGAACAAAATTTCTAGTTGAAAAACTACTACAATTGGTCTCCTCAGTTCCAAAACGATTTAAAGGAAAGGTAATGTGACACAATGGTAAACATGCCTCTGGGTTAGGGGTAGGGGTAGGGTTATATTTACAAAATGCAATTCATTTACAATTACGCCTTTTTCTATAGTTGGGAGAAAAAAATGATAAAATATAGTATTGTGATATTTTTAGGCATGGCATAATATCAATACAATATGTTGATATATATTTCTATATTATTTCATATTTTAACAAACATATCATATATACTGTTATCTCTGTACATTGCTACTCTTCTGAAGTCCACAAGATGGTGCAAGACCTCATCCTTGTATGACTATTGAAACTGGGCAGTGGTGGCTTATGACCTTGCCCTTGTGAACTGAAGGTTGTAGGTTCAAATCCCGGCCTGGGCACCACCAAGATACCCTTGAGCAAGGTACTGTCCCGCTACACAGCTCCCTGGGTGCTGTTGATAGCTGCCCTCTGCTCCACATGTGCATGTGTGATGGGTTAAATGCCGAGGTCATATTTTGTTGTGTTGCGCAAGTGTGTTTACAATGACAAATAGTCACTTTCACTTCATATAGTGATTGCATTGTATTAAAGCCTCTGTTTCAATTTCCATTCCACCCTACCTTTTATCTAGAAACATGATAGCTTCATAAGCATGTTCTTTCTGCTTCAGAATTTGCACTTTTCTCACAGTTTCTCTACTTGTGAAACGAGTGGCCCGGCTCAGCGCATACGCATATAGTGCGGCGTGTGCTGCATGTATGTGTGTGGGCGTGTGTGAACATATATAGCGAGCCATGTGTTAGTGTACATATGTGACCGAGACACTCCAGCAAAAAGTTGAATCACTTAATTTGGGCTCAATCCTGTGGGTGTTAGAAGGTGTGTATGTGCGTGCGTGTGACAGAGAGGTGATAATTGTCGATAGTAGTAAAGTGATAAGTGATTCTAGTCCTGCAGAAAGCACTTACTGCTAGTGTGAGCACCGTACACTATATAAAAAAGGGCAAAAATATTAATCAGTGGGCTTTTTTTTTACAGTATCACTCACACGCGTGCACAGTGGATTGGATTTAAGTGTAATTGAACAGCCATTTTCGATATGCCATACATGTGTGATCTGTGTCATGTGAGCCATATCAGGTGTTTGCTAGAGTCTATAGTTGTTTTTTCCACTGCATGGTCCCAGCTCGACTCAATTTGACTCGACTCGGCATTATGATGAATGGTACCTCGTTTGTTTTCCACTGTCCCCTTGATTTGGCTGGTGATGCTGCAAGAATGTGACTTCATCTTCAACGCAACGAACAGCAGAAATGGAGAACATTAAGGGGTTGGTGTTCAGGACGGAGATCCATTATCATGTGTCGTAGAAGAGGAACGATTCTCTCTGACCAGCCAGTAGTCTAATGTCACATCCCTCCCCCCACGATCCTCACCACATTCTAGAGTACAATCACAAGTCTGCTCTCTAGCTGCATCACTGTCTGGTACGGAAACTGCGATGAATTGGACTGTAATGCACTGCAGCAGATAGCGAGAGCGGCTGATAACGTCCAGCGGTGTGGCTCTAATTCCCAGAAAAGGCAAGTTAAGTCGAGTTGAGCTGGTTCCATGCAGTGGAAACGCAACTTATATCAAGAAATATATATTCAGAACAGCATGAATGTTTGTGTGTGTGTACATGTATTTCACTCTTTGCGAGGACCATACGTCCTCAGAATTATAGGAAAACTGGAAAACCTGTCGATGTGAGGACATTTTACTGGTCCTCACAAGGAACAGTGCTCTACAAAAATGTAACTTTTTTTAGGAAAAACTAAAAGAGCAGAAATATTGTCTTGTTTAGAGTAAGGTAAGAGTAAGGTTTAGGTGTTGGTGTAGTATACAGCATTACAGGATCAGAGTTGCCCACCCCTACCCTGGATTATGGAATAATCTTCCTTAACAGGCCGATTCTTCTGCCATTAGGTGGCTAAAGACACATTTTTATTCCTTAGCCTTTAATTAGCAGTGAGACGACTTAAGATATTTTATTTTATTATTTTAATTCTTATTTATCTGTTCTTTTGTGTCCTTGGAATATGCTATTTTTACATTTGTTGTAAAGCATTTTGTTTCTGCTTAGAAAATTGCTACATAAATCAACTTTTATTCACTTTTTTCACCTACTTTTTCAAAAATTACAATGAAATGAAAATCCTGCATGTGAGATAGAGTGTATTACGTCAATGCAACATAAAACATGCAATAGAATATTATTCCCATGTAAAAGTGTTGCTAGCCACTGTAGTGATTTGAGGGAATTAACCCAGTGACAGTTTGTACCTTTTTGAGAGTTTGTGTGTGTATCCATATACTTTAATACTGTACACCTGGACCACTGCCTAAATTCATACACTCTCAGAAAAACACACATTCAAACACTAATATCGCCTGTAACTGTAACATTATATGGTGCAGTAATAGGTTTGAAGCTGTAATAACCCAGTCCACCCTGTGGAGACTTCCTTCCTTCCTTCCTTCCTTTCTTCATTCATGCCTTCATTCACTCATTCATTCCTTCCTTCATTCATGCCTAAATTAGTTAATTTATTCATTATTCGCACCATTCTATTTCACATGAACAAAGGTTAAAATATGCACTTTTCCCCTGGGGAAATGGATGTGCTGTACCTTCCAAAGTCATTTAGGATACATAACTGCACCTTATGGACCATGTTGCACTTTTGAAAATGTATCATGTACAGTGTCCTTTCTTCTGAATTCTTTCTTTCTTTTTCTTTCTTTCATTTGTTCTTTCTTTCTTCTGAATTCTTTCTTTCTTTTTCTTTCTTTCATTTGTTCTTTCTTTCTTCTGAATTCTTTCTTTCTGTTTCTCTTTTCTTTAATTTCATGGACACATTAATAAATCATCTACCATTCTCATATTAATTCTAATTAATTAAGTCTTTGACTTTGCCTTAAGTGTCAAACTGCACTTTATATGAGTGTCGTTCCTTTTCTTTCATTAGTTCTTTTCTTAATTATGCCTGAATCTATGGCAGCATCTCAGCCCAAAAATGACTTTTTGCATCATCAGACATTTTCAATTAAAAACACTCTTTCCAGATTTGGAAAACAGCCCAAACTCACTTGATCTGTGGACTAAAAGAGGCTGGGGGCTGCCTTCGGTCTGCGGATCTGTATGTATGTTTGTGTGGATGTAAAGGAAGCGTGCTGGTGTCCTGTTCCCTACCTCATCGGGCATGGTGAAGACCAGCTCTTTATCTCCATGTGCCACCAGGCCCTGGAGGAAGTACTCGCTGCAAGCGGCCAGCACGGCCCTGTGGGCTCGGAATTCTTTGCCCTCCACCTGTACGGTGACATCACACAGCAGGCCCTGCTGCCGCTGCTCGTTCAGGCCCAGTAGGATGTTCGTGCAGTGCACCGTCGACTCATACACGTACATTGGGGCTTCAGGCTGCTCATCCACGGACATACCGCTCTCACCCTGCAGAGAGAGAGGACCAGGAACGTTCATAAACAGCAGCAACATCTAATATGTCATTCTGAACTTTTGAACAGTAGTGTACCCACTCACACACACGCTGGTCCCTGATCCACTCTATCCCTTAGTGTTGCTATAGCAGCATGATTTAACATCTCACCATGACCACCCCCTCACTGCTTTAACCATGAAGAGAGGAAATAGATCACACACACACACACACACACACACACACACATACACAATCTCTCCTCAAGCAACATGAAAACAAAGACATGAATGCTTCCACACATTACATCTGAGGATGCATGAGTATACTCCACACACACACACGCACACACGCACACACACACAAAGACATGCACACAAACACACACATGCACTATATGTAAGAACAAGTTAATAAAATGCAGGCATGTAGTGAATATACAATGCGAATGTGTTTCATGCTCACTTATCAAAGACAGCAGCTTTGACACAGAGCAGAGCACACACACACACACACACACACACACACACACACACACACACACACACACACTGCATATTGATTTTATTTTTCTTTTCATGGCAGTACAGGGAGGTGTACATTGTAATGTGTGTTTATTTATTTCTTTGCATGTGCTTGAGGAATCCAGCTGGCTCGGCTCTATTACTCCCGCAGCCTTTACACACACACACACACACACACTGCTTCATTCTGACCCTCAATGTGTTGCTTGACTAAACAGCTCTAAACTGCGGTTTTGTCCAAAAAATTCTGCAGGTTTTCCGCCTCACCTTCAAACAAACAGTGTTTGTTCACTCGACTTAGCAGCAGCTAATTATGGAGCTTAAAGCTTAATAGCAAGGGACAAATATACACACACTTCATTCCCCTCAACCTTATTCAGGGAGAGACACAGACACAGAGAGAAGAAGGCAGAGATAGAGAGAAAGAGACTAAGGAAGATAGAGGGGAAAGACAAAAGTGTGATAAAGGGAGAGAAAGATATAAAGAGGGAGAGTAATAATAAGGGAAAGTGAGAGAGATAGAGAGAGAGAGAGGAGAGGAAGATGCACAAAAGACAGAGAGAGAGTGAGACGGAAAAGATGGAGAGAGAGAGAGAGAGAGAGAGAGAGAGAGCAGGCAAGGGAGAGAAGAGAGGAAGAGAGAGGAAGATGAAAAGAGACAGAGAACAAGCAAAGGACAGGGAGGAAAGGAAGATGGATTGAGTGAGAGCGAGAGAGAGAGAGAGAGAGAGAGAGAGAGAGAGAGAGAGAGAGAGAGATAGAGAGAGCTAAAGCAATTTGCCCCCAAAAAAATGTGTAAATAAGCACTTAGTTTTCGGCTGAACAGAAGAAAGGGAGATGAAAAGCTGTGGACTGAACAGGTCTATTATGAAGTGTGATTAGAATCCAGGGTAATCTTGGTCTTCAGGAATTGTCTACCTCTTTTTACCTGGGGTAGTGCTGTTGATGGTGCTTATTGCTGGTGTGAAGCAAGTTCAGTCGTGGTGCTTCGAGAACGTGCATTTTGACCGGATTGGGAGCCGAATATGACATAGCAGATGTTTGAATGAAGGACAGGAGGCTTTCATCTGCTCTTTTTGGTTTTAAGTCTGTACATATTGCATGTGAATGTTGTCTGCATGCAGCGACTGCCAACAGCATCCACAACAGGCCACCACTGTGTACCAGATGACAGGGAGGTGCTGTTTTTCTGATCTGCATGACTAAACAGTTCCTCCACCTAGAGCCCGGCCGAGCCAGCCCTTCACTTTCTGTCCTAGTCCCATCCCTGATTAGTCTGCAGATGTCCACAGCACCAGCAAGCTGATGAATTAGTCAACTAGTTTAGCAGTTTTGGACTTTTGGGGAACCTTTATCCTGCATTTTTTAATGTTTTGCCTGACATAACACATCCAATCTAACCAACCACAAGCTCTTTCTTGGTTAAAGCATGTACATTACATCAGAAAAATCATTTGGGAACAGAGCCACTCCAGGACATAGGTAGAAGACCGCTGGACTTTTTAATTCTGCAATTAAAACTCAGACTCTGGAGAGCCATAGCCTGTAGTGATTACTGTTCTCCATCCTCTAACACTTCTTCTAACTCATTTGGACAATAAAGTGCAATGCTAAACCTCAGATACAAAAACGCATCTATCTAAAGGGATGCCATTAGTAAAGGAATTTATGCTATAGACCCTAGACACTTTAATGCTTTTCTCTGTCATGAGGTCAGACTGCAGATTAGTGGCCAGTCACAGAGGTCCCCTTGGCTGCCCAGCACTGCACCAGGGCCGAGTAGACTGCCAATTCTGCAATCTCGACCCAGTGTGAAAGGTGGAAAGTTATCCCGGGCTGCTGGAAACATGTACTAATGGAAACTCCTGCGCCAAAGAAAGGAACCAGCAGCCAGTTCCTCCTCTCACATTGCGACTAACCCAAACCACAGAGCCAAGAGCTTGCAGACTGCACTGTGTGGGAGTTGTGTGTGAGCGTGTATGTGTGGGGTGGAGGTGGGGTGTTGTGGTTATGATGAAAAAAAAAAATAGGACAAACACAAGCAGAAAGCTTTGTGGTAACTCTATTTGTAGCCATGACTGTGTTTCTAGAGCATGCACACAGAAACGCTGAGAGATATCAACCAGTCAACCCATTTCTGCTGACTAACCTGCTGCCCAAACCACCAGTGACAGCTGCTCTAAAACAGGGGCCCTCCACTCAAAGCTGGGCTTTCACAGCGTTATCAATCAGGCTGCAACCATTTGTCAGCTTTCTGTACTTTCAAGATACATCACTGATTCTATGGCATCAACATTCATTGTAGGCTTTGGCTGCCACTAACACTTCTATCTGTTGCTTCACAATTCTATGAAGCTATTTAGCCACAAATTTGTTGCACAGATTTGCAACTATTAGCATTTGTTCACCTTTTTTTTAGTTAGCAAGCACAATTTGTTATATATCTCAAATGATGTGCTTTTGTAGTACAAAACTAGGGTGTCTTGAAAATCAAGCAGGACATTCAAAGAATTTAAGGATGCACGTTAGGTTCCTCTGTATACAATATGGTTATTGACGGTTATGGATTTTTGGAGCTCTACAAGCTCCTACTTCACTAGGTTCCAACAAGGCCTCATGCTTCACCTATTCCTCAGGTTTCTCAGAGAACCATCATAGTCAAAAGGTTTCCTAGAGAGTCCCTAAAAGTCTCTGCCAATGTATCAAGCTAAGCATCTCCAAAGAAGCTTTTAGTATGCGTCATCTAGTAGTTGTAGCCACTTTTAGCACAAGTAGTATTTGAAAGGTCTCAGGATGCAGGGAGGAGACGGCATCAGGCTGCAGTGTAAATGGGCAGCACACCAATCAAGACCCTGTGCCAATGTGAGTTAGTTGTGTTTGACCTTCAGGATTAGTTCATGATGCTCAGTAGCTTGTATGGAGACTATTCAGGCCAGTAGTTTATTCAGTGTTTCTGATGACAGTAATTTGTCATTCGCACTCAATCTGAGATCGATCAGAGACCATAGTGCCAAACCAGTGAAGCACACTGTGCATAGTGTTAGAACACAGTGCAAAGTGGCTGCATTGAGACACAGGGATTGTATCACCATCAGTATCGCCACTAATCGGAGCAAGCTCTGCATCCAGACGTCCTCAGCGGTCGGCCGTCTGACCGCGGCAATTTATTGTTTTTCACTTTGTGTTTTTCTCTACTCTGTGTTTCCCCCCAACCCTCCCAACGTTCCTTTGCTGGCTAAGACGGATAATGACTTGTCTTCCAAGAATAATGTTTCCAGATGTGGTTGCAAGGTTCATAAGATTCCAAACACAGTATTTCAGCCTCGGAATGCGTTTTTTCCATGCCGGAGCGTTCCGAAGAACGGATGGCGCTTTTTCACGCTCGCACACAAAACTCGCCGCAAATGACTGGTTTGGGCAGCGTTCTGATTAGAAGTGCTGAGTGTTGCAGAGCTGTCTTCGCTCTAGGTCTCCCTCTTTCCCTCCCCCTTTCTCTCTCGCTCTCATCTCTTTTATTCTGAGGGCATTTTTCTCCTTCCCTGCCAAGCGTAGCAGCTACCCGGCTTTGTGCGCCGCGCTCCAGCACAGATCAAAGCCGGGTGCTGTGATGGATTTTAGACAGCCGGTGCTGCCGTTACGCTTCTCCAGCTCGAGGGGCTGGAGGACTGCAGCAGCGTTACCACTGATCCGAGACCAGCATTGTGGAGTGAAAAACGTGTATGCAGCCAAAACCTCATTGAAGTGGGCTGTTGGTGAGGTTCTTTTAAGCTAATTAGCACAGTGGTGTCTATTGCTGATCCTGGAGTGGTTTGCATATTTTTGATACTGTCCTTGTTCTATTACACGTGTTTCAAGTCCAACTTGAGCTGGTTTTAGGTGTAAGAGTAGGGCAAACATTAAAATGTGCATTGGAATACAGTCATCGATTATTAAGTTGCCTAAGCATAAGGAAAACTTATACAGAGTACATTGCCAAAATACACATTGCCTATACATTCTTGACGCATAGCTGATACTATATATTATACTATGTACTGGCTGTGTACCACCTTTTACAGAGTACACGGTGGACACCCTCCATGCAATTACTGCATTATTGTATGTATGCAAATGTATGATTGGTGGCATCTGAGGATCTACACCTACACCATTTTCAGACTATGACAACGTCTAATAGAAGCTTATACCCCTATAAGTTGCTTGCTTAAATCATCACACAGTTGCCTCAAACCAAAGATGGTTTCTAATATATGATACACTTTTATACACTATTACACTGTTTTAGCTATACTAAGTACTTTTACATGTGTAATGGAAAATGGTGTAAATGAGATGTTTCTCCAAACAGCCCAAAGCTTTTGACCAACAAAATGCCAAGCCAGTCATGAGATTTACCATAAAACCATAGAGCTGTAGATGTGCCAGTCAACTCACGAGAGAGCAAAGCTGCTCTGAGCTCTGTGAACACCTACAACGCCTGTCTTCAGGAATCAATGTAAATTTACCATGAAACAAAACCGCTTAAAAAAACGCCAGCTTTTTATAAACCTAACATAGAACGGCTCACATCCGTCCAGCAGCACCAGGACCAGATCTGTGCTCACTAAAAGAGGATGTGGCAGACATGCATATTTTATGCCTGAACGGGTGTTGTCCCATAGCGGCAGACTCTCGCGTCTGGTGGTGGGTCAGCACTAAGGGCTGCAATGACTTGTATTTGACGTTTTAAGCTGTAATGATGAGCTATAGAGAAGGATGTCTCCTAAGAAAAGTACGTGAATGTGTGTGACAGAATCTTGATGCGTTTGGTGATAGGCAGCCCCCAGACACCCCCCCCCCCCCCCCAACTCTCAACAGCTCGTAAGTGTGACTGAGCAAAGTGCTACTGACAGAACAAAGCAGCTAGGGCGCACACACACACACACACGCACACATACACAGTCCATTCCGCACATGTGACATCACTTTTCACTCAACCCCACCTCCCATTATGGGTGCCATGACAACAGCCTCTATGGCTAAATCTCTACCCACTTGAGTGCAGTAAGGCAGGATGGCTCAGCAGCGATTTTCACCTACCGCTCTCTCTCCTCTTGACTGAAAAGCCAGGCCATAAAGGTCCCTGTAAGATCCATACTGCGCTTACTAATAGTTACAAACAGCTATACACTATAGTTTGGGCTCCCCCAGAAACAAAAAAATGCACAAAAAGTGGCCCGTGACACAAGTTACAGCACCTCTCTATATTTTATGTTCTATTTTTTTTAACTACATGAACACAAATGAACAGATACTCTGCACTATCAATGCAGAAGAAATAGCATATTTAAGCTTGTTGATTGTAAAGAATATGTCAACTATGTTGGGGGGGGGGGGGGGGGCTTCCAGCATGCAGTGGTTAGGGTCTCCAGTCAAAGAGAATCAGTGAACAGGGTCATGGGCTCCCAAAGCTCACCAATGCGTGCTCATAGGTACCTCAGTGGTACATGTTCTGGTCTGGGATTTGAAACCGCAACCTTCAGGTCACATGGGGAACTCCTAACTCCTAAACTGTTACATCAGCATTCACTGCCCCTCACAGGCTTATGAATGTTGACTCTGACAGATAGGGGTCAGAACACACAGTGCACCACAGTCAGAGCTGTTTTGGTGGCACGAGGGTGATCTACTCAATATTAGACAGGTGGTATGAATGTTAAGACTGAGTGGTACAAAAGAACATTCGGTGACTTTTGTGGTCAAAAATTATTCAATCAACAAGGAAAAGTAAGACAATAAGCAAATGAGTGATTGATTGAATGAGTGAATGAGTGAATGAATGAATGAATGAATGAATGATTGATTGACTGAATGACAGAACGAACAAACAAACTAACGAACGAACGAACGAGCAAACGAGCAAATGAACGAACTAACTAACTAACGAATAAACAAACAAACGAACATATATATGTGCATATTCTCATATGTACTCAAGATTCATGCTGTAGATTCCATGTACAATAAAATTATTATATCAAACATTAATTATGTTTATTTAATTAAACAAACAAACAACAAAAAAAGAGTGTACATCAGGCGGCAGTTTTCCCCTCATTATTGGCATATCAATTGACATACAGGTACACACACACACACACACACACACACACCGACTGTGTCGCTATATGATCCTACAGCCTCTCTTCTCTCCTCTGAAACGCACTTAATGGCTCATTACGGCCCAGCGCTGCCAAGCATTAATCATCGCTTTCTGTGACTAATCCTGCTCCCTCACACACACATGCACACACACACACACACACACACACACACACAAAGACATGCAAAAAACGCACACTCACTAATGGTGGCCTTTTAACTGCTCTGTCTCTGTGTGCTGGAATGATTATAATGGACATTTATCTGAGTACACGACTGTGTGCATGTGTGTGTGTGTGTGTGTATATGTGCTGCAGTTTTAGTGTGTCCATTGGTTTACAGATAGTGCTGCTCAAACGCTCTTTTACATGAACGGAAGCTAAAAGCTTTCTACTGCTGATATCTCCTGATTGACGGAGGAAATCAGTGACTGATGAGGTTATTTACTTCGCTGGAGCACTTGCTTGTCTTTTAGCACTTGTGGAAGGAGCCAGGTGTCGAATTTTTCATGGATAGGCTGCAGCAGGGGGATTTTCCTCATGCCACACACACTCACAGACATGCACACGCACACACACTCCAGTGCAGTAATGAAAGTGGATGGTCCTCAGGCAGCAGAGTAGGAGCACACACACTCTCTCCTGAGGCACTGAGCATACTTCTTTGTTGAAGGGGACTAGCACTCGCATTAAGTGGTTAATACTGTCGATGTCAGCAGATTTGGCATTGGGGAGGATCGGTCTAACTGTTAAAAAGAAAGGATTCGAGCAAGTAACCATTGTGCAACTCAAGCTGTCTACAAATTAAAACACATATATATGTTTTAATCCAGATTATGTGGCACTCTCACACTGCAAACAGTGAGCAGTGAATTTGTCCATCGCATTTAACCCATCCATACATACACCAGGAGCAGAAGCAGTGGGCTGCAGACCTACAGTGCCCAGGGGGCAGCTAGGGGCTTAGGTGCTTCAGCATGTATGTAGAATGTAGCGGGAGGGAGAAAGCTCTGCTTGCTTACTTACTTACTTACCCCTTCCCACATTTTTCCCTACCAGTCCCGGGGGCTGAACCGGTGACTCTCTTCTCCCAAGCCCTCTTCTCCAACCATTAGGCCACAGCTGCCCTAATTCTTCATAAAACTGACATTGTTGCAAAGCAGCTTTACAGAATCTGGGTCCGAGCCCCTGGTGAGCAAGCCAAGGGCAAGAGAGACAAGAAAAAACTCCCTAACGCTGGCAACCTTGGATGGAACCGACTCTCAAAAGGGGAAACCATCCCCCTCTATTCGACACAAGACAGCGAGAATAAAAGAATATCACTATGGAGATGCCTAACAATATATAAGAGGCGGAAGCGCCACTGATGAGCAGTAGAGCCTATATTTAGCAGGAGTAGGATCAGAATAGTGTCTGTAGTTAGTAGCAACAGCTTCTGTCGGAGTCTATGTGAGTAGTAGTAGCCTCAGCTAGAGGGTGGGCAGCACATGAAGGTGGTCAATGGTGGTTAAACTGGTCTGGAGTACGGAGTGAGCCGGAGTTCAGAGAAGATACAGTATACTTTGTTCTCAGAGACTGCAGTCTTCCACTGGAAGTGCCAGGAACGCAAATACAACTTACCCCATGAGGTTAACCAAGCAGTCACCAAATTAGTGTTCCACCTAATTTCATAAACATATATGCATCAAATTAAACATGATTTGAAACAAATCAAACTATTTAGAATGAACCAATTATTATAAAAATGATGAGTTTATATTGGAGGACATGAATTGTTTACTTTGGTTGGCTTAGTTGTATTGCTGGGTTATATATTATGTATTGCCCCCCCCCCTTCAGGCTTAATCCAGCTGTGAGATGTTTATGCTCTTGAAGATAGTGCTAAATGTTATCACAAATAATGTAAGATCAAAATTTTGTGTAAATTCAGTCATAAATGCACATATTATGAAAAGCTTTGTACAGAATGGAGCAAATCTCTGGAAATATCAGATAGAAAATTTCAGATTCCTACGGGACTACAAGAAGTATCCACGTTCGGCTGCGCCCTGCTCTCCCCTACACCCCTGCTATAAAACAATCAGTACCAAAGACACTGTAGCGTATAGATTAGCGCCTCTAATCATATCATCATTCCATTATGCAAAATGACTTCACCGCATGACTGAGATAACTGTGTGAGTGAGGGAGGAATGATCTGAATTCCTATCTTTCTTTGTTAATTCATTTTTAATCTTTAAGACCATCCCTTTAATTCATAATATTCATTAATATTAATATACATTAATAAAGTCCAATAAATAATCCTCAGGAAAGAACAGGCTTTCCTCCCATTATGGAATAAAGGAATACATAGAGGGCGGCACGGTGGTGCAGTGGTTAGCGCTGTCGCCTCACAACAAGAAGGTCCTGGGTTCGATCCCTGGGTGGGCCACAGGTGCCTTTCTTTGTGGAGTTTGCAAGTTCTCCCCATGTTCGCGTAGGTTTTCCGGTTTCCTCCCACTGTCCAAAGGCTGCAGTAGGTTGATTGGGTACTCTAAAATTGCCCATAGGTGTGATTGTGTGTATGAGTGGTTGTCTGTCTAAGTGTTGATGGGTTGGCCTCCTGTCCTGTACCCCGCTTTAGGCCCGCAGTTAGCTGGAATTGGCTCCAGCTTCCACGTGGCCTGGAAACGGAAGAAGCAGTTTAGAAAATGGATGGATGGATGGACTACATAGAACTGAACTTTTGATTTAAGCTTCTTAACCCTTCAGTGTTCTGGTCCATTATTTGGTTTAGCGCATTTTAAGTCTCTCTATTTTTTTATCAAAACATTTACTGAGCTAAACTCAACCTGACTGTCCCATCACTGCCACTTAGCTTAAGTAAGTTATGGTGAAACTGTGTGTTTAATTAGTAGACCTGTCCTGTAAACTTTGTTGCAGGTGGTTCTGTTGCACTATTAAAGGGTTAATATTTAATAATATTACAAGAGGCTGAGAAGGAGAAAGTTGGCAACAATTAAAAGAAATATCAGTTTTCAGTCTAGGTTCAGGCTCAGGTTATGGTTACTTGGTTATTTGTAACTGTAGGTAGATTTGGTTTATAGTACAGGAGTCATCATCCATGTAATAAATAAAAAAAAATTTTGCTTCTACATCATATCATCTGTGTAATGTGGCTACGACTTATTCATCTGACTAACAGCAGCTGGAACACAGCTATTTTTATACTGCTTTGTTCTGCACTTTGGGACTACAAACCTACATCCACAGGGAAGGAGCTGAAATTCAGTGTGCAAAGGGTGGAAACTGTCATTTTGAAATGAGCCAGTTATCTGCTTTAACTATTCAGTGTATAGAGATGCTAGACTAAACTGTGACTCACCAAACAGGCATTTAATGAGAGAGGGTTTTCAAACCATCACAACAAAGAAAAAGATATAACTGGTTCAAAAAATGCATGATGGATAGAATAAGGTCCATGTTGTATTAGTGTGGAAATGGGACAGTTTTCAGTTTTTTAGTTTTGTCCAAATGTCCAATAGACTTCAAGTAAATTCTACATTAAACCACACTGAAAGTTCAGAATATGTTTCCTTCTCTTCTTACTCCAGATGGTTTAAGAGTTCTTCTAAAAACCTTTACATTATGGTATTGAAACTTTTAAAAGGGTCTTTACACTCAGCTCATTTACAGAAGTGGTTCTTTTAAGAACCATTCATTGAAAGGTTCTCCAGGGAACCAAAAAACGTTCTTCTGTTAAACACTTCCCATTTTTAAGGATTTTTGTAGAATATGTCCACAATTTTTTTTAAAAAAGATTTGTAAGTGGTGCAGTGTTGACCCTATATTTAGGAGAGTGCGATCCCCGGTGGTGCAACAGCCATTCATGACTGGCTGTCCAGGAGAACACAATTGACTCCTCTCTCGTAGTGGGTAAGCTGGCCCTCCCTCTTCCCCCCATCATTAGCCAGTGTCATTGTCTGCTAGCTGACGTAACAGAATTGGCAATCAGTTTTCTCCTCCAAAGGTGTTCAACAGCTCCTTGGTGTTGCATTCTTGCTGGCCTTCACCTTCTCAGGTTTGGTGGTTTGGTGGATTTATTCTCCTAAAATCAACAATTGCTCAATGCCTTGTGTTTTAAGCTTCAGGTCTGTGGGTTTTCTGTTCTTTGTGTAGGTATTGCTTTAAGGTGGGTTTACATTATAGAGAAAGAAAGGACTGTTATTTTATAAGAAGGTAACCCAAGTAGCTCCAAGCTAGACTGTGTATCAAGAGCCTCAGCATGCTGCATATATGCAGAAGGTATGATTTTTACCTGGTAAGAGATGGCTTTTACTTCTGACAAGTATTTCTTTCTGCATGACTCATATGGGACCACATGAGTCTCAACCTTTCAGTTCAGTAAAAAGTAAACACAGGTAGAAATCATGAATGGACGTATTTTGCAACTCCTGCCAGATGTCTTTAATTACTCTCAGCATGTGTGGAGTTTTTTTCCCCATGCAGTTACGAACTAAGGTGAACTAATGCTCAGACAACTGTATAATTATTGCCTAAATTAGCCTATTAATTGTAGGTACTAGTGGATGTGACAACACCGTGTGGGAAAGAAAGGCATAGTCAATCAATGGTTGTCTTTTAGCACAAAAGTACAATGGAGTGATGAATAGTGGGAAGCTAAAGGTTTGTTTTAAGTTTATTTGCTTGTTGATGAATAATTAAATATTTTCAACTGTTTCAACTAAGTTTAGATTTGTTTTTTTATGGATGGCTGAAGGTAAATTTTTGTTGTAATATCATTTCAGGTCCTTACAGTTCACCAGTTCACTCTCCTGATGACCTGCAACACAGACAGAGCAAGTCTATATTCCAGCTAGGATGAGTTAAACCTTTCTTCAGTGTGACTTAATGGTCCTCAGTGCTAACTGCAGTGGCAAAATTCACTCTGGCTTGTCTTTAAAGGTGGGGGAATGCATCACAGACACTTTATCTCTTTACTTTTTCCTTTCTTCATTTGCTGCGTCGCCCACATTTAACATGCCACACATTAGTGCTTTACTTTTCTTAAAGGTCAGAAAATGTAACAAATTTAGGGAAATGAGAAGGGAATTTTTTTATCATTAACCCTCCGATGTTTCAGTTATGGTCATCAATAACAAAAGAAGGTTATGATTTTATGTAAATCTTTTATTTTTTTAAAAATTTTTTTGCGTTTGTGTTTGTAAGCAGAGAAAATAGGCTTTGGATTATTGAAAAAGCTATCGTGTCATTGCAAACGTAATTATGGAATCATGGCATTAATTTAGTAATTGTTACAGCAAGAACTATTCTATAATGGCAAAATACAAAATGCTTTTATGGCGAGTGAGCTCATAAAATTGCGATGACATTGACTTCCCTGTTGAGATTCAAACCATAAATACCCTGTTTTGTAAGGTTCTTAACCACTGCTGACCCTTATGGATGTACTGTCCACCCCTCAGTGTGTATGGCTCATAGGAAAGCATTTAACAGCTCGTTAGAGTGCTGGACTCACTCTTGCACTGTGTCTGAGGCCAGGGGGAAGATCTATGCCCACATAAATCTATTACAAGGCTAATCAAGGCTTTCTTAACTTGGCCGAGTCCTATGACACTAATTCATCCACCGTCATTAAAGCTCTAATCAGGAGCTGCTGAAGCGCTGCCGCAGCCTGAGGACCAGTGCTGACTCAAATAATACAGTACTCAAAAGGAAAGGGGAATGTTAAATTTACTTAAAAATGTTGTATTTAATGTGCTGCTGCCGTTGTGGCTCTGTTGCTTCTGGCTCTGTGATGTTGTAGGTCAAAGTTCCACCACACCAAACGAACTCTCGGCCTGATTAACAGCCTTTTGTGAAAGTGAACCAAACCAAATTGGCTTTCGATTCTTTTAACACTCTACTTTCAGTATTAGCAAGTACGTGATATGAGCAGAATAGATAGATAGATATTATACACCAATCAGCCGTAACATTAACACCACCTGTCAAGCTGCCAGAACAGCACTGGCTGCGGTGCACTGTGTGTTCTGACACCTTTCTTTAATCTTTCATTTCTTTTCAAGCTACAGCAGCTTTTCTGTGAGATTGGACAGAAATAGGCAAGCCTTCACTGCCCATAGACACCAGTAAGCCTTGGGCCCCCATTATCCTGTTGGTGTTTTACTGGTAGCCCTTCCTTGGACTTTTGTTACTACCACACTGCAAAACCTGCTGTTTTGGAGATGCTCTAACCCAGGTGTCTAGTCATCAGTTTGGCCCTCAGATCCTGATGCTCACCCATTTTCTCTGCTTCTAATACATCAACTTCAAGAACTAACTGTTTACTCACTTCCTAATATATCTCAGTGTGCCAGTGTACTGTGGTCATCAGTGCTCTTCGTCTCACCTGTCAGTGGTTTTAATGTTATGGCTGATTTGTGTATATACCATATAAACAGTAACAAAAGTCAAAAAAGAAAGGAAGAAGAAAGAGGGAAACGAGTGACAAAGAAGATACATACAAATGAGAGAATGACTAACAATAGAGAGAGAGAGAGAGAGAGAGAGAGAGAGAGAGAGACAGACATACAGACAAAAAGAGAGAGATCTAGTCATAAAAATGACAGAAATAAAAGACTGCCATTTAGAAAAGCAGGAGGAAATCGTCTGCTTGTCTTTTTAATTTCATTGGGGCTTTCCAGCCTGGCCACAGAAATAACAGGGGAGAAATGAGCAAAGAGCTTATTAGCATAGCGCTATCTCTGCCTGGCATTTTGATCCAGTTTCACTGTCAGTGTCAGACTGGTTGGGACTGAATCTGGACTAAGGTTGGGGAAGCTGATATCAGATCAGCATGTAACAGCTGCCTCTCAGAACCTTCAGGATCACACAGATTGATCTCCAGGCTCCTTGAAGAGGCCGGTCACATCTCGCTATCGATTAGCAGATGATTCCTGAGCCAGGCAGTCATCCCCACGGTGCCTTTCAGACAGCCTGCTCACTGAACCGCTTGTGCTGAATGCACAAACACCTGCAGTAGGCTGAGTGTGCGTCAATCGAAAAATGCTTATCATGCTGAACCCAAAACCCCAAGTGATATTTCGCGACTGTCAGCCACAAGTGCGCAAAATGGATATTTTGTCGCACTGTGATTGCAAGAAACTCGTTTGACCTTATAATGAGATAAGCAGGCGGTGTTGAGAGATTTTCCAGTATTTCCACACCAAAGTGAATAAGAAAAGGTCATTTTGCAGAACTCATTGCTGATCTAACTGACTTCAAATTGGGCAAATATGATATGTGCAAAAATAGCTCAAAATAAATATACCAAACAGTTTTTTGGGGGGGTTCTTCACAGAAGAATCACTTTGGTTTCCTGAAGAAATCTTCAGTAAATTATTCTTTATTCTTCAAGGGACCTTTTAATGAGCAAGTGTGCAGAACCTTTTCAAAAGTCAAGGAATCTCTACATAACCTAAAGGTTCTACACCAGTGTCCACCAAACCTGAAGATCTATCTTCCTGCTAAGTTTAGTTCCAGTGGACTGATCTCTTCAGAAAGGTAGATCTACAGAGCATGGTTAGTGACCACTGTTTAATACCAGTCAATGATTCTTGCCATTCATGTAGGGTTCTAAAAAAATCCCTGGTATAGAGCAGTGGTCACCAACCATTGTCTGGAAGACCTACCACCCTGAAGGTAAGAAGATGTTTGTGATTCTATTGTTACATATGTTTAACATGTGACATATGTAAACAGGATATCTTTAGGAAGGCACTACAGAGCCAACACTGAGAAGTGTGAATGGTTAGAGACCTCATTTGCATATTAAAGCCTTCTGCTTCCCTTAGTAGCATCAGTGCTAGCATTGTGATGTGGTTAAGTATAGTTATATCGTGCAGCCCTAACTGCGGATGTTTATTAGATGGCTAATTGATGTCCTTGCCTGAGTTGTTTAACATGCTGCAGTTGACCTATTTCGCATAAAAAAAACATCGGTGGGCATGTTCTTGACCACTTAAATGGTTTAGTTTGAAGGCTGCCCCACTGAATGGAGAACAGGGAGAACGTGTGTATTTATTAAGCCTGGCTTTAGCTACAAATGAATCCTGTGCTGCTTCTCAGGGCAAAAAAATCAATAAGATTGTCTGCCTCCACCACCTTCCTGGGGGTGAGCAAGCACAGTGCATTATCTCTCTCTCTCTCTCTCTCTCTCTCTCTCTCTCAGTCTCCCTCTGCTGAGACAGCATTAATTATTCATTGTTGTGACTCCATTTGGCCCTCGCTGTATGTGCATGTTCCATATTCATAATGCTCTTCTACATCAAAGGTGATTAGCAGAAGAGTCTGAACTTGAATCTTCAGATTCTCCTCAGACATTTTCAGATCAGGTGAGGAGAAACATGTATAGCTGGCAAGTTGCCCTGATTCAGTTGAATTACATATACACTTTGAGGGACCGTAAATTGATAATAGATGTAGAAAATGGAACAATAAGATGCAACAACAATCATAATCAAAAATCAGCAACAAAAATACAAAAATATAAGAATAATTATAACTAATAAGTTCCTATCATATATAAAATATATGTGTGTCCGCGTAGGTGTATGTGTTTATGTGTGTATGTGCATGTATGTTTGTGTGTGTCTGTGTGAAGAGAGAGAAAGGAATTTTTTAAATATCCAAATCTGAATTTCCATATTTTTGGATATCATTTTTAATCATTTACAATTTATGCCATCAATATTTGGAAAAATCTGAAATATTAAAATATAGTTTTATATTTGGTAATGTTTAATACAATATAATATATTTTTAAAATGCTTGAATTTTGCAAAAAAAACTATTTCCATAGTTTCATATATATTACAATATATTGCTTTACTGCAAAAGAGTCTCAGAGTAATCCCCCTCCAAATCAATGTTGTTGGCATGTGTGTATGCATATGTGTGTGTGTGTGTGTGTGTGTGGTAGCCCCATCCGACTGAGTCAATAGCTAATACAATTGTGAGATTAGCTGTGAATACTAGGAAAAGTCAGTGTCAACTGAAGCATCTGCACTTGATGCTGAAGACATCATTTAACCCTGCTAAGTCACACAGCTGAATATTTCTGTCCATTACTAATCAGCTATATATACACTGAAGGAGTCAATCAAACATGAAAGATCAAACCCACTTTAATCTGTTTCACAAGGCAATTCACATCAGGCTGATCCCTACTGCAATTCTGACCTTGGAACAATATGCAATTACATGTGTTGCAGTTATTAGTGCACCTAGCATGTATAAAAGCATGTTGCCTTCCAGGTAGTGCAGTACAAACCCTTATTTAAAAGTACATGAATGTTTACATGACTTTGGCATTTATTCAGTAACTCATCTGGGTGACATAATACTGCAAGGTAAAGCATTCAACGGTGAAATCTGTTGCTTATTATATAGCCTTTCAGCAACAGATTATTTATTTCTAGAGTAGAAAAAGCTCCTAAAATGTGAAAATGATCCTTTACATAATAATAATACTAAAGAAAGAGCAAATAATAATAATAATGATAATAATTTATTTAAACAACGCAAGTAATGCAGCTCAAAGTGCTAGGGATGCATGAGGATATTGGAATGATATCGTTATTGTCATACATGTGCATGGAAAATTAATATTAGCACCAGATCTATAGATTTGATATTTCATATTTAATAGAAAATGCCGAATGCCTAAGCGATGCTGGAACATTGTGCTTTTATTTTCCTCATTTTACCTCATTTTTTTAAGCCTATATAATGATTTATATTTGAAAGGTATATGGAAGTTATTTTTTTTCTAATCCAGGTATATGTGACAATTAATGCATTTCTTAAGATAATTTTGTCATATCGGCATCAGAATCAATATATCAAATATCAGATATCGGTATCAGCCTACAAATCCCACATTGGTGCATCCCTACAAAATCTCATGCATCACGAAAATAAGACTGAATATAAAAATACTAATACTATGACTCCTCAGGTATCAGTACTGTGTACTGCACAGGCCAGTCTCTCTGCTACTAACTGCTTACTAACAGCCGACTACAGCTAAACGCTTGAAAGTGAGAGAAATCAACAGTCCTTTTTGCATTCACCCCTACAACCAGGACCACTCTGTTTCTCTTTGGCATTGTGAAAGAAGACTTTCAGCAGAGTGCTACATTCCACACAACATGCTCATATGAGGAGTTCATTCATGCCGCAGTACACACAAATGGCACAAGAAAAAGTTTCGACGGCTTAGGGCATGGAAAGTAATCCTTCGTTAGCGCATAGGATACCAAGCACGTCTCATTGCGAAATGCAAAGCCACTTCCTTTCTTTGCTGTCCTTACAGCCACACACAACGGCACAGCCACAGAAACACAGGTGGATGCATTGTTACCTTAGAAAGCCACGGCATCACTCCATCTCATTCGGCTTGATTGAAGCAAGGGCTTCTGGGAAAGCCGAGAAAATCCATATCTGGGCAATGAAAAAGTCCATGTTCCCTTTAAATAATGCGAGCAGCAGAGTGCACACAAAAGCCCCCACGGAGAACAATGACAGAAGTCAGTTGGTGTCATAGAGTGTGTTTGTGTGTGTGTGTGTAGGGTGGGGGGTAGGGCTAGACAAGCTGGAGTATTTTTGGGCCCAGGAACATTAAACGCAGCTTGGATGAATCATGACTTCCCACATTGTAGGTCAGAAAGCAGCATGACTCACACGCCTCGTCTTATATGGTAACAGACAGAACATGTGACGCACACACATTGCACACACGCACACACACACACATATATACGCACACATGCAAAGACTTATCTGTTAGTTCTATCGTTTTATTTTGTCATGGCTCATGTATTTTAACAGTGTGAGATAGAGAGAGAGAGAGAGAGAGAGCGAGAGCGAGAGAGAGAGCGAGAGAAAGACAGACACAGAGAGATAAAGAAAGGGAGAAAAACAGAGAGAGAGAGAGAGAGAGAGAGAGAGAGAGAGAGAGAGAGAGAGAGAGAGCGCGCGCGCGCGCACACGAGCCTCATCTGAGCTCGTGTGCAGTTGAGGCATACACACCCGGCCATGCATGACTCAGAACATTGCTGTCTTTGCAAGCAAAAACGGACAACCTTGCAGCCGCTCGCCACTCATTCCAAGACCACATTAGCCATAAATATTACTGCAATGAACCTAAAATATTCAGCTCGTCAATATGCACTGCACTGATTTAACAGTGAATGTCAGATTTACACACTTACTGACATCGGCAATGCTGCCGGTTTGGAGTGCGCTAACAAAAAAGCAGGGCTGTGCAGTTAACAGCACATTAATCACTGCTGCACTTTTAACCTTGGACATAAAAAAAGGCTAAAGAAGAAAGAAAGCGATGCAGTAAGGTTGAACTTGTGGCTAACATTCAGCATTGCATCCGCACATTGGCCAAATCATTGGCACTTTGCAGTAAATGTGACATTTATGATGCTACGCAGACCAAAATGCTGCCACACTGTGCAACATGGATCTAATAAACTTGGCTGATGTTTGTAGACTGTGCAATGATCAAAACTTACTCAGTAAACCAGTATACAAGATTTTACATGCGTCGCCACTATAGCAGGGTGTCATTCCATGCTGCTTTCCAATTGGTTGATCAGTACATGGAGGTCATAGTAGCAGTCACACTGTGACTTCCTAAATTTCGGACATTCTGAAAATGTTGTCCCAGGCTATCCTTGGTCGTAAGGACGGCAGCCATGGTTGATCCTCTTACAGTGAGATGATAGACCACCGTTTTGGAGCCATGACCAAAGACATAATGAAGTGTCTTTACATGAGACATAAAGACACCACAGTACAAAAAGACACTTTTGCATTCAGTTGCTAGCCACTCATTCTGTGAGCACAGTTGCCATACTCGTTATGGTTTCGGGCCTAATATAAAGCTAGTGAGGAATCTGTCAGAATGTCAGATTTATGAGGCTATTCACACTTGTTAACAGAATGTGCTGGCTGATGTGGGCATGTTCATTTCACAGCACATTACTTACTACTGCAAATTTTAGCCTTTAAGACAGGATGAATGAACAGTGCTGCTAAAGGGAGAATGACAGAACGAGTGGCTAGCATGGTAGCACAGTAAAAAAAAAAAAAATTAAGTGTGTGAAATAAATAAAAAAATGGTCGGGGGGTTGACGAAACGAATTATTTGTCAACAGGGCATGTGGATTTGGTTGCAGGTTGACTTTCACTGATTTTCAAGAGTTCTCATCTCATTTTGAACTTTTTTCACTACATTTTTCTGCTGAGTTATTGGGGACAGGGTCTCAAGTGTCTGACCCCCCTGAGACCATATATTCACACCCTGATTGAATGGCTATCCAACAGCTGCTAGCCACTTATTCTCTGAACCACTTCAAGAATGTAGGGCAGTGGTGGCCTAGTGATTAGGTCACAGGTTCGAGTCCCCGCCTGGGCACTACTGAGGTACCCTTGAGCAAGGTACCGTCCCACTACACTGCTCTCCGGGCGCTGTTGGTAGCTGCC
>JBBPDA010000152.1:19239277-19255962 GCA_037974385.1 Arnoldichthys spilopterus | reverse complement strand
TGTGATGGGTTAAATGCAGAGGTCACATTTCGTTGTGGTGCTTGAGTGTGTTCACAATGACAAAGAGTCACTTTAAATATTTTGGCCAGACACTGGTCACGTATTGCAATGACTGATGAGTGAACAATGGATTGATAGAAGCTACTAAGATCTGAAATGTACGAAAGAGAAATTTCTGCTGACCTTAAACAGAAATGCAAAAGCCGGCACGGCTTAAAAAGAAAATTTCTCCCAAATTTCTTTCAGGGAACACTGGTGCGGCTCCTAAATGCTCTTGCCTTAGAGCAAGCAGACAGGATGCAGGGTTCAATCTTCTCCTCAAACCACAAGGAAGCTGCCTTTCATCGTCTGTCGCTGTCAGGGGGACTCCTGTCAGTTATCAGCAAAGCTAATCCTCACCTGGAGCACGTTCGTGCACAGAGTCGCTCACGAAGTGGCACACGCCATCACGCTCGTTCAGAATCGTACAAACCCAAGGACTCGAAGGCAAAGGCACGAGTTGGACAGTTGTAGCATGTATTTAGGAAAGTGAATGCGGTGAATATTGCGTGCATGCCAATTTAACAAGGATACATAAAAAAGTAATATAATTTTTCCTGTGCATATAATACAAACCTCAAACCCAGCACAGGAAACAGAGACTGATGGAAAATCTCCCCATAGGAAAGAAGTGACACATAAAACCGCCTACATCTATACTCCCACGCTTTGTGTGTGTGCATGCATGTGACAACATGATAGTGTGTGTAAGTGTGTGTGCGTCTAACGATCTGGGTGTGAGGGAGGCACAGAGACGAATGAAAAAAAGATTAAGTGTTCTTATGTTAGTCAAAGTCAAAGGGAGTGTAATTCGATATGCTAACAGCATTACTACTAACCCCAGCCAGCACTGTTATATTGCTAATAACCTGGATGGAGTTAATAATATCACTAATAACAAGTATAAATCACAGCAAAACACAATTATGCTGGGTACGGTGTAACTCCGCAGTGCAGTCATGAGACCAGCTTACCACAGCAGGTGTTAAATGAACACCTCTGACACTGCTGTGTACTTCCCATGCTCAACAAACTAATGCGGGGTATGGATATTACGGCCCTCTGATGGCACCTCAGAGAACGGCAATGCAGTCGTTGGGTTTGTTGTGTTCGGCCTGAATTCGGACACTCCAGGCCCAAGGTCACCAAGGACTCTTTTACCAAAACTTTAGGTCATTTTGACCGATTACAAACTGAGATGATTTCAGATTACATGCCTCTTCTGTGCCTAATCATCAATCAAGGCCTATTCGACTATTTATTAAGACTATTATTTATTTATTATTTACTAAGACTATTCGGCGCTTTATTACTATTTACTAATCGCCTCTGACGCACGAGTAGGCTGGAAATGGTTCACACACACACATAGTGATTCTACACATGCACGTACCGCATTAGCTCAACTTTTGCTTTATTTCTACGATTAATCTCTTATCAAGGACACTTCCGTCTGAACCCAGACTTTTGGCTACTGAGGTCACAACTGGTTGAAACTGGTTCCACCGAAATCTGCTATAAAATGTACTTTGATTTTGGTCCGAGTAGATTCAGAGGGACTTCAATGCTCTGAGGCCTTGTGAATCTGCTGCTTCCTCTGCTGTCTGTGTCTGTGGGACGTCCTACATCTTTTGGGGGACTCTATCTCCGGATGAGACATCTCTCTCTCTCTCTGTTAAATAAAACTTTTTAAATTACTTTACGGTGTAATTCTGACCTCTCCTTGAAGACACGTCGACACTCACCAACATCAGGTTATAAATGGTGTTCTCTTCTCTGACGTGGTTTAAAAACAGCATTGCGGCTTGAGACATCTTTGAAGATGTGCATCTGGAAAAGGTGACAATTCACATATCAAGGGTTATTCATCACCACAAAGACTTGATGGACTCCGTGTTGGCATGTCTGGAAACTTGCTTATTATCGATCTGTTATCTGCCTTGGGTTGCCAGTTTCTGCCATAGTAGGTTGAACCACAGTGACTGTCCACATGGGTGTATTGCTCATAAGGCCATGTCCAGTGACAGAGTCATGGTTTATGAGGGAAACTCCCTCTGTTGCATCAGTCAGTATTATACTTTAAATACAAATGCTTCAACCTTTGATTTGGAGAATAGCCGTCACGCCACTGAGATGCTAATATCAAGCTAACATCACATAGTCTTGGTCTAACAGATGCAAATATGACACATTACCCTGGAGTGGAACTGAAATGAAGAATCATAGGAGTCTCACAATTTGATCTGGAATAATTCCTCTGGAATGTCCTTTAAAGTAGCGCCTCATTTTAGCTCAGCTGACTGTGTTTGATTGATATGGAAGCATGATAGCGTGATCACTCGCTCAGCATCAAGATTAAGCAGGGTTAAAGATGGACAGAGAATAAGCAGATTCCCTAAGGATCTAATCACTCGCTGCTAGCTGCCATCACGCAGAGTCAAGAGCTAATTTGGGTGTGTATGTGAGGGTGTGAGCAATGTAAATTCCCCAAACATCCCCAGACAACACCGTCAGACCATTCTACATGGCGTTAAATTAGAACCTGCTCTAAAATGAAAATGTCCCACAACTGAAGACCACCGTCCTCCAAAAGGTCAGATAAAGACTGCAGCATCACAGGCGAAATGTGACAGAGCTGAATGCAAATATTTGGACAGAACAACTTCTCCCCACCCCCATGTGAAATATTGCTAATATATAACCAGTATTCTAATCTAAATGTGTGTCTTTGTGTGTGTGAGTGTGTGTCCTGTGTGAAAAAGAAACTTTACCAACTGAAAGGTTATGAATTCCAACATGCGCAACTGAAAAACACTGTGGGTTTGGGGTTTTGGGGCACACAGACACACCTCCACACACAAATATGACTCAGAACGAGAGAAGAAAACTCTCTCTGTCACACATACACACACACACACGCATGCATACACACACAATGGAATTATTCAGATTAGCATAACCTTAATGACTGCAGAAGTGATGAGGGCCTGTAGGAGGTCCTGCCCACTGAACGCTTTGTTATGGTGACTTGTGTTTCCGACTGCAAAAAAAATGTGCAGACGAGAGTGATGATGACAGTGTGCCATCAGTTTATCTGGGTTATCCAAATATGACCGTTCATCTAGCACATACCCTCATTTTAACCATTAGAAGTTGAGCTATTGCTTGACGTGGTGGGATGGCACCTATCCAGGATGGCAGAGAACGCTGGATCGGATATCAGAAGGAAATTTTGAATGAATTTGCTTAAATCCTGTAACAAATCAAGTCTGAAATAACACATTCACACAGCGATGTCATGTTGCTAGCTGTGTGTTTCTTCCTGCAGGGTAGTAGTGTGTTTGAGAATGACAGTTTACTTTCAGATGCTCTTCTTAAGCACTTTGATCTAAAAAAAAAAAAGCTTTTAAAATGAATAATGGGATGCACACTCAGTTTTTCA
Source organism: Arnoldichthys spilopterus (assembly GCA_037974385.1). Taxonomy (NCBI): domain Eukaryota; kingdom Metazoa; phylum Chordata; class Actinopteri; order Characiformes; family Lepidarchidae; genus Arnoldichthys; species Arnoldichthys spilopterus. Next base: position 19,252,481 of record JBBPDA010000152.1, on the reverse strand, counting down.
GTATTCATATTAGTATTGCTACTGATATGGTTTCCTCGAAAATTCGGGAAAATAACTATCACTGATATTGAAAATTTGAGGATCAGATATCACCTTTATATATTTTCCTGAATGAACCTCTGTTTACTACCGTTTTGCTACCATATACAAATGCAATCAGGCCATTACACCACTAATTACACAACTATGTAATGAATTGCATTCACATTTGCATTTTATCACTGGCCATAACAAGGACTGTAAAAGTTCGTAAATGCTAATTACTGTTAAGCACTTTATATAGCAATTAAGAAATCAAGACTGCTCCCCCTTAATGAAAAGACGGATGCCGTTGGAAAAGATTGAGAGAAGTTTTAAGGAGGCTTCATGGAACAGATTTGGGGTACTGTTGATTAGAGCAGTACTCAAGACCACCATTATCGAGACCGACTCCAAAGGGTTTAAGTCCAAGTCAAGACCAAGTCCATACGCTTGAGCTCGACAACATTGTATCAGTGGCTTACATGAAAATGATGGACATGGATGCATCATGTGCATCAGGGAGATGAGTTTTGGCTGGCATATGATTGGTTATCAAAGAGCCAATGTTAGTGCTCAGTCTAGATAGACTCTAAATGAATGAAACCAGTGTCTGTGCTCTGAACAAGCTCACTTAGTCGGTACATTTGTTTTGAAGAAAGAGTTTCGTAAGAAACTATAAAGGCAGCTAGACTTGGTTGAGACCAACTATAATTGTTGGTGAGACCAATGGCCAAGACCGACTGCAAGATATAATATCAAGAGAAGTCAAGACAATAGATAACAACTGGAGATTGGACACTGCTATTAATGCATGATGTTTGTTAGCAATGTTATTCTTTAAGCTGCAGCTGTACACTAAATAAGCAAAATTTGCACTTAAAACATGGTTTTGGTTGATAAACTACATATGGGGTTAGTGAAAAGATGTTTAGCCAAACTATGGCTTTAAGAGCTTTATCATTGCACTTTTTTGTACTTATTATTATTGCACTTATTATACACTTATAATACATAGCATCCAATATCATGGGGACATGTCAGATGTTCTTTTGCACATTTTTTAATGAAACATTCCCCTTCCAATCAGTTTGCCAGATCCTACACCATTCTGTTCTGGGACCTCACCAACTCTGCCAAGAAAGTATGTGATTGTAAAGGCATTTTAATCTAAGTAATTTTGGAGTATTGGTCCATCCAATATAAACTACAATTAATGATGTAAAAGCACACACACACACACACACACACAAATAGAAAAGAACTGTATGAGGCCATGATTATTTGTAGCTTGTTCCATAATATGCATGTTCTCAAATTCTGCTGCAATATCTTACTGAAGGTGACTCGTTCCAAAGGAATCTCTCTCATACACAGACTAGTCCAGACTTGCCAGGTATCACTATAGTAACAGCATCTGTTTCAGGAGTCATTATGTGACGACCTCTGTGGAATGACTCAGTGGTGTTTGCCATGGTAGAGCAATCGATACGCGTCTTGCAGGATATCAACTTTATCTTGATTAAAATGCTGAATCTAAACTAGGAGCAGAACGCTGTAGTGAATTACATTACTGCTGATGCATTCCAGGAATACTAACCATACACACCTGCAAGAAAAAGGAACTGCATCCCCATCTCTAGGTGAAACTACATATAGGAATAAAATGGCAGCAAACACTTTCCACAACACTGGCTGAATTACACCCTTAAAAAAGTTAAAAGTTTTTACCTTTAACTTATTCTTCTTCTCTAAGAACTTCATTTCTCAGTATGATTACACTGATAAGTACATAGCATGATCCAACACGGCTAAAAATGCAGGCTTTTAGTGATGTTGCAAAATACAATTTAGAAACGTTGACAGCACATCCAACAATAAGGGCAACATGGTGCTTCTTTCACTGTAGAACCATCACCTACTCTAATTCCAGGTTTTAATGAGTTATAGGAGACTCTGAATGTAGTCTCTGAATGTATTGCTGGTGATATTTGTTAATATGGGGTCACTTGACAGCTTTGGCTGCCGTAGAGTATTTGTTACAGCACTGTTACTGCCACAAGTTTGAAAGGCAAATTCATTCAATTTTAAAAAAAATTCAAAGTTAGCTTGTTGATATTTTCTCTTTAAGAACAACTTGCTTTAACTTTTTTTCTTGTGAGATTTGCTTTAATTTTTCCCCCCCTTTTGGTCCATTTATGAGATTTGTGAGGATTTATTCAACAAAAACAGGCTTAATAAACTTTTATATGACCATTTTCCAATCTCTTTAAATTCTGTCATCTATAATTATCCAAATATAGAATTTTTTGCCTTGGTAAAAAACAGTCCAGGCACAAATCACAGAATTAGCTTTCGTGACGTCACAAAAATTGGCAATTCAAAATTGCTATCTTTGCAATTTAGTTTCTATAAATTTACTGTACCCATCAGGAAGTGAACAGTACGTTCTGAAACTTTAACAATGTTTATGTTCCTCATTCAACTCTATTTCAATTATGCATGATATGGGCCTTTTGAAGACATGAATGAACACAGCTTATAAAAAAGGGAATACTGGCTGAACAATGGGTTTGCATGTGTGCATCTAGGTGCACTGGCTACGCACACGGTAACAGAATGTGTAAGCCATGATGTATTTGTACTCAATAGGCTTACAGTAAACAATGCAACAACAAATCTGGCTTTCTCTACTTGGAGGCCACATTATTTCAGCACTGGTAAAAGCAAATAGGTGATCATCTACTGGGTTCAAAGCTGTAATCTTCTCAAAAGCTCCATGTACATGCTAAACCTAATGAGCACTGCGTTAGTATCAATATCTCAGCTTTACTTCAACTTAAAACGTGTTCAACAGAGATCACAGAACTGCTTTTTCCCCAGAGGTTGTAATACAATGCAGTGATTTTGAGAACGTGTCAAATGTCAGCTACCTATTTACAAAGTCTGACTCAAAGCAGTGATTACAGCCTGTGGTGAGTCACCATGGCTTCAGGAAAATCAGCTATTCATTAATGTAATTAATCCGAACAGGTAAGAACAGAATTGAGTAAGCTCAGGTAAAGCTAACCCGAAATCATCACTAACACGCGCAGAGGTGTTTTGTATATGAAGCTTTGCTGCTGTATTCTTCTCCTCACATTAAAGACGATTAGAAACCACTTCCTGAGACACCGTTCTTTCAACTGTCTTCTGAAAGACTGCAAGCTAAATGATGACGCAGAGCTGCATGGGCAACAGACATGTTCTCATCTGTCTGTTTTTCGTAGCAAATGTATACGTATGGTCACAAGCAGATGTTCCTCCTTTGTATAGATGCACTAGACAAGGATGACAGACTAGTGTTGCTGTTGTGCAGCTAGCACTGCCGTTACCTTGGCAAAGATAGGCATGAACATCCAAGCACCGTGATCTGACCATGATCCACGGCACGTTCCCACTTGCCCTTTTCAGATGTAGCTTCTGCACTCAGATATTGATCGGATCTCGTTTCCCAGCGCAACATTTACATTTTTAAATCAGGCTGATGTAACCCTGTTGCAGAGTGGGCATGGCTTATGCAGACTATGTTGCTTGTCTTACAATGGCGGTGCAGAGCATTGTAATCGTTTAAAGCTACAGAGAAAGAAAAGGCAGTTGGTTTTGTATGTTTTGCTTACAGAGAAATCTGAAGTCCATTTAAATGAAAAATATGGGTTAAAAACTGCAACCAGGGGTGTACAAGTGAGGAATTTCTGGCCCTTTCACTGCCCCTAGCTCTGGGGGACTACTTGCATTCTTCAAGGCAAGATAGTACGGGTGAATAGGGTCATTTTTTTTAAAGCACAGGTAAGGTGCCAGTTGTACAGACATTTTTGCATTGGAAGTTTCTTAAAAAATACATTTATATTGAGAGTACTGAAATCTCACTCATTGTCTAAGAAAATACTGTGTCTTTTATAAATGTTTTCCAGTGCAAATTCTAGCATAAATGCAAATATGAGCAGCAGACTAGGAACACCTTCTGGTTCTGGTGAAAAAAAATCATATTTTGATTATACTACTACATATTATACTATTATGTATAACTACATACATACCAATTCCTGCAAAAACACTGTGATGTGTAAGAGGCTCATTTGCAAAATCACTATGGCAGAAACCAATGTCACGATAACAATTAACAGATTTTATATGTGTAAATGTGATAAAGTCATTGCCTATAAGGCATATAGTCGTGTTTTGTAGAAAAGAAAAGATATTATTTGGAAAGTTTTTTTTCTTCTTTTTGACACTGAAACAAACAGAAATTAGTCAGAAGTGTGGACTTGTGGCAGGTTCGCAGGTTCAAGTCCCGGCCCGGACACTACTGAGGTACCCTTGCCCGCTGCTCCACATGTGCACGTGTGATAGATTAAATGCAGAGGTCACATTTTGTTGTGGTGCTTGAGTGTGTTCACAATGACAAATACTCACTTTCACTTTCAAACGGTCACGCTCAAAAAGTGAAAGACTTTGTGACCTCTGCATTTAACCCATCACATGTGCACACGTGGAGCAGCGGGCAACTATCAACAGCGTCTGGGGAGCAGTGGTACCTTGCTCAAGAGAACCTCAGTGGTGCCCGGGCCAGTCTTGAACCTGCTAAACACTAGGCCACCGCCTGTCACCATGTGTTTGGATAATGGAAGGAAAGCAGAGTTCCTGGCAGACATGGGGAGAACATGCACCCTAAGAAACCTAGGCTGCCCAGGAAGGGCATTGTACTCTGAACCATATCATCTACCCATTGTGCCACTGTGCTGCCCTTATATGACATGTTATGGTATTTAAATAGTAATGCAATATAAACAGATGGTATTACAGAGCGCCAATAAAGACATGTGAGGGTTAATAGCAAGCCCCTCCACAGTCATATCATTGTAGTCATTAATCTTGTGTGAGGACCCTCCAAATATGACTGTGCAGCAGCACCTGCATGTAGTTTGTGTGTGTGTTAACTGGCTGAATGCATTTCTGGGCTTTCCCTGTACCGCCTGTAGAAGGTCATTATTTGCTTGTCTGCCTCATTGTGTATGTATGTGTGTGTGTGTGTGTGTGTATGTGTGTGTGTGGAGGGGGGATTGACTCACTGTAGTTAACTGGGCCAGCTCAGGGCTTTCCCTGCACTGCCTATGGAGGGTCATCACTCTAAGGCCTATGTGCATGGACGTGTGTGTGTGTGCAAAGACACTGAAACTGAAAACAAGAAAGAGCGAGATAGAGGTGTAGATAAAGACAGATATAGAAAGAGAGACAGAACAAGAGAAGGAAAAGGACGAAAAGCCCATTCTGAAGACAAGCAGTGTGGCAGGAGGCCTCTCTGTGGTGAAAAGGTTCACGCAGGCCGCTTCTATTTGCGGACGGCCGAGCTGGCAGTTTGAGACAGCGTGTCTGGCCGGCCCTGTCTGGAACCACCTCCGTTCTTGGAAGGCGAAGAGCACTAACCGACGCGTTTACACACGCGGCCCAGCAGAACTAAGAGTTTCAGTCAGGTCTGCAGCTTCCCAACGCCTACACACTGGCCGCTGCCCTTTAACCCTTAGGCTGAGACTACAGCTGCTGTTGTTGATTCGTTGAACATTCACATTTGCAATTACATGCAATTACGTCATTACAGTTGAATTAGGCCTACATTCATGATGGAACGAAACCTCATAGCTGGAAAAAGCAACTTGACAGAAAATGACACATTATAAAGGGCAGCAGATGTTTTCAGATTAAGAAAAAAACAAAACTTTATCCGAGCTCTGACGAAAAATAATAAAGTTGAATGGAATTGGTGTGAAATTTGCACTTAATTGTTCATGCACCTAATTATTCACACGTCTGACTTTTCTGGAGGGTTCTATTGTCCAGTCGTCTTCCCAGTTTAGTCACCGCCAATTCCCACCCACTACTAGCTCTCCCTCTAGATCAGGGTTGTCCAAATCCTCTTCTGGAGGACCAGTGTCCAGCACAGTTTGGTGATTTCCCTGCTAAAACACACCTGGTTCAACTCTCCCGCTAATTTCCAGGCTTAGTGAGTGTGTTGTAAGAGGGGAACTATCAAACCGTGCTGGACCAGAGTTGAGAAACCTTGTTTTATTAACCACTCCAATGCAACATCATTGCACAGATTAACACACATGGAAGAGAACACTAAAGGTCAATTCTGGTCTGTGAGTCTGAGAGACACTGGCACAGGCAAGTACACTGATACAAGTAGAGGGAGGTCCATCCGACCAACTCAGAGAGAGTGAGGCTGGTTATATTCTCTTCGACCCCCAGCCACAGACAGGTTAAATGTAAGGCATATTCCTTCTGTCTGCAAAACAAAACACTGCAGACATCAATAACTTTCTATCAAATTCAGATTGTAACAAAATATCTCCTCCTTACAAAACACAATATTTTTAGCACCTACTGTGACTTCTAACGCCTGTACCAGCCCTCCCCATATCTGTGAGGCCGTGCCTATGTGTGTGTGTGTGAGAGACTATGCCCGGCAGCCAGCGAAGGAACAAGTGGACTTGTTGCGCCGACACTGTCCGACCGAGGTCAGTGTCCCGCAAGCCACAAATTACTCCCTGCAGCCCGGGGCAGACGGACCAGCCCGGGCTGGCCGCGGCCTACTGAGCACATCCACACTCGTTTGTTTGTGGAGGAGGAGGCGCACTAAGTCCAGCTCTGCGTAAGCTCCTATTTTTAGCCGCCTTAATCCTTCAATGGATTTGTCATGGCTCAGACTACACAGATGAAGAAAAAAACATAAATAACAGAAATGGAGGGACGGAAAAGGGGAGGGGCGCTTGATGTCAAAAGTGCGCTGGAGGTTTTTGTCTAATCTCTTATTATTTACAAGGGCTGAAATATATGGAAGAAGGTCCAAACATTACACGTGTTTTCCCAGGCGATCACATTCAGGTTAATAACTATGTCAGGTTCAGATCCCTAACATCAGACATAAAACTAGTCCTGGGGTGTGATTAGTGAGTATGCGAGGAAAGCATAGTCATTCATGGCGCACAAGGGATCCTCCGGACATGGAAATGGGATGACAAAGAGAAAACTGAGGAGCACAGAAACTGCTGTTTTCCATCTATATGGCAGGGTGATATAGGTAGAAATCCATATTGTATGATAATTTGACAACATTGGCTCAGTATTAGGCCTGGGTGATATGGGCTATAAATTATAGTGCATTATTTTTGGCTAATCACCATAAACACATTTATTTTGATATTTTAAAATAAAACACTTCACAAATACTTGATTTCATTTGCATACAATCACACCAGTATGATGATTCTAGCCGTCTCTGCACTACAGATTTGCAAAAAAAAACATTCTTGTTTATATTTTCTACTGTTTTTAATGGAACTTGTATGCAAATGAGGGGAAATCACAACCAAGTGCAATTTAACAAAACAGAATTTCTTCAAACCAGGTAAAACTTTAACACTGGCCTTTAACAGCAGTGGCTTAAAAATCTGTCTGGCATGTTGTGCTCAATGTTCAAGTATATTTGATATATTGGTCCCGTCCTACTCAGTACACATGATATATGATGTGCTGATGAATGATATATAATGATGTTTTGTCCAGTTTACAAAACAATTAATCGTAATTGTTATGCAACAATGCTGTGTTTACATTATGATGGTACACGGTCAAGGACACTAAATATTCCATACATCTAGCAGTTTTCCCAAGTTTTGATGCTGAAATAAACCTTGTGTTGTTTTTTGGGTGCCATGAATGCCAGATATCTCACTGTTGAAGTTCAGGAACAGCCAGTACTACATAATCAATCAGTCAATCAATCAATCAATCAATCAATCAATCAATCAATCAAGTATACAAAACGTTCAACATCCTTTTTTTACCTTAAATTTATATGCTACAAAACATAATTATCCATTTTTGCCCATTATGCTGTGGCATGTTCCTTTACCAATATGTAAACCCAGCTTTACAGTGACTTTGCATTACCATATATAGCAGTACTGGAGGCCTTCAATGGTTTGAATTCTAGATTTTCCAGATCAGGTGCCAGAAAGGGCTCCTTCCACTGATTCCATTGAAGAACCACTTTTGGTTCTCCAAGAAAACATTTAAAGAATGTTTAAGGAATCTTCATTTATTGTAAAGAGTCTGGTAAGAACCCTAAAATTGGTCCACTGTAGGTGCTTATGCTTTTTAAAGGTTCTTCATACTATCAAATCTCCTAAACAAAAAAGTCTATGCATCCTTTTTTAAAAAAAAAAAATACCATCTTACACTGTTCTTGTGCAGGGCCACTTAATCACGTTCCAGCCTCTCTTTATCATTAGAACTTAACAAGCTGTTTAAACTCTCCACTGGCTCAGCTGTGGCACTAGTGTGTCCACTAAGCACTGGCTGAAATGTTAATTTCTTCCTAATCTATTTGCTCTTTATTAAACAGGGATGTGAATTCCCATTATAGGCATCATCGGCTCCTAAGGCCATAATCGAAAATGCTTTTCCCTCTCTAGTCGTTCATGACATCCCAGTGTCCCAAAGCCCACCCCCTAAAAAAAGCATTGGTTCAACTGCAGGAGAAAATACTCCATTATTAAAAAGGAAATAGTTCCACAAATAATCTAATTTACACAATGTCTCTAGAGTGCTAAATGTAGTCAGCCACTGGACAAAAGTAAAAATGCCTATATGACCATAATTGCAGTGCATTTCTGAAAACATTTTATAGCCTCAGTTTGTTCTCTTCTTGCCCATTTTCATAGATTTCAGTTAAAAGATTTCATGCTTCTATGGTGTAAAATGCAGAAGGTGTACTGGATTAAACACAAGGGCCTAATTATTACTGTTTAACAGAGTACAGAATACAACAACATTAGCTGGGGGTCCGTTATGAAGGGTCCATCTCATATTTAAAAAAAAAATTTCTCCGGTCCACTTATGACATTTATGTGGAATTTATGAACCAAAAGTTGTCACAAATCATTATAAGATGACCGTCTCTTTTTATCCCTTTATCAAAAGTTGTGTGCCTTTGAGACTGATACACGTAACTGAGCTCCGTTCTGGTCGGCTGCTCTGCATTGTGGCTCATTTACAAAGCGGTTCAGGTTGAAAGTCTCATTGTAACTTCCGTGTGAATAGGCAAGTGCTCTAGGACGAAAAGGAGGACATATCACAAAAACAATGAATTCAAAACTGGTTGTTTGTTGCAGCTTAGTTTCCATAGAGAGACTGTATGGACTGGGGAGTGATGGTATGTTCTGATGGCTACGTCTTATTAAAAAATGGATAAATATAGATTTAAAACATTGAAAATGGAATTGTTGAGCATATTGTAGTATTAAAAATGAATGAACTTTCATTATTTCATGCAACATTACTTGCTGGACTATCCCAGGTAAAACACGAAGAAACCAGAGAAGGGCCTGTTCTTTTAATTTACTACATATTTTGGAGAATATGTCTGAATTTTGGTCTGAAAATGACCAAATGACCTGATTCTTGAGTGAAGTAATGATGTAGTGGAGTTGTAATGTTATGTAATATCATTCTGGATCCATGCACAGTTTGGCCCCATTGACCCATCCATGTCGTACAGAACATACATTGCTGACTAAGTGTCAGTCATTCAATCCTATAGCTTGTCTACATGGTTAACAACTTCCAGTTCAATGCGCTGCAGAACGTGTATGTTCCCAGGCGCTCCATAAGCGCTCAATAATGTTACATGTGACTCTCATCCAGCATGTGACACTACCATATTAGCATTGCGTAGCTGTGGGTGAGTAGGCCATTGAACTTGGCCTGCAGTGTACAGCTCGAGTTCAAGTCGTTCCAACTTCTGTGCCAAGTTCTTAAATGACCTGGGCTTCAACAAAGCATGAGTGTGTGTGAGTGTGTGTCTCTCGACAGAATGCTGAGAACAGGCATGCAGTGCGGAGGCTTAGTCACCCAGGGTCGGCCTATGACTGGTGGTTTTTATAATGAGCGGAGCTTATTAAAAGCACTGCTTTCACAACCTCTCCACCTGTCTGAAGTGCTCAGTGGTGAGTCACCTCACACTCTCCCTGAATGAGTTGCTGGGAACATGCAGGTCACCTAAGGAGAACTATGACGCAGACCCAGCTCTTGTAAGGCAAGTGCCTGCAAGATGCACTGTAGATCCCTCATCAGAAATGGCTTCAACTGCTTGACGGCTTCATGGGACATGGTCAGGATTTGGGAGCCAGAAGCTCCTTTTACGTCAGCATAACATCGCATTCGTGTTATTTTGTGCTGCGCTTTAAATTGGGAGGACATTTCATGAAAAATAGATTAGCAGAATTGGTTCAGAAATTTCATCACATTAACAGTTGCATGTGAAAATGCTTTACACTTGTGCTGAGTTTCTCTAAACCCTTTGCGCACTAACATCTCATTATTGAAATGGTTTTTTAGGGAACCAAAGTGGTGAAGGCTCCGGAAGGAACCCCTAATTTCATTGGCAAAAATGGCTCTCCAAAGCACCATGGAATGAAAGGTTCTTAAGGGAGCCAGAATTTATTCTATGGCGTTGGTCATTTCTTCTGGGGCTTTGCTGATGGTTCTTTTGTGGCACTGATACCCTTAAGAGTGTAATGCACCTTTCCCAATTTTCTTTCCCATGTTCTCATAGCCTCTTTTCCTATAGTAAGAAAAAACCCTACATTTCCAGAGTCCTGTGCTCTATGTGTTTTGGCCCCCACATGTCCATGTTCCACCACTGAATCAAGGACACTATATTTCAGCTTCGTGTATCCCATATTCTGATATGATAGGTAATAAAAGTTACATGTGAAACTGGATTGTGGCCATACTACTTCTTACACACTCTGGATGCATGAGTGTATGTTCAGGGAGAGGCGATACTCAAGGCTTTATTTTCCTCACATGTATGACCTTTGACCCCAGGACCTAAGCATGATCTTATAAACCCTCATAGGGTTTCTTAATATATCCTATTGAGGTATGACATATAATATAAAGAGCTGAGGGAATATAAAGCCTTGGAAACACTCTGGGAAAATTAGATATGCCCCCCAAACTTCCTGTCATTCCAACTTGCAGCTCTCAAAAGGTATTTTAGCTTGTAATCATATTTTCACGCCATGTTAAATGAACAGACAATGGTCATAAATTGTTAAACTCGACTGTCAAAACAAATGTTCTGCTGACAATACTGTGCAGTAGCAGCTGCTCATGCATGTACGGCAAGTTTTGGGTAGAGTAATGCCCTATTACCTCCCACGTTTTTCACTCATCTATTATATAAAGTGTCCTACATGTATAACATTGAGCAATATAAAGTGTTGCTCAACTTTTCTGGTAATGTTTTGGCTTTTTCCCCCACACACAAGCCTTTTGCAGGAATTGTGCAAGGTTGCACAATAACTGCTGTGTCAGTCTTACCAGCATTTTGACTCCAGCTTGTGCACTCAATTTAAAAGTAAGTGTATCAAACAGAGGGAGGCCTCCCCTTGCAAGAGCTACACATAGTGTATCTACTTCTATTGCCCAGCCCTTTCCCTTCAGACTCACAATGGATGCAATGGCCATAGTAAATGTTGAACCACATTCATTTTATCTGCGTTAGCGTTTACATTTTCAGACATGCAATTTCCATGATGTGAATGTCTGCACATATGCGATTACTTATTAGTGCCATAAGACTCATAACTCTGGCCCAAACTAAGGAGTTAGTAATGTCTAGGCTGACCAACTTTTGGCTGTGGGGATAAAAACTGACCCCCCCCAGCTTATACAGATTGCGCGTAAGGCAGGATCTTTCACGTAATTAGGACCACAGCTCTTGTTCAAAAGAGCTTGTAAACACAGCACACCCACCAACACACCAGCTCTGAACTGATTGGGTGCACATGGAAAAATGCACACACACACACACATACTGAGGTGAGGTGGGCTTTGAGGGGGCGGGGCTAATATTTCATCTAAGCCTATTTGGGTTCATGGAAAAAAAGCAGATGTTGATTACTTACAAGTGGGCAGAAAGTTCCAAAACAGGTCCGAACACATACCATGCTGAAGTGCATGTACTTTATTCAAAAGTGCACATAATTTCTTCATTTTGGTTTAAACATTACTTAATTATGGCTTTTACCGTTCTGATGCATTATATTTTATTCATATACATGTTTATGTGCCATAAAAGTAAGAAAACCTAAAATGTGGCCTGTGCAAAAGTTTTTTTCTCTGTGCATTTCTTTTCACTAATAAATTCAGCAGAATGCTAAAGCTTTGATTAGTGACTGTAGGTGTGAATTTTGTGTCTTATACACCCTCGAAAACTACTTATGATAAATAAGGTACCGTCATGGGGAATATATGACAATAATTTATCCAACAGTTGTCAAAACTCACACTGATGTTTTTACAGGAATATGAGAAGATAAGCACATCCTATTCAAATTAAAGTTGTCATTTACGACAGAATATATATATATATATATATTGCGAATGCTGCATGCTAGAGACTGGGTTGGATTGAGTCTGTTGACCAATCAGAAGCTTTGTTTCTGACTGAGCATGTGTGCGGCAGCTCTGATTTCAAATGCAATGGAATAACATGAGATTGACACAATTCTACTACTAATAGATCTACACTGCGAGGGCAGCACACGACATTATAGCATAAACATAACTAATATTGTGCTCAAACCCTACAAGGCTATCCTTTGTGCCCTACTATGATTTTGTCAGCATTTTGTGGGGTATTTTTGCTCCTATGTTCGTAGGTTTATTGGAAATATTAATTTCAGAATTTCTTAATCAGGCACATGCAGGGGGTGGATTTAGGTGCTCGAGTACCTGCCCTTTTGTCCACAATGTTCTTTCTCAATCTTCTGATCTCCCTGACTTCCCCGTCAACAAAATCTTTCAATCTCCCAAACTCCCTCTTCAACATCTCCCCAATCCTCCCCTGGGCAAAACCTGTTGATCTCCTGACCCCCCCCCCCTTTGTACGATACAGACAAAACGATGGAACAAAAACTCTGGGGGCAACAATCATCCTGTCCCCTCTGCTGGTTGTCAACACCAACACAGACCCCCTAAACCTCTCCACCCAGGCCCCCTGGAAAAAATGATCAAGCCAGTTACTGTATACTGTGGTAAAATGTCATGCAACACGCACACACTCCATGTCAGT
>JBBPDA010000152.1:19221904-19238759 GCA_037974385.1 Arnoldichthys spilopterus | reverse complement strand
AGAGAGAGAGAGAGAGAGAGAGAGAGAAAGAGAGAAAGAGAGAGAGAGAGAGAGAGAGAGAGAGAGAGAGAGAGAGAAAGAGTCTGTTGCTTTTTCCCAGTGTCTTACGGTTAGTGTAGGCAATGACTGCCATGCCCCAAGGTCTATTGGGAACAGCGTATGAGCCGGCCGTGCAGGAACCTGTCAAGCACGATCCTATCTCCACTGTCTTCGTTTTTCTGGGCGCAAGCTCAAGCTCCAAACACGTCAGCCGAATATTTGGGCTTTTTTTTTTTTTTCAAGAGGCAGAGAGAAGGAAAGGGTCACAGAGCAGTTCAACTGAAAAGTACCTGTGGCCTCTTTATAGGCTTGTAAAGCTGGGAGTGTGTGTGTGTGTGTGAGTGAGTATTTGTTTTTGTACCTTTTCAGAACAAGAAAGTCAGACAAATGTCTAAAAGGAAGTTTAAAGCTTTTTAAAACTGAAAGTGTAAAACTATTGCTTTTTGGTTACCTGGGTTGAGTGATAAGGTGTGAGATTGCAATACTCGTTACATATTATACTTCTATAATATCATGTCATGTGTTTTAATGGATGACGTTAAAAAATGGGAGTTTCACATGAACGTATTAAAATCAGAGAACAGTGGGAGAGAAGGCTAAAATACAGAAGAAACCCAGAAAAATTTGAGGGTTTACATACATATAATACATATGCGATATTTTTCCCCATTAACACACACACACACATGTGACAGATGTATACATATGGTGTCTTAACATTGCTATGGTACCTGCACAGGATATATATATATTTATAAGTCCTGAGATTGTACAAAAACAAACATATATGTTTGCGTGTGTGTGAATATTTGTGTGTGAGCATGACACACAGGGACCTGTCATCTCATTGCCAGATTGTGTGGCTGAATGTGTACGTGTGTATGTGTGTGTGTGTGTGTGTGTACCCTGGTCTGCCTGGCTTGGTAGAAACATATGTCAAACAGGAACTGAGTGTTTAACGTCTCCTGTGCAGCGGACTTCCTGAAGCAGGAGGCCTCTGCCTGTGTGCACACACTGAGGTGTGCGTGTGTGTGCCTATGTGTGTGTGTGTGTGTGTGTGTGCGCAGAGGAAAAATGCTGTCTCATACTTTACCTCCCCACAAACCTCTAGCTGACCTACCTTCTCATAAACACAGAGGGAAAGCAAAAACAGGCCCTGACAACCTAAACAACATTAGCTGCAGAAGCTGCCAAGCGAGAAGCACCTGCCTTCTGCAACGTCCTCACAGGTACACAGTCATACAGCCCACCTCTACCTTATATTCCCCTTTACAAGCTCTAGTTATCAGAGAAGGGCTATGGAAAGAGCAGCTTCTCATCTTTCAGTGCCTACCATGAGTGTTAGTGTTAGGGGAGGAGATATTTCATTAAGAGTTGAATTTGATACGTTGCTTTAAGTAGCAGTACATGATGTTTTGCTATGCTTTTTGTCAGTTTTAATCAGGGTTAAACCATCTCACACAGAATGTAGATAAAATTCATTATGTAACTAACTGTATTAATCATGAAATAACATATTTAAGCTGTGTGGAGTCCTCCATTGAGTGGTTATTTGTGGAGTTGGCAGGCAACTAGCATTAACGTGTAAAACTGTATATCTGCATTAAAGCAATACATTGCATTTAACATTATAAAGTGCATATTTTCATCATATGGATGATAAAGCTTATATGTATAGAGGGTATGCAGTGAAGTCACACAAGGTCCCATCAGAACTCTAAGTAGCAAAACATGCGACAACATGGCTGTTTTCAATAGGCGAAACTGCAAAACTGGGAATATAGCAAACAATCGTGTTCCTCAAGACAGTTGGCATCTACAGTAATCCTAACAACTTACCAAAAAGCTATTAAATGTGCATTGACACGTGGCTAGGAATTAGCTTTCCTGACATTTAACTTCACTCAATGTTGATGCCATGGTAGAACCAAAGCCATACAGACAATACATTTCAGGATTCCTGGCATATTAAAGAAAATGACTTATTAGACACATATACATTTATTTTGCCATAAAATATGTGAAAGATCTTTGTTGGGCTGTTTGGCTTTCGAGGTTGAAACAGTCCTTACAACTTCAACATGAATGGGCGGAGCTAAATAACTGCTGCTTAGCTTCTTTACAGGGATTGTACATATGTACAAATTCAAAAAGGGAGGAGAATTCATTTTTTCAAGATACAAGCTCTTTTAAACTTTTGTTGCTCCTTTCAGCCCATGGTTCCTAGGCGATGGGAATTCTGAGTGCACATTTACTCATGACTGTATGTTGGTCTGAAGGAAAAGCCTCTTCAGCATGTGATGTCATCTTGCACGCCAGGGCTAGCAACGTGATTTGTTTGGGGAGCCATCATGTGCATTGCACATCTACAGCGTACAAGTATGTAGACCTCCCACAATGTTTCCATGCACACAGAAAAAGTACCAGATCTGGGATGGGTTTTGGCAAGCACTCCATGATATGACATGTATCACAGTACGTGTGGCAGGAATCGCTGTGCATTGGGTGATGAGGTGCGATAGCATCCAGAAGAAATGATTTATCAAAGGCTCGTGGCACTTTGCGCTGCAAACTCTTTAGGAGAGGGATACAGCGAGGAGGCATATAAAAGCATGAATGGTTGGGTTTAATCTGAGATGGCTGCACTTCTTACGCAGCGCCGCAGAGAAATGAATGGGCTGTAAACAATAATGCAAAGATCCAGATAAGATACAGGGCCAGCACATGTCTTTAATTAACTTCAGAAACTCTGAGCTGTGGTGCGTTATTGATAGCGTAGGCTGGAACTGTTGGATTCGAAACATCTAGCTATGCTACAGGCTAAAATTATGGAAGCAAGCATTTAGTGCCTACACAAAAAGCAGCTATTTCTGTTGGTGAATCTCTTCCTCTTTAGAGACAACCAGACTTTAAAATAGACTACATTTACCATTTTAGGTCATGTCCTTGCTAATATTAGGACATTATAGGGACATTTCTTCATTTTTTTTTAATTGTTGAGGTGCAAACAAAGCCATTTAGGCTGATGTCATGTAAAATGCCCATTTCTTGTCAGAAGTCACTGGTGGAGATAGAAACCAGCCGTCCCAAAGCATTTACCACTTAAAGAAGTTACTACACAGGAAGTTATTATGTTCAATGGGAACTACAGATGCTGTCTGATGTCTAAGACCTTGCTTTACAAAAGGAGAGACGCTTTAGACCTAATTTTGTAAGCCATTCAGTGAGGTACATAAAGGGCAAAATCTTCCTGAAATACATGTTGTTTTTTTCAGATTTAACTAAATTTTACCATCAAAAACTAGGGCTGCACAATATGTCGCCTGTACATTGTTAATGCAATAGGGCTTTTCAGTACTGATATCACAAAAGGCTGCAGTATGCAAATGAGCCTTTAACCAATTACAGAACTTCTTAGAACTTCTATGTGAAAGGGCTGGTGTAAAATCTGCTAGTTTTGACCTCACAAAACATTTTTCAAGCTTTTTTTAAATTAGAGGAGTGTGATATGGGCCCTTTAATATACTGGAAAAACATGAAAATCACAACATTTAGCAGTATAATCATAATGCTAACATTTTGTCCATATTGTGCAGCCCTATCCTCAACATTACATATAGAAATGATGTATGTGCAGGTTTAACAGTCAATTAAAATTGCTAGTTTGTGTTATAGACATTGTTATGTCTGGTTCCTACCACAAGCATAATAAAGAATCCTGTTAGAACAGCTATTGAATTGTGCAGAATTTTTTTAAAAAGCAGTGGAATTTTTGGCATAATTGCCATACTATTCTTGTTTATCTGTAATCCCTGATCAAAATGTGACAATTGGCAGCCCCTAAACGCCTTGTGAGGTTTGGTTACCTCTGCATTTAGCAGGAGTGGGGGGAAAAAATGATACTATCCAATAGCATGTTGTCCCTCCCCCTCCACCTACCATCAAGCAAAAACATCCACCGTCAAGGTGGGTGCCAGGGGATGTTGCGGGAGGTGAGCAGTCCTCCACAAAGGATTGTACACTAGTGTCCGGTTCTGACTCTACGGTCATTACTGAATGCCCACCTTTCATGATCCGAGCAAATCCCATTGAACAAACTCATGTCCCATCCACACAGAGATACATCACATTAAGGTCGAAGAATACACCCTAATTTCCCGGCTTGTAACAAAACCTTTTTTTTGTCAAGAGCATGGTTTAATAAAGACAAAAATGTGTTAATTATTATTTTCATTTTAAAACATACTAACATATGAATGGGTTTATAATTCAGCTTTTATTATTATAGAATATAGGAAAAATTATCAGCATATCCAGTGAGGCCTGAATGTGTTTTTTTTTTGTCCAGAATTGTCAACTGCTTTGCAATGTGCTGAGACAATTGGAGCTGATTCAAGCGTGTCAGTCGATTGCATGTGAATGAAATGTTACATCAACACGACTTCTTTGGCCATGAGGTGTGTGTCTGTAACACGTTTCGTTTGTGTGCAACCCCCTGACACATTTGAATCATGTAAATTCAAAGCACCGTTTCTTTCCCTGTTTGCGGTGCTTTTCCTCTAGTGTATTGTATAGAAGAATCTTCACACCAAGAGAGAAGGTCAAGGAATAGATTATCCTGGTATAAGGAGGTTGAGGGGGTGGGGTGGCAGGAAGGGGGGGGGGGGTCACGGGGGTTAGGAGGATCAACATGCCTGATGGGGAAAAAAATACAAAATATCCAGAAACAGAACCGGCGCTCAGTTCAGCGCTGCGTTTGCTTTCCATTACAGCCTCATCTCTGCCTCTTTCACTGAATCTGCTTCTGATACAGGCCAGCATGCAGATATTGTTCCATCATCCGCTTCCAGCACATGCTGAACATGACCTCAGCTCAAAGCCGAGGGCGAGAGGAGGAGGGGTCAGTCAGGGGCAGGGGAGGGGGACTGTGTTTGACCCTCAGCCATCAGTGTTCAGCCAATCAGACGTGAGCAAGCTGAGTCTCGATCAATGAGTAAGTGGTTTGGGAGGGGGGAAGGGGGACGAGAAGAAGGAAGGAATGAACAAGTGAGAGACGGAGAGGGAGAGAGAAAGAGAGAGAGACAGAGAGTATAAAAAACATCTGCAAATCTCACAAAGATCCAATCTCTGATTCTTTGCATTTTGCAAAAATTCAATGCATCATTGAGTGAGTCAATCTAACTCAGTGAGTCTGATTCGATTCTTTTTTTTAAATTTGATTCAGAATCAAAACTACACTAAAAGCACATCTGGTTTAAAAGTGGAAGTGTCTACACGGCGGTGGAATAAAGACAACAGTGATAACTGATAAATAATTGTTTGATGAAAGCCTGAAAATCTTATTCCAGCTAGAAATGAGTAAATACTCTTGAACATTATCATAACTGACAGCTCTAGATACATGCTTGGTTGATTTTACAAGTGGAAATAAGTTCATACATCTTCAATAGAGAACTTATATATGTTCTTATATACGTAACTTAATACTTTTCCGCAAAAGTAAGCGCGGCTTCTTTTTGTTTAAAAGAGTTTAGACTAGAAATGATGCAGATTAGAAAATATAAAACTAGACAGAAATCAAAAAACAAACTTTGCGTAGGCCATATTTAATTCGATTTTATTTTTGTAATGTGTTAATTTTAAAAATGAAGGGTATGCATTTGAGCAGAAGTTCAAAACGTGTGTTCTCTGTAGAGATATGGGCTTATTTACACTTGGAAAATCAACAAAACATATGATAAACTGAAATTCTGTTAACGTTAACATGTAACCAGGAGCCCCCCAAACATACTTCTTTCTATCCATCTATTCATCTATCTGTCTGTCTCTCTATGTATCTGTCTATCTATCTATCTGTCTGTCTGTCTATGTATCTGTCTATGTATTTATCTGTCTGTCTGTCTATGTATCTATCTATGTATTTATCTGTCTGTCTGTCTATGTATCTATCTATGTATTTATCTGTCTGTCTGTCTATGTATCTGTCTATGTATTTATCTGTCTGTCTGTCTATGTATCTGTCTATCTATCTCTCTGTCTTCAGATCTCTTCTAATGTCCCTTTGGCTCATTCCTTGTGACACTTTCACACAATGTAAAAGTCATACTGTTTTTGCAAATTATTGAAAAAAACATTTTGTTTCAACATCAAGAAAAACAACATCTTTGAGAGAGAGAGAGAGAGAGAGAGAGAGAGAGAGAAAGAGAGAGAGAGAGAGAGAAAGAGAGAGAGAGCAGCCAGCGGACGAGGCGGAGGCTGGGCTGCTGGTTAGGAAGTCGCTGACTCAGGCACAGTTCAGCGAGTGCAGTGTGTAAATAAGTGACTACATCCAGCGCATTCCACAGCCTCTTTCCTCTCTCTCCCTCACTCACTCACTCGCTCCCTCCCTTCCTCACTCCTCTCTGCCTTCTTCAGGGCGATCCCTGCTTTCTTTTTCTCTCTCTCACTCTCTGTTTGTGTCAACATTTCCAGACTCCCTCGCCGTCTGACCACGAGCTGCTGTTTTTTTTTTTACTGTCCAGCAGGACTGTCTGGCTCCAGCACAGAACACACCTGATTCAACAGTAATGGCTGTTCTAACACCCCTGAGTCAGCTTGTTCAGAAGCGATCGATAATTAGCTAATGATTTGATGCCTTAAAGCAGAGAAAAACAAAACCGTGCCGAGCAGGAGGGACGGGAGTTGGGAACCACAGTTAAACAATGGAATGCGACTGGAAAATAAGCCATGAAAACAGCCCACATTCATATTAGTGATGTCACAAAACCAACACATTTAAATGTATTTGCCTAGTCGCCCTACAGTGGTTTAGCTTTGCCTATTCCCTTTCAACGTTAGAATGGTTTCAGCGTTGGCCGCGTTTTGGCTGTGCCAATCAGAACAGAGGTCATTTACATAGTGTAGCTGTCGGACAAAAACCTTGTATCATATTTTTAACACTTATACAGAATCTAAAAACAACTGCTGACATGTACATCATGCCAAAATTTCATGATGAACGGAGCAAAATAAACATTCAAAGTATATTTTCCAATAATCTCCTTTGTACGTTAAGGTGGTTTTGTGCTGGCCATTTTGGACATACAAGGTTTTTGTCTGACAGCAACAATAGATTTCTCTCAGTAACAAAAGCAGGTATAAATAGCCTGGTAGATGGTGAAAATTAACTGTGACTGTTTTTGGTACATAAAAGCACACAGACGACCTCATGGTCGACTCAGTTAAACACATTAGTAAAGAACAAGGACACTGTAGAAGAAAACTGGACTCATCAAAATGGACTGTAATAAAAAAAAAAAATCAATGCACCACCTTCAAACTGATGAGCGACAATGCACTGATCTAATTTTACATTCCTAGTAGATGTGCCTGAGGAGGGAAATCTACAAACAGTGCTGCACTAAGGCATTAACAGTCGGTCAGGCAAGGGGGAGGGGTAGGGTCCCAACAAAAACATCCGGAAGATCAGGCCCGGTCCAGACTACACCACTGCAAACGAGGAAACAACACCAGGCGATGTGTTCGGTGTGAGTAAAAGATCATGTTCTTTGTTGGCTCTGCTGCGCTGTTGTAAAAGAGTTGAACCACTATCAGAACAAAGCAAAATCAGGCAGTATAAATGCAGATTAAAGACCCCCAAAGCCAAGAGGAGTCTAGCTGCACTGCCATCTGCCCCACCTTCCGCTAATCACCTCAAGCCAGATGGGGTAGTCGAGCTTTTCGGAAGGTTGTTTTTAGCGCTTCCCCTAACTCACCAGCGTAGCTTAAGGGCATGCTCGGTGTGAAAACACAATTGTTAGGATTATTTGCTTTCTTAACCTCCACAGCTTTGTTTCAGAGCGCAGGTTATGGTGTTAACTACAGCTCTGTTGCATACAGCTCTCTTCCCGCAGTCAGTGAATAATCTGCCTTCTCCAACAGCCCAGGACCCAATGTTCAGTCATTTGCTAGCATACGTGATCGATACAGCAATACATTTTCTCCCATTTGAAGTTCATCAAGAGAGCACCGTCCGTGGACCCTCATCAGCTTACAGACAAATCCATGTTTCTGTGCTCAATACCCTCCACGGTCAGTGTGTGTGTGTGTGTGTATTTGAAGGACATAGGGTCCTTGATTTCCAGCCTCAGCATTCTACTCACTCTCCAGTCAATAAGTCTGGGTTGAGTCATTGCCGGCCAATAGTGGAGCCCTCCAGCCTGAGGGCTAATTTAATTCCCAGAGTGAACGATTGGAAACAGGCGTCGCTCAGGAACGTAAAAGCTCCTTTGCTCACAGAAAGCCCCTTATCGTGACCTCTGAGCCTCAGGGAAGCATTACGGCATTCCAGTATACAATAAAAAGCATTACGATCATTCTTTGTGTGAATTGTCATCCAGAATACTGCACTTACATACTGCACTGATCAAAAGTTTGGACACACTTGACTAAATGTATGGTGTTTATTAAGGACCAAGGCCTCCAGTGACAGCTGTAAAGGATTCAGGATTGTAGTCCTTCACAGATCTGAATCAAACAGCGAACAACGAAGACCAACAGTTTGCCTTTATTATTTTAAAAATCCTAAAGACATTTTGACCTAAAGTCTTAAATGCTTGGAGATCTAAGACAGAATTATGTTGATGTACATTCATAGCAAAAGGGTTCTACATAGTAAAAAACTTCTTTGACTTGTAACAACAATGGAACACTTTAGTGCAACACTCTCCACTGCAGAAAATACCTTTTAGTAAAATTACAGCTTAAATCTTCATATGGCTTTTGCAAATATGGTGTCATGGCTCTCTACATAAACACTGGCGTTAATAAGGAACTTTTTAATAAGAGCCCATTATATGTATATATGATATAATGGTAATTCAACTAATACAGTTTCTTTGGAAAACATTTTAAAACACACTACCCAACATCTTAAAATATGACAAAATAATAGCACCAGTTCTTAGCCAATTAATTATGCAGAAGATTTTGAAAAAATGTGTCTTTATTAAATATGTATACGTTTTAAAATTATTTAATTTTTAAAGTAGTTTTCCTCCTATTAACCACTATTTTTGCTGCGTTAAAATTTCGCCTACTAACCCTACTAAATAGCTAGTTTCACTCTCATTCTAAAATAAAATTAATAATCAATAAAATGTAAAATTGTAAAATTAAAGTTAAATGACTCGATTTCTAAAACATTTCATGTTGCTCATTACCAACTTGCCCAAAGTGAGGGACAACGCATGCTTATTCCAACATCTAGACTGTTTGGCTGTCAAAATAATGTTCTATTTGCATCTTAATAAAATCAGCACTTTTTGATTAGTTTTAGTCCATAGTTTATGTACACACACTTCCGACATCGCACATCACACTTATTTCTGGTTTAAGCCACATGCCCCCTGAGTCTGTAGTTTAATGAATGCATTGTAAGTAAGTCTGCAGTAGTTTCTCCCAGCCATACAAACCCAACGCTTCTGCCTAAAAAAAGCTTCACCGAGGGAATGCTCATCTCAGGAAAGACTTACGCCAACGTTTGAGCAAAAACAGACACACATGTACCCTGGCCAGACGTGTGAAGAGTCGGTGTGGACGTGTCTGGGCACTGGTGCATGGCCTTCGAATCAGGAAGGAAGCAGAGCGAAGTGAGCTTAATTACAGAAGGTTTGACAGGATCAGTGTTGGGCCTTTAGAGACTGCTAACACATTCTCAAGTGAGAAATCCACCGCGCTGCCAGTTGCCACATATAGCTGTAACCATGGCGATCCCGACTTCAGCACCAATGCCGAATGTAAGAGAAAAGGGATACTGCATATTAGTCACAGGAAACGATAAAAAAAAAACGATTTTTCTATCGTGTCTAATGCATAAAGCAGAAGTCTGAAGAATGGAAAAAACATTTAGGGGTTAGAACCAAAAAGCAGAATTGCTGAAGCATGGTGTGGTGCCATGTGAAAATCTCAGTATAGATGTTTTGTTTCTCATCCTGTCTGGCTTTGTATTCCAGTCTCCTTTCCTTTTTTTATTTACATTCCCAGTCTCTTGTTGAGCTGTCTTTGCCCTTGTGTGTTGGCCCTGTCCCCAGAGGCTCCTATAGCCCCTTTCCCATGGGAATCCATCCATTCAGCCATTGGCTTTTCAGAACGCAGCGGGACCTGACAAAGCTCACAACGTCTTCAGTATGGACACTTCCACAGAAAACACTGTTTGGCCAGAAGCATGACGCTTGTGCTAAATGGGGGACGGATGAGAACGATGATGCTAAAATTGTATTTATAGTGCTGTTGTAGGGCATTTGTGAGCGTGTAGGCATTTGTACAATTCACACACAGGGAATAGTTGCAGTGAATTAAAGACAAAAGAATTAACAACATAATATTATGAATCACTATATTAAAAAGTGTTTGTTTATTAGTACCATAGAAATGTTATATATAAAAATCATATCCACACTGAATTCAATCTTTAATAACATGCTGTAATTATATATTAATATTAATATATTTACATTTAAAATAATTATTCATATAAAATTGAAATACTAAAATATTAAATTTGATATATTAATTTACATAAATGTTGTGAACTTGTCTACCTTTGCATGTTTTAAATAAAAAATGTGAATTTTTAGTAATGTATTAATTAAAAGAGTTTTTCTTGTTTTTCTCTTCCATCTCTTCCACAAGTTCTTTGATATGTGCCTTTGGAATTGCTCCAGCAGTCTGTGCTTCGTACACACCCGACTGTGCAATAATTGGCAAATAAATGACTGTTGAGTGGGGCGAAAGCAGTGTTCTTCACACTTTCTGCTGAATCAAACCTTATCTAACCAAAAACCCAATAACAGCAAGAAAGCACGATCAATAGGTTGGAACTGCAAGCATGAAGCCAGATCATTACAAAAAAGCAACAACAACAAAAAAAGAGAGAAAAAACATAAAGAAAAGGGGGGTCTGACCACAAAAATTATCCTGATATAATCTAAGAGAGCGCAGGGTGCATGGACATTTGTGCAATGGTTTAGCTGCTGGTGCATGTGTGTTTGTTTTTATTAATAAAATTATACCAGGACAACATTTCTGAATCAAGTAAAATTGTTTTGATTCAACTCCACTATCTAGTTTTAATTCAACTTAATTCAAGTAAAAATGCAACAGCCATCCATGGCTGAGAGAGTGCATATCTGACCTACAACCCAACCACCTTCCCTCCCGCCCCAACACTGGGCAGGTAGAATGGCCTGTATCCCAAGCAATCTGTCTCAGTTATTACTAAATAGAAATGGAGGTAAATGTTCTCCTCCATGTGCACTGAATGGTGCAATGTAATTAAATAAGTGCCAGATATATAGGAATTATGTAGATTCATATCCAAAAATAATACAATATATTATAATCTTCACATCAGACACTCATATAAGACAGTAAATACTCTACCAGTCCTTTATCTGCAACATTTACATTGATACTCAAAAATCCAGAGAACTTCAATAATGGCCACTATTGCTTGACAACTGATATATCAGTCAGGCCTGAGTTTAGAGGGGAAACAACACCTCTATGGCCAAATGGTGCTAGACACTCTTGAGCTTCCACAGTCTCTGTTATCATGTCACAACAAGACCAATCCAGTGGCGAGAGAACAAGACAGGAAACCTAAGTTCAGCATCTTCACACCTGTCTGTGCTCTCTGTGGGCTGTGTTCTGACCCTTGCTGACCCCAACATCATGATTCGTCTGAGCTCTGAGGAAATACTGATTTGAATGGAAGGTGGAAAGTCAACACTATAGAGTGATATATAGAAAAAATTATTATTATATGCAGGATTTTTACCAGCGTGTGGAGTCCTACTACAGTACAACTGATGACTAACATTAAATAATCATTTCACTTTTTGACTTTTACACATGTTTTGGGGGTTTTGCAATAGACTGTGGCTGTGAATATAGCACCTTGATTATTAAAGGGGAATTCCACTTATTGTTCAAATAATCTGCATGTTTCCATAGTTGTCATGCAAACAAAGTCATTCAGAGTGGTTTTATATGAAACGGTTCATTGTAGAGAAACATACTTTCATCTCTAAACAATGATGTGTGAAAATGGAACCAGGGGTGATGACGTCTACAACACAAATGTAGACATTTTTTACTATCCAAAACCATCAGTGAACCTATTCTAAGGTCTTATATGTAATGTGATATGTACATTTGATAAAAAACTGGTCTTGGTGGGCTATTTTGCCTTAGAGCATTTAGGATGTGGCTCTTCATTGTGAAAGCATTGTAAAATAATAATAAAGGCCAGAATCTCCTTTCCGAACTACTGTAAAGCTACGTATGTCTCAGGCACCAAGAGGTATTCTTAAACATATTATGTAGAACTTTCTTTGAGGCAGCTTTGAAAGATATTAAACACTTTGAATGTCTGGTTCCATTCACCCCCACTGTAAAGACATCTCACTCAATAGGTTTCTGTGGATATAAGCTTTTCACACCAATCCACTTTGACTAGCTCTGTTTATATTTACCAATTTAATTATGCAGAAATGCTTTTTGATACATTTTTGAATTTCTTAAAAAATTGTTGGATCACAATCCTCTATAGAGTGTTGTTTGAGTGTATTTAACAAACAATAGTTACAAATTGACAGTAAATCAATTAACCAAATAATTATAACAGCTAATCTGGTTACTCTGCCTTTGCCATTGCCAGCATTCTAAACGGCTAAAAGTGTTTTTTTTTTTTTTTGTCCTAGTATCTGAACTGTTAAAGAAACATTCCTGAATGATTTTAGGGGGATACAATATCTCATAAGCCACTCATTGTTTTAGGTGAACACTGTATATCGCAACATCAGCTGAATTAGCTAAATCATTGCAAACTAAACTCTGTACAGTTAACAAAGACCCTATTTTTACTGCCTACTGTTCATCCTACAGAAAATCATACTGGCTGTTCACTATAGCACCACAATAACAGATTAAGAATTGATTGCATAGCCATGCATTGTATTATTTCCTGGCCTTTGTTCCCTGAAGTTCTCAAAACATTTTCCAAACGTCTATGACTGGGAGTAAGAAGCTGACTGCAGCCTTTCTCTGATGTCGTGTCAAATGTTGACTCCCCCCAAAAAGAATAGTAGCATTGCGAGAGCAGTGGTCCATATTGACCACAGGTTGAGGTACACGTCTCTTCTCTTATGATTAAGTGAAACAGAAGCCACATCACCCCCTACCCTTCCTGTTGAGTACTGCAATCTATCAGTATGACTATGTTTGTTGTAAAGCATTATACAGTGCTTTTTGAGTAAAAAAAGGGTCATTATTATAAACCTACGTTGAAAAAGCTGGCCTAGTGTGCACCATTCTAGTGTTCTCAGTGTGTTTCTCATAATACGTCCAGCCAGCAGTGGTGACTAGTTCTTCTGTGGTTTCATGGTTGCACACTGTGAATGATGAAATCTTGGGCCTGACTGTAAATTCTACTCGTATTGAAATTATATAATGCAAGAATGGCTGTGGCCAACTGACTGGGGCAACATTATGGAAAGTGAGACTAGAAATGACTCAGTATCTTAGTCTTGTCATAAAAAGAACCTTGTTTTCAGTGTTTTCCAGTGACATGGGTTTCTTGTCGGTGGTTCTTTTAGCTATTATTTAAATCATGTACCTTCTTTCCTCCAACATGATTGCTTGTTTCCAGTTCACTGGTGCAACAATATGTAAACTGAGGCTAGGAATGACTAGGTATTACTGTCCCGTCTTAAATAGAACTCTGAGATGCAATGCATTCCATTGACATGGGTTTTAATCACGCTTTTAAACGCCTTGTGCTTTTATTTCTAGTATACAGTTCTGCATTGTTGTTTCGCAATGGAACAGTTTCACTCAACTACATGCAAGAACAAATAAACTGAATCTGCTACAGTCCCAAATCAACAGAAGACCATCCAAATGTTTCTAATTGTCAAATGTGGGGTCGGTCCCTTTTGAGTAAACATATTTAAATCCATAGAAAGTCTTTGTAAGAAAGTATTTGTTCCTAAAAAGCATTTCCTTTCAAATGTAAGCAGTCAGTATTGCTTTAACCTACATTCCAATGTTCTAAGAAATCAGTCCAGCACAACCCTGCATTGGCTTCCCTTGATCAAATATAGACCACCCCTACTAGGCAGAAGTGGGCTGTGTAGCTCTGACCCATTTCTCCTTAACCCGCTTTCTTGTCTAAATGTACCCAGAGACGAGCGCTTGTAGTTACACTCGTCTGCTCACACACACACTGAGCGTCTGGGGAGCCCCCATACCCTTCTCAAGGACGTATCCAGAGGCTAATGATCCTACTGAGCGTGTTCAGAACAGGTGCACACTAGCAATGCAAGACCCAAGTGGCTGCAATGTGGTGCACATGTTCACCTAATCCAAAACATATACCTTTCCAGTTGCGAGTTTAAAGTGTTTGCTTTACAATATTAGAGTTAGTTCTGAGTTACAGCAAAGAGAAAGGGATGCATGTTCGTTGACAATGGCCTTGATGTTGCCCTGAGTATATTGCAGTTACCTGTTTTTCCAATGACATTCATTCCAATTCCATTTTAAGTGTTGAACTTCCAATGTTCCATCAGCAACACCGGCCCGCATCACATCCAGCTGTGTCAGAAGTGACAGGATTTGAAACCATAAACAAAATCCATGGCCATAAGTGTGAAGTTCGCTAAGGTTTCCATGGCCATCCCTAGTCAGTATAGTCACATGTATGCCATTGGTCTGAAAACCAATGTGGATTTGTAAGCAACAGTCTGACTGTACAAGTGAGACTTGGTCCCTTGCGAAAATCGGACCAAACTCAGATTTAAGAAGGAAATCCACTTCCTTGCATCGAAAGCAGAGGGGACACATATCTAGCCTGAATTGCCCTTCTGCGGATTGATTTCAGTCATACAACCTGTAAGAGAGATCGACGCAGATAAAAAACACACATATTGCATTGCATGACTCATCTCATTATAGCTCACTCAGAGTTACTTTATTTACAGCATGGCAAAGACTCCACAGCTGGATGGAAACATGATGCTGCGGCTCAAATGACATGAAACCATCTTAGGGCCTGCCCTGCCTCCGTCAGAGTCAAAATAGCACCTCCATAACTGTCTGCCGGGGGCTTTTAACCTCACGGCTAGCAGAAACGACAAGGCTAGGCTTTGCAGACGCAAGCACAGCTAAGAGCGTGGACGTTAGCATGCAGGGTTAATAGGTCAAAGTGGGGAAGCACACTTGCCTCTCGGTGGCTGTGCTTTTCCGGCTCGCTCAGGGCTTTGCTTTTTTGCTACGTTCCTGCTCTGCTGCGACTGCCGGACTGGCTAGGAGGGGGAAAGAGAGAGATAGAGAGAGAGAGAGAGAGAGAGAGAAAAGAGAGACAGAGAGCTAGTAGCCACCTCATCCCCTCCCATGCCCTCTGCCTGGCTGGTGTGTGTTAAAATAAATCGGGTGTACACGTCCCTCCCCTTCACACATGCTAGACATTACCTTATACAAGACCCACTAGGAAGCATACCACTGCTCTCTCTCTCTCTCTCTCTCTCTCTCTCTCTCTCTCTCCCACACTCTTCCAGCCCCATCTCTCCTAGCCGGCTGCCCTGACCCTCAACTCACTCGACTCCGCCTCCCCGCTTCATCTGACACCCTCTTTCTCTCTCCCTCTATCTCCATCTCTCTCGCTCTCTTTTGGAATGCGGTGTGTGAATGTGTACACGGGCTCACATGACTCAACAGATCTGGAGGGGGGACACAGTTCATCTCAGTCTTTCCCAAAAGGGAGAGAGCAAGAGAGAGAGAGAGAGAGAGAGAGAGAGAGAGAGATAATAGATATAAGACAGAAATATATGCACAATAAATATCTTGTTTGTTTGCTTATGACTGCGTTTCACCTGCCATAAATATGATGATCATTATTATTATTGTTATTGCTCTTATTAACTGTATGACTGTTATTAATGTTTACTGAGAATCTGCAGCTCTGAACAAATACACAGAAATAGATACAGAGAGAAAGGGTGAGAGAGCAGGAGAGAGAGAGAGAGAAAGAGAAAGAGAGAAAGATAGAGCGAGGGAGGGTAAGGGGGGATCTGGAGCGCTGGCTCGAATTACCCGCCTGTCAGGCCTGATGGATTTGGCTAAAAATAAAAGAAAGTAGGGTCCCGCCATTGCTGGATGAATGAACCTCCCCCCAAAAACACCCAAACAGCCACTTAGGGTCCCCTCCGAGCCTCCTCTTTTCTTCCCCTGCTCCCCTTCTTTTCCTCCTCTGCTTCCACTCTTTTGCTCCTTTGCACCCCTCTTTTCTTCATCTGCACCCCCTCTTTTCTTCCCCCTCACTCACCCTCACCCCCCTTCTTCATTTTATCCCCATCAAAGATGTTCGAATGCCAAGCATGACCCAAAGGGGCACATTCCAGAAACAAACGCTTCCATTCTCCAGAGAGAAAGGGGACGCGTAGTGAAAGCAGGAGTGAAAGAGCGAGAGAGGGAGGGAGAGAGATTGGGGTGGGGAGTTGGGGGATTGGATGCAGTACGGAGGAAAACAACACATCCAAGGGCGGGAATCCCTTCGCTTTCACTGACTTCCTTCCTCTCCCATCACACACACACACACACAATTTAATACAGGATGGATCACGTCACAACACTTGAAACAATTACCATAGTGCATACGGGTAAGGCCAAGACATCTATTGTTGGGGCAGAGAGATAGAGAAAGAGAGAATGAGAGAGAGAGAGAGAGAGAGAGAGAGAGAGAGAGAGAGAGAGAGAGAGAGAGAGAGAGAGAGAGAGA
>JBBPDA010000152.1:19194924-19218407 GCA_037974385.1 Arnoldichthys spilopterus | reverse complement strand
GGGAGAGAGAGAGAGAGAGAGAGAGAGAGAGAGAAAGAGAGAGAGAGAAAGAAAGAAAGAGAGCAAGCGAGCGAGCAGGAAAAAAAAGAGAGAGAAAGAGGACACCATGCAGAGTATATTCTTGGTCACTCCACTTGGTCATGACATGCACT
Source organism: Arnoldichthys spilopterus (assembly GCA_037974385.1). NCBI lineage: Eukaryota > Metazoa > Chordata > Actinopteri > Characiformes > Lepidarchidae > Arnoldichthys > Arnoldichthys spilopterus. The sequence continues at coordinate 19,218,255 of JBBPDA010000152.1, read as the reverse complement.
TGTGTGTGTGCATGTGTGTATGTGTGTATGTGTAGCGTTGTATACAGTTTCATTACAGTGAACTGTGCCCTGCTAATGCAGTGAGCTGTCCCAGCACTCCAGAGCTTCCTTAAATATTTCCTCACTGTCGCTCTTGCTACGGCAGCACATCTACTAAATATTTCCTCACTGTTCTCCAGATGTGTCTGGAGCTGTGTATGAGCGTTCCACTGGCACATCTGGCCCATGGCTGGGTTTGCAGATCCAGCTGTGCTGGAGACACTGGCCTGGGCTGCACTGGGCCTTTTTCCACAGCCTGTTAGAGCAGGGACGTCCATTCTAGAACAGTGTGAATATGGGAGAACATTCTACAGCAGCCTTATTAATTATAAATTATAAATAAATTAAAAACAATACATTATTATTATTATTATTATAAATATATATTTTTATTAATAATATAAATAATATAAATATTTAAGTATATTTACAATTATATTATTTATTATTTTTAAAATGTATAATATAATATAATATATATATATTTTTTTTAATCTATTCATTTCATCCCATAACCTCTATTATTATTATTCACTTACTAATCTAAAAAAATCAAAAGGTTTTAAAATTACAGCATTATTCTAATTTCCTTTCTTTTTCTTTTATTTTTTTAAATATATATTTTTCCCAATTTTCTTCCCAATTTAGTGGTCTCTACCCCACTCACACATCATCACTCAGACTGGGAGGCTGAAGGTTTGCATGTGTTTCGCCCGAGTCATCTGAAGCGACACTGCATCTTTATGAACTGGCCCTAATGCAATGTCACTGGACAGTGTAACATGCTTAATGTTAGCTGGAAGATACCTGCAATGGCTAAATGGGGAGGGGGGGGGCATATATGACCCATCCAGAGAGAGTAAAGTCAGTTGTGCTCCCTTGGCTATGGATGGCTGTGGCACCACTAGGGATCTAACCTGCAATGATAGGGTCAACACATAGACCTAGAACAGTCTGTATTTAAGGGCAACACTGCTTGAATAAGACACATTGCTACCAAAATTCAGATTTTTTGGCACTGGCTTCTAAAAAACGGAATTAACACTGTGGGTGTTTGAGTGAATACATGAAAATGGTTTCAATATGTATCACCAGTCATTAGAGAGGATCAGGCCTGCTCTTATTTGGTTCCAGCGGCTACCTAAGAGCGGCCCGAAATATCTAGCTCTCACCTGACCAAAGACCAAAACTGCAAGAAGGGATACGTGATACAGCAGGGTCAAAAATAGACACCCCTCCCCCACCCTTTCTCTTGCTCTCCTGGCGGATGCGGCTGGTTTTTTATGACCTCTGCGCCCCAAGCTCCTGTTACGGCCCTGAAGACACCGCAAACCCGGGTGCGGGTGAGGGCAGCTGGACCCCTCATGTGCCCAGAGGGGACAGAAGGTGGTGTCATGTCCTTCTTTCTCGCAGGGCAGGAAACCAAACGCTGATACTGAATGCAGCAGTTTTAAAAGCTTTAATGGTGAGGTTGACCACAAAACGGGCCTGCATATAGAGAAGCACAACAATGACATTTCTAGCAGACACTGCTGGGGGCGTCCAAGAAACATTGCTGAACCAAAGAAAACAAGTTATTCTGTGCCCAGGATCGGTTTCAGAAGGAAATCGTCACTGTCGAAAAAAAAAAAAAAAAAAAAAAAAAAAAAATTCCTGTATATTTTGGTAACTCTGCCTTAGGGTAGAGCTCACACCTACAACAGACATGACACCTGCATAAGCCTGAACTTACGTTAACATTTATAGAGGTTTATTCCAATAAAAGGGCAACTGCCAGAACACTTTTGACCAAAGCAGCATTGGTGATAATTGGCACTTTTTGGGAAAAGCTTCTAGCATAAACTGATGATCGTAGTCGTCCATGGGGTGGTGGGTACGACTGTTCTCGATTGCCATGATCATCTTTAACATAAAGATAAACATGCGTAGAGGCTTATTCCAACAAGCCTCAGTCGCCATATTGCTTTTGACTAAACCAGCCTTATAACTGACACATGGGGTGAAATTAATCAGTCTTTCCAAAAGCAGTTGAGACAAAATGAGCCATAAAAACAAAGCCTATGGGTGTCATGTAACCTTACGAATGGCAACGCTACATATACCATTGTTTCCAAAAGTGGTGGGCACGAAACGGCCAATGACAAAAAGGAGTGGGGACGTGTCCCCAGCATTTGTAGGGTAAATGACAATCTTTCCGAAAGGGGTGGGGACATGTTATGTGTCATGAAGTCTTATGAATGCCACCCTTCATTAGAGGGTTTTTTATTATTTATTTATTTTTTTTTTACATTGTGTGAATTTCATGAGGTAAGGACCAATAGAAACTTTCAAAAGAAAGTTCCACATTATTAAAGTTATGTTAAACAGATGTTAAGCTGAGTAGCACTGACAACAGCAGTGATGCAACACACATTTGTGTTCTTTATTTGTTTCCCTGCCAGGCCTGGAGGGAGGTCTTGAAGTCGTCTACAGGGCACATGCATGACTTTGCACCATTGGAAGCTGTAATATTCCCGTTTTAGCGCACAACGGGTATTACATCACCATGGACAGGGAACCCCTAAGGGCCGAGGAATTCTTCGCTGCTGGATTTTAATCGATTGATGGCCTCGGAGCCAGAAAAGAAAGGCGGAAAAAAAAAGCCTCCTGAATGGTGCTCATTGTGTCGTTGGAGGCGAAAGCAGAAGTCTTGGGTGAAAAAAAAGTGGCAGGCCTGTGAATCACACTCTGGAGGTGGTCCTTCTCAGGCTCAAAAACAAGGCCCGTCTGAGTCACGGCGCAGAACGGCCCCGCTGCTCCTGGGAGAAAATGAGAAGCACCGCCAACTTCAAGAGGTCGCTGTTATGATGGACAAATCACTTTTCCATTAGCTTCTCTCTGAGCTCCCTCCCTCGCCCCCTCCCCTAGCTGCTCGATTTAATACAAACCATCTGCGGCTCTGACACGAGTGGCGCTCCAGAATCACATTAGTCAACGATAATAAATAAGCGAGTGTTACGTAGTGAATGTAGCACCGAGGTGCCCCCCCCACCCCCCTCCAAAATGAAAACAGGGACTTTGCTGCTTTTCTTGCCCCACAATCCGCTCATTCAAAGGCATTCCTGGAGCATGATGGGGGAAATTCAGCCCACTCAGACTTATAAGTGCATGCAACATGCCTCACTACGACATCTACAATGGCCTCCATTCACAGAGAACCCCCCCTTCAACCCCTGTCATTCCTGGAGCATGCTGGGAGATAGACAGGGCAGACCGCTCACACACTACACACACAATCTCAGCAAGCAATGAGGCGGCTCACACACGCCATGACACTCTTGCTTTTCAAAGCGTCACATGTTTCGAGTAACGTTCATATGGTCCTACTTAGGGCTCTGTCGCACAAGATGCATGAACGAAGACTCTGGGAAACCTTGATTATTAGCGGACATGCCACAATGTTGGTTAAAGTTGTGAAGTCTGTATGCAAAAGTTTGGGCACCCCCAGTCAAATAATGTCTCTTGATTTTTTTTTCAGTAAAATGTAGACATTTCTGCAACAGCCACTATTACTTACACTGTTACTTACACTATTATTTACAGAAAAGCTGGGTAAGTCCCAGTTTCTTATTGATGGGATGTGGTGATGAATGTATATGTCATACGTGGGCGTAGCGAAATTTTTTGTTGCACCTGGGGGTCATGTGCTTATTTGTTGTTTTGGACTTTGAAGGTAGCAGCTTAAATTCAAACGATTTTAAGAAAGCGTCCCAATCACAAGTTGTATTTCTTGTTGTCTGTCCTTGACAAAAAGTGGTGAGGACATGTCCACCAGCGTTCCCATCCTGCAAAAAGTGGTGGGCATAACACAGCTCTTGAAAGAAAAGTGGTGTGGACATGTCCCCAAGCGTCCTCAGCATAAATAATGGCTATAAGTGTTTAAATATTTCCAAATGACTTTTTCCGATCATGATATTCATTTGTGAAGCTTTACACAAATTAAGTAAAAATTGCAAATTATATGTCATCAGTGCTTTAACATCAACTGCATGTTTCATTACAAAGAAAGAAATGTGAAAAGCAGTGTGAGAAATGCAGAAAAGTCTTTTTTCATTTGACTTTTTTCATTTGAATTTGTTTTGTTTCAATGTTTTAAATTTCAGGAGGAATAAATACTGTGATGCAATATGGGGTGAAAGACATTGTGAAAAGCCAGATATCCCCTTTTGAGACAGGAATATCTTGTTACTATCTTGTTCCACTTTTTCCTGGATTGGCCATTCAGCAGTGAGTAAGCAGATTGGCCTGCTAATGCTCTTTAAGGAAAAACACAGGCAGCTCTAGCTTTCAAGTGGAGTAACTTTTCACATCCTACCATTCAAGTCACACTTAGGCCAATAGTGAAAGAAGAGCTCTGTTTAAAAACAACTCGCCCTGAGTCCAGGCTAACTTCTCTTACTGTGGCTCCCCAGAGCAGGCACAAAGATCAGCAAGTTCCCAACAACAGCTCATATCCACTAAGATCATTTCAGACTGATTTAGCCAAAAAAAATATGTTTGGCAAATTTTGTTTTAAAATCAAATCATTTAAAATGGTTTAAAATGAGGTATTTTCACCAATTGTATTTTGAGGCATCATTTTGACAAGACCACACTGTTAACCTAAAAATGCTTTGAAATTTAATAGAAAAAAGCGTACATTTAAACAAATTTTGTTTTGGCTAATTTTGTTTAAAACTAGCTTTAAAACATCTTAAAATGTTTAATATTTTTATAGGAAAAATATTTTAACAAACATTTGTTTTGAAATTTGACAGTAAATTAATTTGAAAATTTTAAGATCATGGCATTTTAGTGAAAAATATTTACAAATTTAATATTAATAGTAAAAAACATTATCCCAATGTATATTAAGTGTCCCTAATAACTGTGTACCATGTAACTACAATAGTGTGGCTTAGCTAAATATGCATATCACATGCATATCAGCCTTAGTTTACATTATATAAGTATACACTTATGTAATTACAGTAGGAACTGAAGTTAATATATACTGGTAATTACATAAGCTGTACAACTGTAATACATCTGTAACATTGAATAAGTAACCAGTAATTACATTGTTATTGCATGGATTGTGAATGTGTAACTACACAATTAATAATGACAATATCAATTGGTACCAAACCTTTCCCCCATATTTTGTCCTGAGACATGATTTACTTTGGAAAAATGTCATTAATAAGAATTATTAGTCACTAATACATGTGTCATTAATTATTCACTGAAAAATGACTAACATGTGGTTTAAAAACACACTCCTGAACAAACACACACACACACACTCAAATATTCTCGGTTGTTCCCACAAGTGGATGACTTGGCTGGAATTGCCCCATTGACAATGTTCTGTCCTGGGTGACTTCTGTGACCTCAAAGACCCCCATCTCCGGATGACCCCAGCCGTGTGTGTTACCACATGACGCGAGTCAAGCTCTACCTGCCAGCTTTCTGGTTCCTGTCACAGCCTCGTTAACTCCTGCTTTCCCCTTCAGTCCCAGGCAGCACTGAGACACAGCTGGCCTTTGTGCTCCTGCAACAGCTCGCTAATCACGACGGGATATGAGGCCTGACTTTACGTCCACACACACCCTCACACACCCACTGTTTTACTCTGGGACTTTAGCCCTATTTCAAAGGGATCAAAACCTTTCTCCTGTTCCCGTGCTCTTGCTGCATTTCGGCCGTATCGACTGGACATTGTAAGAAGGCTGAGCGTGACTGGGATCTATATCACAAGTACAAAAAACTGAAACTCAACTCAGCTTTTGTTCCATTTGAAGCCGACAGTTCAGTTACTCTGTGGGTTAATATTTATTTGTACGGTTGATATTGTAGCACCTGCAGAGGAAGTCATGAAAAGGAAGCCCAGTTTCCTTTGTATAACTTTTCTTTTTTTAATGGAACTGCCTTTTTGAAGCAAAAAAAAGCTCTTTTTACAGCCTGCACTTTCTTTGAGCTCCACGTGTCCTCAGATGCCCATGCTTAAGGGCGGGAGGCATCCTGGACCCCTGTGCCACGTTCAAGGGAGATTTGCTGGCCATAGCTGGGCTCAAGGTCTTTGTTCTCAGCTTTCTGGGGGAGGTCACACGGCTCCTGTTAAAGATTTACCTGTCATAGGCAGACCTGTTGCCACTTGGCCGAATCTGATATCCGGCCTCCAATGCTTCTAACCAGCCTCTCCAATAAGAAACGTAGCAGACAAAAGGCCGAGATGATCTTTGACCATGTATGAGCATGACAGGCCCACATTTATCCAAGATCAGGTCAACTATACTCATAATTACATGTACTGGGTTGTTAATTCCCATTTCCAATGGTGAATGGACCAGACGAAATGACGAAAATCTACTAAAATCTCAAAAAAGGTTTATCACGTTAATCAAACTTCCCTTTTAGTAAAGGGTTAATTAATATAAACATATTTATAAATAATAAATTATTATGTGGGCCATAAACACCTTAAAAACATTGCTGTTGCTAGGGAAATAGTACATCTCCATTCATCTACACTAACAAATCTTCCTTTGTCTTCTACATAACTCAGCATGATATGCATCAGCTTCATCAAAAATTCATATTCATCAGGTTATTAATATGCTATAACTGTTTATTAATTATTTTAAAGGCGTCATATTCACACAGCCATAAACTCCTTCATAAGCACTTCATAAATGTGTTCCCAGATACGACAGTGATGATATATGAGGACGCAAAGGCCGAAAACTGACCATAGTTTAGCTTTCTTATCCTGTGTAGTTTCATGGGCCGTTGCCAACAAACAATTTACCATAAAAAGCACACGTAAGTGGGGAAAAAAAGCAAAGCATCCTTCATTAACTTTAAAGAAAGCACGACACACGTGGCCAGAACAATCAAATCGCAGAATAAAAAGCGAAAGTATTGATCGTAACTCACAGTGGCTGCTCTGAGGGGTGCTCTGAACAACAGCTCCAGCAGCACTAACACGTGTGAAGATGTGCCTCAGTGTCTGTGTGTGTATCTTTGCGTGTTCATGACTGGCAACTTGCAGGTCTGACCTGCCTGGGCGTCACAGGTCTTGTCTGCCGGGAAGACGTCTCTGATCTGCAGTTGGGAGCTCAAGCTCCACCTCTAACACACACAAAGCAAAGAACCCTCCACCCCAACTTCATCTACGATAAACCTCAATCATAACTTCCTCTCCTCTTTTAATCTTTGCTCATAAACGACGCATTTGTGCCCTAAATGACAGACTACAGAGATCACACATTCAAAGAGTAATTACGAACCTTCTGGATACACAGTAAATCATAATAAAACTAAGAAAGAAAAAAACAATGATGAAGGAGGTAACACATCACATCTTCTGATAAATACATAGTCATGTACCTTTTCAAGGCATCTTTTTTTTCTAAAAAATCTAATTCACACAATTTTCCACTGCCCTTAGATGTAACGTATCAGCCAAGACTTGTTTAGACCTCAGGGGCTCCCAAGGGGCCCAAATGTTTAAGTGTCGGTCATGTCATCACGACATTGCAAGTTTAATCCCCAGTCACCAGTGGCCAGGTCTCCATGAGAGCGCAATTGGCTTTACATGGCCCTCCCTCTCCCCCCATCACTCAGCGTGATGCCAGCAAGGGCATCTGCAAACATAACTCCTCCAAGTGTGCTAAAGTGTCCAATGCCGAAGAGACCGGAAAGCAATTTCTATTCTTTTACTCTCCCAGTGTTGGTGATATCATGTGACTTTGGGAGTCCTAGCTAGTAGGTAAAATTTGAGAATGGGGAGAAAACCTGGTAGAAAAAAGAAGCTTAAAATCCAAACTTTCATTCTGTAGTTTAGAACAAGAGCTATCAGACTTTTACAGCTAACAAACAGTAGAAATCAGCAGTTAAACAAAATCTTTTCCTAAATACATCCAGAAAACCTCTCAACCTGCATCCAAACTCTTTATTCAGGTAGCCCATTGAGCAGCTATTTCAGACAACAGGGTGTACATATACAAAACATTTTACATTTACATTTTATTCATTTGCGCAATGTCCTAACCACTAGGCCACCACTGCCTACAAACCAACTCACTTGAGCATTGCTTGGGTGTAACAGTTGTACAATATGTCCAGATTTTGCTAAGTTCAACACTTGAGCTAGGAGGCTAGTGCTGCTAACAAACACTGATATGTATATGTAGTCACTTAACGTTTTCTGTTGTTGAGCCAAATTCCGATGCCCCTCAATGAAAACAACTCATGATTTACGCTTTTTCCATACATACATGCATATATTTACAGTTAAAATATTTAACATGAACAGTTTGTGCAGAAATCACACTTTTAATGTATTACCTATGTGCCTAAAAGATGTGCATGCAGTCAAAGGGGAGTTTGGCACCAGAACAGAGAACACTCGGGTGACTATTGACTTCTAGTTTTCTAATGGCTGTTGAGCCTGCAGTGCTAAACTAGAGAAGCAAAATGTGGACTCCAAACATATTTCAGATAATCATCTACATCTGGTGTTTGTGGAAAACTGTACATTTGATTTATTGCTGAACTATTTCTTTAAAGTTACGCCTCTAATTTTCAACAGTAACTGCCTTAAGCTTCTGCCTCACCAAATCTTCTAATAAATCATTTTCACCAAACTTTAACGTCCATCTGGAGCTCAAATGATCACATGTGATGGACAGTGCATCAAAAAATATAGGATTACGGCGCCCATATCTTCACTGACAGGTAGCCTTCATAAGGTTCATGACTACTGACACAAACATGCATACACCTTAATAAAGGCGCATTCCAACGAGCGTCAATTGTCACAACACTTGCTGAGGGGGAATAACATTAAAATAGACAAAAACAGCCTATTAAAATTTTCTAAATGCCTGTAGAGGTTCAGGTTTGGTGTCATGAAAGGCTAATGTAGGTGTTATAGCTTTAGGGATGTTGTCCTTTAATAAAGTTATATCACACACACACACACGTGCATAAAGGTTAACATTCCCCAGTGTATGAGCACTATTTGCTCTGGGGAAACTTAAACACAGGTGGAAAGGGTTGCTATATTGCACATCTGCATCAATATTAGCCAACAAACAAACCCTGCCCGTTATCTACGACCTTTATGCACCAGCGCAAATAAAGTCCCTTCCTGCCGCGTATCATCAGCCTACACCAGTAATTCCAACAGAAGCCTTTCATAATATAATCAGATGGAAAACAAGGAAAAGCTCAATATCTGACAAAACTGGCAATAAGGGGTCCAAGCACTAATTTCTGAAATTATTATCAGTTATTAATGAAGATGCCTAAAAAAAATAAATACAATGGAAACGAGTTGTGAAATGTATCTCGACTCTTCCTGGAAAGCCACACATTTAGTAGTCATTGACAGTTTTATCAGATATCATAATTAAATGTAATGTAATGGATTTTCACCATGTTCTGCATTCTGGATGTTTTTTTACAGTACCTGCTTTCTTTTGATTCAAAGAACTGATAGTACAATAAGCCAAAAAAATGAAATAAAACAAAATATTAACAACATCAGAAAAAAAAACTATGGTGTAAATAAACATCCAGAGTCTGCGTAAATAATACAGTTAATTTTTGATGAGTAACTGCATCAAAAAATGCACAGCAATTTAACTAAAAAAAGTAAATAAATCCTGGATGACCAAGCTTTTGTTTTGTCCAATCTTTTATTCAGAGGTTATTTGTTTGGGATTATCACGAACCCACTATGCAGTGTAATCTACAGGCAAGGCAAGACAGGGTGAATTATATAACACATTATCATACACAGGTGTCATTCAAAGTGCTTTATAGAGATACAAAGCATAAAAAGTAAAGTAAACAATAAAACAAGCAATAACATCAGTATAAAAAGAAAGTAAAAAAAAATGATTAAAAAATGATAGAAGAAGAGCCTCTGAACTGAAGGCAGGGGGAAACAGAAAGGTTGTGATGGCTAGACGTGTCAGAGCTTCTTCACAACAGCAGGTCTTGTTGAGTGTTCCAGGTATGCATCAGTTAGTGCCAATCAAAAGTGATCCAAGGAAGAACAACCGGTGAATCGGCAACAGGGTCATGGGCTCACAGATTCATGTGGAGAGTGAAGACTAGCCTGTCTGGTCCGAATCCACAGAAAAGCTACTGTGGTTTAAAAAGTGAATACTGATTTCAGCAGCATGAGGGGGACCTACTGAATATTAGACAGGTGATGTAAACATTCATACTGTCCAAAGCCATTTGGCTAGAAACTTTCTCCTTGTAACCTGAGCACATTTTGTCCACGCCTTCGAAGAGAGTGAGGGTTACAGTAATAAATTAACCAGGAGTGCTCACACTTTTGCATATGACTGTATACACTGTAAAAAATTGACTGTTTTTACTTGAAACTGGTAAACAGGGCAATAAAAAGGCCTGATTTTTTACTTTTTTGGTCTAACAAACTAGTTTTTAAGTCATGTATCCTGATGTTTTTCATTATTCTGTTATTTGTTTATTTAGCCCTTTTATCAGCGTACCCTTTCCTAGAGGGTGCCGACAGTGATCCGTTGACAATCACCTAAGAAAATCCTCAGTCAGGAACAGCCCAAAGCGTCAGTTGACTATAATGGCTTAGACTTGCTGCCCTCTGTGTGCTGGCCCTTGCTGACAGTAGCCTGAGGTCAGAGCGACCGACTGGGGTGCGTGTCTGCACCTCCATAAATCCGCCTAAGCCTCGTTATGGGTGGACACTCTCTATTGCCAGATAAATCACCCCTCTCTCTGAGCGATGGGCGGTCAGATGCCTTTAAAGATCCATTCATAAAAGCTCGGCCACTCTGACCAATGTGGTCACTGTGCTCTGTGACACATACAACAATCTGTAACCCTGAGGTCTGTGGTGCAGGCATTAGAGTCTCAGGTTGAAGAGCTGGCACACACACACACACACACACACACATACATGTTAAAGCCTCTCTCCTCAGGCAAGGCAAAGCAACATTCCATATGTCAAACTCAAACTGTGCTTGTGGACTCGAAGATACCACGCTCAATGCTTTCCATCCCACAAGCCTGCAAAACAAAATGAAACAGCGTTTCCTTCGACCTCATGGCTCCTAAAAAGAAAAAAACTCCTCTTTTTGTTTTCGTTTCCAGTGAATCATCCGGGACAGAAAAAACAAAGGGCGACTAATCAGCGTTAACCACAATTGACTGCTATTGTCAGCAAGTACATACAAAAAAAACAACAAATCCTTTGTTTCGACATGATTACTTTGTCCTCTCTTCAGTTTTTTCAGCTCTAGGTGGAATCATCAAAGGTTTGGATCATTTTAGTTTCTAAGCATGCATAATATTGAAATTGAATTTGAATATGGGTTGAAAACTGCTCCAAACAATACTGGAAAACCTAACATTTCAACTCAAAAATTATTGCACATCAGAACAAGTGCAACTGATTGGTAGACGCAACAATTTTGCTCTAAAATGTTCATTTTTATTTAGTTAACTGCATTTGCAACGCTATTAAATCCTATGTTCATCTATAAGCTAACCCATATAGATGTACTCCCCATTTCTATACTGTATAAAAGTTTTTGTCAGCATTTTGGCAAGTCTTTACATAAAAATGTGAATTTTAAGAATTTTTATGGTTTGTAATAACTTCTGATATTTCAACCCAAATCTTATTACAGTTATGATTACAACTGCCTGGTAGACACAGCTGTTCTGCTCTAAAATGTTCATTTTTATTCAATTAACTGCATTTGCAACGCTATTAACTGCTATATTCATCTGTGATGCTAGCCCGTGTAGATGCATTCCCCATTTATACATTTTATATGTTTTTTGTCAGCATTTTGGCTTAAAAATGTGAACTTTGGGAAATTAAATTTTGTGGTTTGTTATAACTTTATAATAAAATAATTGTAAACGATACAATAAAATTAATACATTAAATTGAATTAAAAAAATTAAAAAAATTTAAAAACTTTATATTTATACACTAATATCTACATATATGCAAATATATAGAAATATACTCATATGTAGAAAAAATCTAAAACATTTACACAATTTGGTATATTGAAAACTTAACGTTTTTTACTTTGAATTTTTAAGTAATATATGTAAAAACATTCTTTGCATATGGGTTTGCATATTGTTTTTATGTAATATTCTTTTAGTTTTGTATTGTTTTTATACCTTATTGCAAAAAATTATTGTAAAAAATCATATATTACTGGTATTTAAAAATGTCAAAAGAAGAAATGCCCCCAAATGGATGAATGAATGTTTTCTTTTCCAAGCTGTTTTCAAGAGATCACTTTAGGGCCCAAAGAATTTTTAAAGGTTTTGAGTACTAACATCACAACAAGGGGGTCATATATGTGGCCCCTGACATTGCTCCCAAGGCAGCAAGTCAGTAATATCGTCGCAAAAATCTACAAATGTGTTATCTGGTTTTTGTTTTCAGCAAACCTGTGTAGTCTTTTCTGAGTTGTTGTGAAAAAAAAAGAAAAGTGTTCTGTAGCTTTCTGAAAAGTCTGGGCATCTGCATAGTATGACAATAACAAGAACAAAGCAGAAGAAGCCACGCTCAGCGACCCGCACCACGTCAGATCAGCCAATGGCAGCCGAGCTGAGGCAGTGCTGAAAGCGCAGTTGGATCCCAGCCAAGCGACTTACTGTACTATAGAATCAGGAAGTGGTCATGAGCCTCCACGCCTACCTGTAACCCCTCCCCCTGCCACCTGTGCCAGTCCCACAGGATGCACGCGCGCACACACACATGCATGTGCACCCCCAGCACAGCCCGATACACAACAGGCACAAATGAACATAAACACCCACCCACACACCCACATGCATACAAAGACGTACATGCACACACACACACACACACACACCTACACCTCCAGCTGCAAAATGAGTAAAACCACACAATGTACTTGTTTTTGTACAACACCCCCTAACCTCCTTCACCACCACCACCACTACCTCAGAAATCACAAGTGCACCCAAAAATGCAAAAACTGCCAAAGTTCGTTTGGCACAGAGGCGTACAAGCAGACTAGAGTGTTCTAGGAAAGGTGCACAACATGCACCACAAATGCACATCCCAGCTCATTGGCGCTGTCCGGAGAAAACCACTCATCTACATTTCTGGGTATTTTTATTAGTCTACATCAACACGGCAGCTGCTTTTACACTGTGTGAAAGTTTCATGATGAACAGACCAACAGAAATTCTCCAAAATTCGTTGTTCTTGTTCTAAAACGTTCCTCCATTGACTGTAGCATTACCTTTTTGAAGAAACTTGTATATGCATGCTTTAAACTCCGCATAACTCACATTTCCAATAACAATAACAAGGCTTCAGCGTGCACACATCCCACTCGCCATGACTCTACTTAAGTAATAAAGACAAGCAGCTCAGACGGATGAATAACTGATTACAATGTTATACATACCACATATATACATTATATATATAATATAAAATAATACAATATAAAACAATTTAATATTTTTTATTATTTTTAATAAAAATAAAATTGCAGGAAAACAACGAAAAAATATTTTAAAAGAGAGTTTGGTGAAAATACATAAGAAAGAAATTAAAGTTTTAAAATTAAACGTAAGTGTAAAAGTCACCTGTTTTCAAATTATGCTAATTATTAATCAAATTAACATCAATACCTTGATTACTACAATTGCTCACCTTCTCTCTTTCTCTTGTTGTCTTTTTTCTCCCTCTGTCTCTAATCCTGTATCTCTCTCCCATCCTCGCTTTGCCTCATCTTTTCTCTCTCTCTCTCTCTCTCTCTCTCTATCTATCGCGCTCCGTTTTCTCTTTTTCTTGAATGAACAGAGTTTCTGTTATGACAGTGATGATGATGAACAGTAAAAAACTACTACTAAATGACTAAATCCCCCCCAAATCCAGCTCTCCCCTCCCACCAAGTCAACAGGTTTTGTTTTTTATAAGCACACAAAGGTGCGCGACAGTAATTGTCCGTTGTAATCGTCTGTTCGCTACAGGTGCAGCAGAGTGAGATCAGGTCGAACAGGGCTGGAGTTTTGCTTTAAAATGAAACATGCAGGCAGACTTACTGTCTGTTCAACACCGCAGGACTAATGAAGCAGACTGAGAACTGTTAACAATAATATAAATCCACATTTTCCTTCAGTAATGAAGTGAATGTGATGTGTGTTTATGACAGAATTCACATTAAAGCTCTGTGCCTCTATACTCTCTATATGACATAACAGCGTAAACAGTGTGAGCGGTTATTCCTTCCATTACTCTCGCAGGGAGTTAAACACTGTTGACTTGTTTATTCCAAACTGAGTGAGAGTTCCTTCAAGCACAAACCCACACACACACACACACACACACACACAAATTACAGCCTGTATAAAGCAGCCCGCATCTTTTTGCTAAATCTCTTATCTCCCTGTCCGTTTCTTGTCCTCTCTCGTTCTCTCTCCATCTGTCTCTCGTCCTATCTCATTCCCTCATCCTCCTTCTCTCGTCTTCTCTCTTTTTCTCTCCGTTTGTCTCTCATCCTATCACTCTCTCTCTCATTCTATTTTGTTCCCCCATCCTCCTGTTCTCATGTCTTCTCTCTCTCTCTCTCTCTCTCTCTCTCCCTATCACTCTCTCAGTCATTCTATCTCGCTTCCTCATCCTCTCTCTTTTTCTCTCTTTGTTTCTCATCCTATCGCTTTTCCTCTCTCTCTCATCCTCCCTCTTTCCCTCATCCTCTCTCTGATTCTTTTTGTCTCACTGTTTCTTCCTACTATCACTCTATCTCTCATCCTCCCTCTCTCTCTCTCTCTCTCTCTCTCTCTCTCTCTCTCTCTCCTGCTTACCTTCTCTCTCTGTTTCTGTCTCTCTGTCTCCCTCTCCCTCTCTCTTCTTCCTATCTCTTATGCTCACCTTCTCTCTCTCTCGTTCTGTCTATTTTTCTCTCTCTGCCTCTTGTCTCATCACTCCTTTTTTCTCTCATCCTATCTCTTTTCGTCATGCACGGCCTCTTGCTTTCTCGTCTTTGTCTCATGTTCCCAATATTCCATTTCTCTATATCGTTCTCATTCTCTCACTCTCCTTCTCCCTTTCTTTGTTGTTGTCTCTCTCCCTCTCTCTATGTAATCATTTGCCTCGCTTTACCGCTTTCTCTCTGTATAACTCTATTCTTTTGAAACAGAGAGCACAAAACTCTAGGAGCTCAAACAAATGACTACACTGCTTTCTCTCTCTCTCTCTCTCTCTCTCTCTCTAAAACAATGATCTCACCCTCTTACCAGGAATCCGCTGATTGTTTTAAATACCTTCCACTCTCCACTCTGCTGGACTCGAGTGACTCTTTCCCATCGCCTCCGGAAAGGAAGAGGCACGGGGTGGGGTGGGGGGTGCACAGAAAAAAAAATACTGGGAAAGGGACTGGGGGAAAAAAAAAAAGGGGGGGGGGCACAAAAAAAAGAAAGAAAAAAAATGACCTTGGCAGAAAACGTCACACTGATGTCTGGAGCACGACCGGGACCCCCTTCACCCGAGCTTGTTTTAAATTAGCAATGGGCCGACCGGCACGGGACCCCTGTAATTGAATCTGGAGAAAAAGGGGAAGACGGATCATGGGGGAAAAAGGAAAGAAAGAAAGAAAAAAAAGCTCCTCACATTTGGGCTGAGTTATTGTTGGCCGTGGACCGAAGAATGATGAGACGGGTTGCCAAGGTACAGGAATACGCTGAATTTTTTGCTCCAGTCTGAGCTAAAGCGCTTCAAACTATTTCACGGGCAAATGCGAAGACGGAGACACTGACTGCATAGCTGTGGTATGTTCACCTGGGATTAGCCTTGACAGAGCGGTAGTGTGATATACTGAAAAATAATAATAATAATAATAATAATAATAATAATAAAAGTTAACACCTGTTAAAATGGGCTGAGGGCTGAACCGGACAGATGGGCTTCTTTCATATAGCAGATGCCTTTCCCAGCGCTCATAGGGCGAAAGATGAATAAACACCCTGGACGCAATCACACCTAAGGGCAACCAGGCAGGCTAGCCTTCCCACATGCATCAGTGAGCCTTAGGTGCCCATGACCCTGTTGCTGATCCACCAGTTCTCTTGTAGTAGGTACTAACTACTGCATAACTGCAACACCGTTTAGGAGATGCCCTTACTAGCTATCACAATAAGGCCCGCGTCAACCCTTAGAAAAACTGGCCCTTGAAAAACCTCATTCTTCAGCACACGCAGTAACTCTCACCTGGAGCTGTGATTGGTCACCTGATCAATAACACTTATTGGTTAGAGGCACATTTGCATATTGCATCCTTCTGCAATGTCATTACTGCAGAGAGCAACATCACTATACCCATTAACAGAAGATGTAGCTGGCACAAACAAAAATGATGACACTGTCAATGGTCAATGTTTTTTAAGTAGCGATGATACTCATCACATGCTAAGAAAAGCACACTGTGATGTAATTTGTCACAGCAACTATGTGCCTACCCTACTGCAGATCAGTGCATCATGCATTTTACACCCCCAGGCAGTCAATAATTGATGCAGGGAAACCCTGGTATGAAAGTTTCACCAGAAGCTTAGCGCTGCTGGCTCCATTAGGCTGGATTTTTAATAAGTGAGTTCCCAAATGTGCTATGCCGTCAATTTGTTTCCTGTCACTGTGTGTGTGCTTCAGTAGTCTGTGCAGCGCGGTGTGTAAGTTATATTTAGAGTGCACTCAATATTGACAAGCCAAGCTGCATATGACTCATTTGTGCCAACACAGACCAGTGACACCCCTACTTCCCCCCCGAATATTTCCTTAGAAACTGTACTGAGGCTGTGTGTGTGTGTGTGTGTGTGTGTGTGTGTGTGTGTGTGTGTGTGTGTGTGTGTGTGACTGTGCAGTCAGTGAGTTCATAATGTGACAGAAACGAAGTGGGTGTGAGTGAGAGGTGCATCTCGAGACTGTGTCTGTGTGTGTGTGTGTGTGTGTGTAAGCCTCTGCGTAAGTACATACTGTGACAAGCAGAGTGTGTGTGAGTGAGAGATGCAGCTAGAGACCATGCGTTTGGAATAGCCCCGGGCTGTGCCTGGCCTGTATTCAATACTCCTGTCCTGGCTTTGAGTGCCTGTGTCTGTATGTGTGTGTGTGTGTGTTTGTGCCTGTGTGTGTGTGTGTGTGTGTGTGTGTGTGTAGACTGTATAGAGTAAAGACTGCTATCCTTGCTCAGCTCAGCCTGTGTGTGGCTCATGGGGAGGGCAGCGCAGGGTTTCAGACCTGTTGTGCATTACTGTGAGCTGATGACACCTGCACTCAGCTACAGCACAGTACAGTACAGTACAGTACAGGCAGAATACACTAGAGTGTATGATACAGTACAGTACAGTGTTCAACAGTAACACACTGCGTATTGTAGTGCATTGTACTGCTTCCAGATAGTGAACTATGTTAATATAGCACAGTACAATGTAGCAGCATACAGCACACTAGTGTACCACACAGTATAATACAGTACAGCTTGGTATAGTTCATAACAGTACCATACAGTATGATACAGCACAGTGTACTACAGTAACACACAGTATGATACAGCACAGGGTACTACAGTAACACACAGTATACAACAGCATAGCAGAATAGTACATCAAAGTACAATGCACAGTATGCTATAGTACAGCTCTCTGCTACAGAACAGTGTGTGCAATATTAGACTGTACTGGAGTATTTCACAGTACAGTGTAGCATAACAGCATATCTGACAGTATACAACAGTATCACAGTATAATACACTACCGTAATGCACAGAAAACTATAGTATAACATACTAGTTCCAAATAGTGCATACATTACATAACAGTGTATGATGGAACTACACTGTAGTGTGTAGCACACTGAAGTATACATACAGAATACTATTGTTCAGCACTATACAACAGATACTGCAGTATATACTTTATCTATAGATCGTACTACAATACACAGTGTAGTGTAGTACCACACAGCAGTGATACTCACTCCCACCCAACAGGGTCCATCCTGACCCACACAAATATTTGCTGATCAACCACGTTCAACCCGTCCTGCCAACCACCAATTTGAGAATGTGAGCACTGTACACGGGCTGAGGGAGCAGTGTTGGATTACTCCTTCACTTCGTGTACAGTTCTCCCATTCTCAATTTTTTTCTTGGACATGATCCACTTGAACTCCAATATTATCTGCTAAGCTTACTGGAACCCATCTGTGGATTGTGCTTTAGTATAGTTTCCT
The DNA here is from genome assembly GCA_037974385.1 of Arnoldichthys spilopterus. Classification (NCBI taxonomy): domain Eukaryota; kingdom Metazoa; phylum Chordata; class Actinopteri; order Characiformes; family Lepidarchidae; genus Arnoldichthys; species Arnoldichthys spilopterus. The sequence continues at coordinate 19,199,903 of JBBPDA010000152.1, read as the reverse complement.
ACCTTTTGGTAAAATGGAATGAAAGAAGAGTAACACTTCACAGAAGGGTGGCATTCATAATGACGAGACCTACATTAGAATTTTATGATAATTGACATAAACCTACATTAACATTTACATAGGCTTATTCCAACAAGTGTGATTGGTCATAAAAGCTGCTTTAGTCAGTTTCTCTTCATAAAGTGTGGACAATGCAGGCTTGTTGAAAAAAGGCCTGTATAAAGGACTATGTAGATTAATGTCATTTGTCATAAAAAGCTCATGTATACGTATTGAAGTAATAACTCCTATTATAGTGCATAATCTGTGTGTATGCAGGTGAACACAGGGGTAAGTGTGAATGAATGAGCGTGTAGTCAGTACCTTGTCTTGGGTATGTGTCGGTTTGCAAGCTATTATGTGAGTTTACGCGCTAAGAACGCATTGACTCATCAAATTTAGCCTTTGGACACACTCACACATCCAACAGTTGTTGGACACATTGTTGCAGTATTAATCTGGTGAATTCGGACACTCAGCTTTAAAACTCTAAGACTATTTGACCAAACTTTAGGTCTTGACCGCCTTCAGACTAAGATGATTTCAAAATACCGTCTTTTCTGCGCGTAATCATCAACCAAGGCCAGATTATATTGACGCCAATGACTTATTTGACGCACAAAAATTAACTGAAATGATTTGCGCACACACATAGTGATGATAAACATGCACTATCGCATTAGCTCAACTTTACTCTACTTTCCTAAAGGTTCATCTCTTATCAACGATATTTCCGTCTGAATCCAGACTTTTTGAAGTCACAACTGGTTGAAACTGGTTCCACCAAAATCTGCTATAAAATGTACTGTCATTTGTGAGCATTTCAGATTCATTGAGAGGCTCGGATGTGCTCTGAGCTCCGTGAGTCTGCCTGCTTTCTCTCTCTCTGTTTCTGTGGGACATCCTTAATCTTTTGAAGGACACTATTTCCAGACGAGACTCTTTCTCACTCTCTCTCTCTGTTAAATAAAACTTTTAAAATTACTTTATGGTGTAATTCTGACCTCTCCTTGTTGTCGACACTCGCCAACATCAAATAGTAATAGTAATACACATTCGCTGGAAATCACACTGTGATCATGGTGTGTACTTTTAGTGCTGCAAGAAGTGAGAACCTGGAAAGGTGTGAGGGACAAACAACCAGCAGCACAAGCACACTCCCGAAATAACCTAGTGACTAAACCTGCCCATACACACACACACACACACACACACACACAGAATATTTCCTTAAAAAGATTCCTGACTAACTGTGCTTTCATGTTATCGGATCAGAATAATTCTGGTACTATCTGCACTTTAATTCAACCTAATGACACACTTCCAAGCTGCAGATTTTCTATAAAGGGATAACGTTATCATGCATTGTTCTTAATCACTTAATGTCCTAAACACTGCTGGAGTATCCTGACTAATTCCGTTCTAGTAAAAGTGGTAGGTGATTTGAAGGGGGATGAGGGGGGATGCCAACCCCCTTGTAAGCTAAATGACCAAAAGGCATCCCGTTTGCTAATGTGCCTGTTTAATCTGCAGATTTAAATCAAAACTCTGCCCTTGAATTAAAAAAAAGTAGATATATACATTTCTGACCCCCCCCATTATCAAAATTGTTTACATCCTCCCTATGACACATCCACCTTCCTAACCAAATTTTTACATCTCTACATACATCCTAGTGTGAACTTCTCTACCCCGTTACCAAAACATTTACATACCCCAGCCCCCCCATCCCTAACTATAACCCCGTCTCAAGCCCCCATCAACATACTTCCACCCGTGCCCAACACAATTTTTACATCTCAGCTACCTGTTGGCAGAATTTGTACATCCCCTCAACTCTCCATTCCCACTACATTTTTATTTTGACGCCCATCATTTTAATGTAAGAAGGGGCCAAAACACACAACGCACCACAATCAGACGTGTTTAGGCAACATGAGAGGGACATACTCAATATCAGGCAGGTGGTGTTAATGTTGTGGCAGATCGTTGTAGTGTGGAGGGCAGGTGACTACACAGATCAGGGGGTAGATCATTATTTAATAATTTGGTTTGTTTTATTATGATTCTTTAGGAAATGACTCACTGAAAAAGTTTGATTCATTTTAATTACAATTCCTTAGGAAGTGAATCAGTGTATTGTTGAATCATTAGATTTGATTCAGTTTAAGTCCTTTATGAAATGATTCAGTGTTCTGTTGAATCGTTTGATTTGTTTTGATTAAAGTTTTTTTTTTGACCCAAAACAACACTCTACTCAATATTATTATTTTAACACTTCAAAATGGGTAAAATATTGCATGACTACACTTTTACAGTGCACTTTTCCTAGCTGGTATAGAAAGTGAGAGAGCTAGGGGTATCAAAACGGCAGCTGCACCATGTTAAGCTCTGGGAGGAAACACCAAACACTAACACACACATACACACACCTGTCCATGCAAGCATGTTTCAATTCTAAAAAAAAAAAAAAACAGTAGAGAAAGGAACAAAAAAGCAAAACCTCCATCCATCAATAAAGCGGTTGGATGAGAAATGGGTAGATGTCTTAGTGCCTAATATGTGCTTATGGAACTTCTTTTCTGACACTTTGTGATTAGTGCCGGCTCTACACTAAGCCATTGATCATAGTGGAGGGAGTGGAAGCCGAGACCCCCTTCTCTCAAGGATCTTGGTGCGGTTGCTTTGGTTCCTACACCTGATTGTGATTTGCATGTTCACACCTGCCCAAATGAATCGAACCATGAGTTTAGACACAATACAGTTCGATTTAAATGGACTAAAGTCTGCAGGTGTGAAATCAGCCCTAAACTGTTAAAAAACCCTTCGTGTCTTGGTGTGGTTGCTTTGGTTCCTACACCTGATTGTGATTTGCATGTTCACACCTGCCCAAACGAACTGAACCATGAGTTTAGACACAATACAGTTCGATTCAAATGAACTAAAGTCTGCAGGTGTGAAATCAGCCCTAAACTGTTAAAAAACCCTTCGTGTTTGTGAAGGGTTCACATTTTACATTTACACATCTCATTTAAATGGTTTATGGTTCTTCTATTGGCTAAGCTCCTCCAGCCTCCTGGACCTCCAGCTTGAATGTGGTAGTAAATACACCTCTATCTTCTACTACTTACACACACACAAAATTGCTCCAGCAAGCTGTGGTTAACTGGGGCTCGTGTGTAAGTAAGGCGGCGGCTGATCCTTTCACGCAATTAGCTGCTAACGAGAGGGGGATGAGCCCCTGATAGGCATTAAAAGAGAGAGAGAGAGAGAGAGAGAGAGAGAGAGAGAGAGAGAGAGAGAGAGAGCTCTTCCTTTGCACATCTGCCTCTCGCGCAAAAGACATATCCCCATCCAAGACGTGTTTAACTGGATCGGTATTGGCCATGATCACATTCCCATCGAATCATTTTATCCGACTGCTATGTACGTCACTGTCACATAGGTGGCATAAAAGGACATCATCCACAACTTGCAACAGTGAGTCATGTTCTCAGGAGTTAATGAGCAGTCTGAAAGCGAGAAAATATGAAATGGAAAATGAAACTTTATATATGCAACAGCAGTGTTTCGACTGTGGTTTTGTTAGCCTTATGAGTTTGTGAGTGTTTCACACTGATAGTGACCATGTGTTATCTAAAGTGGACTGGTTTTACTGACTTTGATCTTCATTAATCAACCAAAATACACCAGTCAGATCAATATTAATGCAGCAGTTGGTAGAATTAAGAGTAGACTAAGCTTAAAATTGTGAATGAGTACAACCTCAGGGCCCTCCCCCTTCCTCTGTGTCCTGCAGTAGAGGTTGCTGTACACGAGTCTGGTATCCAGTTTGTTAGCCATTAACGAACATTAACGAAATTCCAGATAGCTAGATGGTTTACAGTGACTGCCTGCCTACAATTTAGCTATGAATTAAGCTGAGTAAATGCAGGCATCATGGGGGAGGGGGGCTGCTGATTCTCCTCTTAGTGATATTGTCTTATTAACACATATACAATTGCGTTTTAGGTGTATTTCAGTGGTTTCTAGAGTCCTCCGGAGACCATGTGATTACATTTATCAAAGTAGCATAATGGTTTGTCATGAAGTGCTTACTGAGGGCTTGAAGGTTTTGCACATTCAACAGTGGTTTCCGGCCTTGCCCTACATGAACTGAGATTTCTTTAGATTTCCTGAATCTCTTCACAATATTATGTTCTGTAGATGATGAAAGACCTGAAATTGTGGCAGTCTTGTGTTGAAAAATGCTCTTTTTGAACTGACTGACTCACAAGGTTTAGTATATGATCCACAACTCATTTTTGTTGGCAAAAACAAGCTTGATCCCCTCTCCTTTTATTAGTTTTCCTGCTTATTGTGGAATGTTCCAAAAAGGCGTAACATGAATATTCTATGAACTTATTTTGCCCTGTACCAACTGCTATCTGGAACATATATGGGATATATAGCCTGTATATAAAATATACACAAACACATATATATATATATATATATATATATATAAAATTCCTAAGGAGCATTTATATGACCCCATAACCTGAGGACAAAAGTGTGTGTGCAGCACTGTGCACGCAGTTGGTCCTGGCAGTGATAATAGCGTCTGGTTCCGAGTGGTGACTGATGATGCCAATGAGTATGAGAGTCATCCAATCACGACGTAAGAGAGGAACAACAAAAGCCCTGTCTGAACTCCAGGAGCACACACGCTCACACCCACACTCATTCCTTCTCTTTCTGTCTGAATCTGGAGCTCAGTCAAACATGCCTTTGTGCTGACGTGGGGCGGCTATGGGAACATGTTTTCATACCCTGGGCTTGTGTTCTGAGAGCTCACTGGTGGGCTTATTCAAACAAGCAGGACAAGACAAAAATGACACCTTTAGCATTAACATCTGCAGCGTGGTGCACTTAACTAAAACATACATGAAACATGTGTG
>JBBPDA010000152.1:19165120-19192769 GCA_037974385.1 Arnoldichthys spilopterus | reverse complement strand
TAAATGCAGAGGTTGCATTTCGTTGTGGTGCTTGAGTGTGTTCACAATGACAAAGAGTCACTTTCACTTTCACTTCAAATACACTTAGCCGTTTACACTAATATACATACATACATATGCAAAATTAAGCAACGTGTACATTTTTTTACTTATTTTTCTTAACCTGATTTGCAACATTGTATAATGTGTGTGCCCGTGATTTTAGAAAACAAAATAACAGCTTAATTACAGCAAATAGGCTCCGTCTCTCTTTGCGCCAGGCAGACAAAGGAATGCAGGCTGGAACGCGTTGTGTTCTTTTTTACCCCCACCAAATCTCCGTCAAGTCCCGCCTCCTGCGCTACGACTGGCGAACTTTTTGCGAGTGTGGACTGTTAGCCAATACTAGCCGACAACCCAAACCAATCACAAATTGTGCGAACCCATTGGCCAATTCCAGCACACAGAAGGCGGGGCTTGTCCGGAATACGGGTGGTGACGGCGAGCAAAAAATAACGCAGTGTAATATGCTGCATCACCGCATAGGTGGTGGTGCGGTGGGAAAACGGAGGGAGGGGGGGTGTACAGTTTTGGATGGGGACAGAATTTCGTACAAGACCACCGGCTCCCATAGAAACGCTCAATAAACACTAGCTAGCCGCTAATCGGATCAAATCGTGACGAAAGAAGCGGGAGCACGCATTGTATTGGCAGAGCAGTTGTTGCTGAAGCTTATGGAAGTATGTAGTGTTGTGTGTGTGTGTGTGTAACGAGGGCTACCACAGGCTAACGCTACAGTCACAGTTCGCTGTAGACAAAGCCGAGTCATTCATAACGAGCGCGCTCACGTTCTCACCACAGAAAGCTACTCAAACACTCACACACTGGCGACATTTGTCTCGATTTTAATTGATTAAATGGTATTTGTGAGCATTTCTGTGCTCTGTTTCCTTAAAATAAGGTGTACGGCGGTAGCTCGGTGCACTTGTTTACAAGCGTGTCCGCGCGCTCACTCCCTCAGCTCCAGCTAATCACGGGCTGTGTGCGCGACCCCTCGCCATCAGTCCCACTCTCCTTCACAAATGTTCGCTCGTTTCGCGTCACATTCCGACGGACCGAACAGAGAAAGGGGGTCTCTGCTGCTTTAAATGGCGCCGGGCAGCAGTGCCGCTGCAGCCCCCCTTACACAGCAGATATTTCTGCTGATATTTGTGTGGATTAATGGAGGGAGGGGGCGGGGGGTTGTAATGCGGTGGCTCCGGGTTGGAGAGCGCTGTGCACGGCAGAACAAAGCCAGGCACAGGGACGCTGCCCTGCTGCAGCAGCATAAGCACATTCCCTCTACTTTTAACCGGGGTGCACATGCACAAAGCGGAGTGAGCGGACAGTCCGGGCGGTCGGCACCGCTGTAAGAACAGTGGGAGGAGTTACAGTAGTTTCACACACCAGAAGACAATAACAGTAATATTATTACACCGCAATTTTATAACTAATATTCAGTCATTCAGTCAAGGCTGTAACAGTAACGAGAGTAGTATTCGAGGTAGTGAGGCTAATATTAATAAACAATAATAATAATAATGGATAAAAAATGCCAGACACGTTTTTTAAATAATAAAAAAACGTATTACATTTTAATTTTATATATTTTTTTGTGATACAAATGTTCAATATCTATTTTAACGTCCATCCGAGTCTGGCCGAAGGCACAAACCGCCCACCGTGGGTCCAGCCTCTGTACCCCCCCCACGATCGGTCCAGGCTTCTGCGAGTGACAGCTTCTGTTCCCTCCACGAAAACAAGAGCCATGCCTGGCCCTCCCCCTCCCCCATACACCCCCAGCTACCCCGCAAAATCCCTCCGCCCTTCCTCCTCCTCCGCCGGGATGGTAACGCGTCCAGCTCCTCCGTGTGTAAACAGCCCGGCACTCGCGGCATAACAGGATGCGGCCACGTCCCGCGGCGCGCGCGTCCTTCACGTGCACGGTGGTCAGTGCACGGGCAAAAAGAGAAAACGGGAGTCCCTCGAAAAGCACGAGACGCCCCCCAACACACACAGCACCTCCCGCGAAAGCACGAGTTTGTGACTGCGCGGGGGGTTTCTGCTCCGCTCGAGCTTCCCCGACGAAAGTGCAAACAAACAAACAAGCCGAACGCACGAACACCGCGCGCGCGGGTCACTCACCTCTCAGAAAAGTTTCCTCTCTGTTTTCCTCGTAATGCAGCCACTCGCGTTAATAAAATCACTGTCTCTCACATGATGACTCCCTCGCGGACTCCTCCAAAGCCCCCCCGTGCAGGAAGATCGGACCCCCTCTCCTCTCGGTGCTCGGAGCGCGAGCTTCACGATTTCACCACTTTATTGTGTGTTTTTGCCCCTCGGCGCGCGCGCGCGTGCGTTAGCGTATCCGTCTGTTGATGTGTGAGTGCGTGCGTGCGTGTGTGTGTATGCGCGCGCGCGCGCGTGTGTGTATGCATGTGTGTGTGTATGCGTGTGTGTGTGCGCGCGCGCGGTATTCCCGTGCAGCGTGCAGCTCTTCGTCTCCCGTGTTTGGTACTGAAGCGCGCGCGCTCTCTCCCCCGCTCTCTCTCTCGCTCTTTCCCTCCCTCTCTCTCACACACACACACACACACACTCACTCCGCCAGCGTTGTTGACATTCGCCGAGTGACGTCACCTCCCCCTGCCCTCATTCACACAAAGCGGCGCGCGCACGCCTGCGCCAAGGGGGACATCGAGATAAATAAATACAAAAATAAATAAGGGCAGCAAGCAAATAATAATAATAAAAAACAAATAAATGAGGAGCGCGCGCGACGAGCGGAGAATAGAGGACGCAGCGGGTTTAAAGTCGCTATCGGTTTATTACAGCGAGATAAACCGGCGGGGGCGCGCCGAAACACACCGCGCGCAAACGGGGTTCGAGAATCAGCGTAGCGGCGCAGGACTGACGTTAACTTACTACGGATACTACAGCCTTCACTGACGCAAAGGATATTAAATATATATTAGTCATATCATAATAATAGTAATAATAATAGTAATAATAATAATAGTAATAATAATAACAATAGTAATAATAATAATACTGTTAATATTATTAATAATATTATTATAAAAATAATCATAATAATAATAGTAGTAATAATAGTAATAGTAATAATACTAAAATAATAATAATAGTAATGTTGTTTGCTGGAACAACAAAATAATGATCATTATTCTTTTCTTCTCATTGTTGTTCTTTTACTTCTTTTTCTTTTTTTTCTCTTTTCCTTTTCTTGTTGTTATTAGTATTATTATTATTTTACTATCATGATGATTTTTAAGAATAATTATTATTGTCACCATTCTCTACTATAATTAACTGTTAACTGTTATTTTTATTATGAATAGCAATGACATGAGCAGTAGTAATGATAATGGCAGTCTGTAGCCAGTATTTATCAAATAAAACAGCAAATGAATCATTACTAATATTAATGAATAATAATTAATATTTAATGTTTACCAATGCTAATAATTTTGTTTTGTCAATAATTTTACATGAATATTGTAATGGCAGCAGTGAAGAAGAACAATATGTCTCTGAGCACAGTGAACTGAGCACAGGCACACGCTGTTCTAAAGCAACCCACACACTACAGCAGCTCTGGTAGGGAAGGCTTTCGTTCAGAGTGAGGAACTCTTTCCCAGGAGAGCCTGTGCCAAATCAGGAATGATCACACAGCACCGTGTGTGTGTATGTGTGTGTTTCTGACTTACAGTGTCCTTGTACTGTCAATGAAGGAGCCAATGAAAAATAACATGCCATTCACGTTGCATTAAAGAATCAGATTATGGAGCAGGAATCCATGATGAAGACCTGGCGATTCCCAGCCATAGCTGCAGGAGACGTGTGTCTTATTCTGTGTCTTATTACAATTAATATTCACCTGGTTACTTTCAGCTGTGTACATATATGCCCAATATGTCCAGACAGTGATCTTAATTAGTGAGTCCAGCATTTAGATTCACTCAATGTGTTTGGTTTTACACACAGACCTTGTATAATCTCTATACTAAAGCACTGACCAATACAAGGAGATGCCCTGGTGCTTCCACACATTGACCTAAGGTTACTGTGCTCAGGGTCAAGTGCCAGCTATAGGGGTATAAAGACCCCCAGCATTGGGCTGTGGAGAAATGGAAGGGCCTTTTCTGGAGTGATGAAGCTCCATGCATTGATTCAACTGAATACCAGCAAATTCTGGAAGCAAATATCCTGCTGATGAGCGGAGGATGGCTTCTATAACAGCATAATGATCCTAACTTCACAACAGAATCTTCAATGGACTACATCAAGAAGCACAAACTGAAAGTTTGCAGTCCCACACCCTAAGCATCTTTGAAAATCTGTGGATAGCGTATGCAAGGTGACCCAAGAATCTCACAGAGGTAGTGCGCCCAAACTTTTGCATGCCACTGTATATACATAACATTACTGAGTAGGTCCCTAATGCTGCTGAAACAGCTCTGACTGTGGTGCACTGTGTGTTTTGACCCCTTTCTATCAGAGTCAGCGTTCACTATTCACTGTGGGATCGGACCAGACATGCATCAGTCAGCCTTGGTCGCCCTTGACCCTGTTGCCAAATCACCAGTTGTTCTTCCTTGGCTCACGTTTGGTAGGTACCAACTTCTGCCTACCTGAAACACTCCACAAGACCTGCTGTTTTGGAGATGCTCTGACTCTAGCCATCACAATAAAGCCCATGTCAAAATGTCTCAGATCCTCAGGCTCCTGCTTCCACTGTGCCACTGTAATGAAATAACTAGATAATCCATATTATTCACTTTATCTGTCATTGGTCTTAATGACTGATCAGTATATCAATGGCCTACAAGTAACAGGGCTGGGGTTAACATAGAATGAGCAAATCCAAAATGATGTGGTTAAGTAGCCTCCACACTAAGAGCATGTGGACATTATGTTCATTCTAATGTATCACAATTTATTCATTTTTTTAAATGAACATTTTCAGTCTACAATTTAGGAAACAGCTGTCATGAATATGAGGTGTTTGGAAGCATGTGCAGCACTTGAATGAATTAAAGGGGGTTTATTTACAGAATAAAATGAACAAACAACTAAGAAACAAACGAGAACTAGAAACCTAGGAACAGGAAACACGACAGGGAAAACAAAGAAGGCTAAGGGAAAACCATGACAAGGCTATGGATGGTGCACAAGGCGAACACGACAAGGTGACAATGACAAATATCTGACGAATACAGAGGAAAACACACAAGGTATATATATGGATCAGAAACGAGAGACAGCTGACATGGGGAGTGACAGTAAACGAGATACAGCTGATAAGGCGGGGCTAGAGTGTGGCTATACACAACACATGACACGAACACATGGAACTAAACAACATTGACAGGAACATGTGTGACAAGGACCGTTACAACAGCATTGTTTTAAAGTTTTGAAGTGAACCTTATGAATTCACCCAGCAAGTACTGAATATACTTCTGTTCTGAAAATTCTAAAATCACTACATATATCATACATATCAGATGTTTGTGTGTTGTGTTTGTGTGGGGTTAGGGTTTGTGTGTGGTAAGGCGATCAAGTCTATGGCAGTTTTGCTTTCCCGCCCACTGTGCTGGACAAACACACAAGTTTTATGTCAGGAAGTGTAATTAGAGGTAATGCAAACAGCATGCACTGTGTCTGAGGCTCAGACAGGAGAGAGGGAGAGAGAGAGAGAGAGAAAGAGGGACAGAAAGAGAAAGAGAGAGAGAAAGTGATAGAGAGAGAAAGAAAGAGAGAGAAAGAGAAAGAGAGAGAGAGAGAGAAAGAAAGAGAGAGAGAAGGGTCAGACAGACAGAGACAGATGCGCTTCCACGCTAGCAGTGCATGGTGAAATCAGCTCAGACTGACCTCCTGTACAAAACACACACACACACATATACAGCACAAGGAGAAATATACAGCACCCCATATAAATATACAATATACAGCACCCCTGAAAAGGGGCATTTTCAACGTTTTTTGCTATTTTATTTTTAAACGTATGATATTAAAAAAATATAATGAGAAATGATAACTGAGTCATGTTTTCCATGATACCAGACCTACACAACAATACCCTATGAAACTTGTACAACACTACAAATTCCTCCTCTCTTGGTTTGAAATGATCTCCATCACAGTTATCGCTGGCTGCACAACATGACTGGTTCACTGTTTTACAGTAACTGCGATTCTGCTGAGCACCGGTTGCTAAGTGATGAGTGGCTTTATGCTGCAAACAAAGCAGAAAATAAATAGAAGAGATAATATCTATAAGATAATATATGATCTAGAGCTGGTCTGGTCAGATTCTGAAGTAGACCGCAAGTCCACATTCAATTCTGAACCAAAAAAACGGAGAAAATTTAAACAAAAACATTATCTTCTAACAGACAAAACAAAACCAAAAGATTAGCTTTAAACAAGCATAACAAAACATAAAGTAAACTTCAACCAAACAAAGAAAAAGTTAGATTTGAACAAACAAAACTAAACAAAAATAGCTACAACAAAAAAACTAAACTAATCAAAACTTTGGCTTCAAGCAAACAAAACCAAAAAAACCAAAAATGAACGTCAAGAAAACAGATTTGATAAAACTACAGATAAAAACAAGTTTATCACAACCAGAAGACACCATAATATACAAACCAATCAAAATAAAGCAAAATGAGCTTGAATGGAATAAAATGCTTCATGGTAAACAAGATTTGGGGTGAAATGCTTTACAGATTGACCAAAACAAAACCACATTTGTGTAAATTTGGCAAAACTGGAAAAGCTGAATTTGACATTCTGACTGCTGGAACTGCTCATATTGAAGCACATTTGAGAAAGTGTTCAGGCTTCTTTACTTTTTGTCTTTATTATGTAGAGCGGCTGTATAAAAGCAATAGAACATATAGGAGTCGTGGGTTAAGGTATATATATATTACAAAGACACAGCAATATACAGTTATTCAAGTTATTTTTCATTACAAACTAAGGATGCTTTATTCAAACACATAATTAAGGGGATGAATACTGAGATGATACAGCCAGAGAAAAAAATAAACAGGGAATTGCATCCCTCCAGCTATATGTCCCAAAGTGAGTGGACATGCAGAGACTTGTGCGTGAAGTGAAATGTACCCTCGCTGTCATTTTTCTGCATTTTCCACACTTTATCTGCTTTTCAGGGCTGAGGTGTAGTCAGTGTGTACTGACTACAGTGTGAACTTTGTTGTGCACTTTCATTTTCATTTGACTGGAATGTCTGAGAGAATAAATTCTTTCACACCTTCCAGCTGCTTTCGCAGAATCGAGGATCATATTCTTTCCCTAGAAAAACATTATTTATGGACACTTTCACATCAATGACTCCAGGACTAACAAGTGGGTCTCAGATTTCAGTAGCACAGCTTACAGCATAAAGTGAATAGTTTAGGGGACTATAAAACCCTGTGCCACAGTAGAGGGTATACATTGATAATTTTCCCACCAGAACATGTCCCCTCAGTTGGAATGAGTGGCAAAACACGTTGCAACATGGCTTTCCCTGTTTTCAGTAGGGAAATATTTAAACAAATGATTATCTACTTAAATTAAAGGCAGTTGTACTCTACAGTAATCCTTACAATTTACCAAAAGAATGGATGTTGACATGTGGGCAGTAATCAGCTTTATGGACATTTAATTTTAGCTGATTTCAAGGGCCGGAGGAAGGCAAAGTATGAAGGCTTAAAAACAATACATTTCAGGATTCCACGGACAATTGAAACCTATTAAAAATTAAAAACGTTTTATTTATTTATCGTCAATGACCCCTCATGGCCCACCTGCACTATTTGGGCTCACAATTTAGCAAACACTAGGTGTCTTGGATCAAATTCTCTCCAGTTTATTTGAAAGGTATTGGAATGTAGTTCCACTGCTCAAGAAGTCAGTTCAAGGGCGACTTTGTATCCCTTCAGCCAACACTTGGTATTGTGCTTGGTAACTCGTGTGCAATTGAGTGTCCCATTCGATTAGCTATGCCTTCCTATGTAGATTAAACAAACTGCATGTGCAACTGGACACCATTGTCAGCAATGGCTGCACCTTACAATCTCTGATTACTCTTATTAAAAGAGATGTCTGGAATCATTAAGCCTACCCAACTGCTGGAAAGATTTAGGCTCATTTCTTGTTGGATGGTGCCCACTTTGGGCTTCAGTTTTCTGGCCTCCAGTGCAAAACTAACAATGCAAACTTTAGACACCAAATGTCTCAGTTGATTAATACTTTGGTAGTGTGGGGGTGACTGTGTAATTATGCCTTTGCTTCAACTTCATTAGTGCTCTATCAACCATGTGTTAGCCACATATCACAGAAAATATATTCAAATAACAAATAGTCCAAGTATTTGGATTCACATATTGCAGCTGAAAGCACTGCTTCAACAGTTCATGGAGCACATGTCAAATCCTGTAGCTGCCGAAAGAGTTGACTCATACCACTCAGGTTCAGCGTCAAATCAAAACAGTCAACCCTCCTTCCCCTCCCCACCTGAAACAAGACGAACGCATCCCCTTGGGTCACGGAGTCATGCTTCAGCCGCCGATGACTCATTTTGTGGGGAGATTAATTGACATTGCGGTCGCAAGCAAAACGACCGCATGCCAAGCAAGAGGGTATGCAAGCCCCGGCAGAGGCCCGAAGACGCAAAAGGCAGCCGTGGAGTCCAGGGCCTGCCAGCATGGGTTCGGGAGCCAAAGACTGTGATTACGTCAATGAGCGCAAAAAACCCCTAGAGGTGCAGAGCACTAACCGCCATTCACAACACAGGCAACCTGCTTCAACTCAACCAGCTCGGTAGAAGTAGAACAAGAGTCAGACAGGTGTGTGCGTGTACACCTACACACACACTAACACAATGTGTAGGCACACAAGGGTGTTGCACAAAATGTTAGCCGCAGAAAATCCCCTAGTTTTTCTCGGATCAGATCTCGGATCTTCTCGAATTTGCACTGTTCACCCTTTTCAATGCCATAATAGGCCAAAATGTTTCATGTTTTATGTGGGAGGATCTGATTGTGTCCTGCCACAAAAGGAAAAGTAAGATTAGTTACCAATATTGGAAAGTTCTGGATCACAAGCGCCACTCCAACTCATCCCAAAGGTGCTGTATGGAGCTCCATCACTCAGTTGTACTGCTCCACTGCCCAATTCTGGAGGACTGTATACCCTTTTAGCCAGTGCTTGGCACTGAGCTTGGTGACCTAAGGCTCATGTGCAGCAGCTTCAGTATCCTATTTATAATGTCTTCCTGGGTAGATTAAACAAACTGAGAGTGCATATCTGAACACCACTGGCACCTTAAAGTACCTGAGTTTGTGGGTTGAATTATCTGGCTAACTAAGAAATCCTGTTTGGTGCAGTACACCCACAGGTCATGCACACGAAAAAGAACCTGCAAATCAACATAAAAGTCAGTCGCCTGCATCTAAATGTAGGAAGGCAAACACTGACAAGACACGCTCGTTCTTTCAAATGCACACACCCACACAACGAACCACAGGATATGCACACCTACATAGTCACACATACTAACACCCACACACAAAACAAGGGGTCAGATGTTCAAATATGTCTTTAATGACAGAGGATTTAAGTAAATGTCAAATGTGAGATGTTCAGAGGGTGGTACACTTTGGCCCGTCTCACCAAAAGCTGTCATATGTAGCTACGGTGGTGAAGGCCAGTTTACGCTGTTTTCTTACTCTTCAACAACCCTTACTCCAAATGTACTGGATCAGCTAAGACATGTTTGGTGTCTGAAGTTTGCCTCTTTTGTTTTGCACCGAACCCTCAACAATATTGTAGCTAGCACTCTACGCCTATGTATGCTAATTAGCCTTATGCAAATGGTACGCTCACGTCATCACACATTTTTTTCAAACTGTGTTGAGCTGTTCAGTATTCTTAAACATACTTGCTTATGAGCTTGACACATGTTATTGATAAATATGTATGTAAAGTAGCCTAAAGTAGGCAGTGGTAGCCTAGTGGTTAGGGACTTGCCCATGTGATCAACAGCTTGCAGGTTCAATTCCCAGCCCAGGTACAACTGAGACACCCTTGAGCAAGGTACTGTCTCACTACACTGCTGTTGATAATTGCCCAGTGCTCCATCTGTGGATGGGTAAATGCAGAGGTCACATTTAGCTGTGGTGCACTTTGTGTGATGGGATGTGTTCACAATGACAATAAGTCAATTTCACTTCACTTTATTTAGCATTGCTAAAATAGTACAACTTGTCGGTTTCTTGCAATTGCAACATACTCTCACTTTCCTGCATGACATGGACAAAGGTAAAGACAAAATTTAGGCTTGCTTTGGCTGCTACTGCAGATAGAGTCCCTGTCAATATTTTGTCTAAAGCAGGGGTGCCCACCTAAAGACCTGGCCCAGTTTGGTGAATTCCCTGCTCAAAAACATCTAATTCAATTCACCTGTTAACTGCCAGGTTTAATGAGTGTGTTTGAGGAGGGGAACTACCCTACTGTTCTGGAAGTCGGCCCTCCAGGACTGAAGTCGGGTACCCTTGGTCTAAAGCAGTGGTGGCCTAGTGGTTAGGACACTGCCTTTGAGACCTGAAGGTCTCAGGTTCGAGTCCCGGCCCGGGCACTNNNNGTGATGGGTTAAATGCAGAGGTTGCATTTCGTTGTGGTGCTTGAGGGTGTTCACAATGACAAATATTCACTTTCACAATTTCACAATATTCACAAAAGAATGGAAGCGGGGAGATCAGAGACTCAACAAATGGCAGTAAATGGAGGAAATACCTGGGCACCCTGAATATATCACTGTATGTCGATCATTAAATAATAAGCAGACTATTCTGCTGTTCATCACATGTCCACTTTGTAATGAACCATGCTGGATCTAATATAACATCAAAACAAAGAGTAACAGTATGGCTCATTTAGGACTCATGCAGCAATTAGGATTTGGTTATGCAAGCATGTAGCAGTATATGAAACTGACTGAGACATGCCGGTATAATGGTTTTATGAAGTAAAACATGTAAAACGCTGTGTGTCTGGGCAACATGGCAACACAGAGGGTAAAACGGTTGCTTCACAGAAAAATGAGAATGATACAAAGTATATTTACGTTACACAATAGCTCAGACAGAAGTAGGGGCAGTACATTTATCCATAAATTGACTGCTAAAAGTTACAAATGCTAATGTCAGGATCACATTGAAGAGCTTAGTCTCCATTAAGGCTATTTCAACCACATAGCTAATGTTGCTAATGGTGAAAGGAAGCTAGTAATCACTAGTTAGCATGATTTTATGCAATGCTAGGTATGTTAAGAATGCTAACCTGTGTCCTGTCTTCCGTTTATAATCAGCATTATTAGCATTACTGAATATTCCTTTTTGCTCTAATAAGCAGGAGCTACAAAGCTAATATTAAAGGAAGCGTACACCAGTCAGCCATCACATTATGACCACCTGCCAAATATTGAGTAGGTCTCCTTCATGCTGCCAAACCAACTCTGTCACCTTTCTGTCATAGTCAGCATTAACGTTCTGTGCAACAGGAGCCCTTCTAGGCTAGCCTTCACTCCACACATGCATCAGTGAGCCTGATTCACCAGTTGTCCTTCCTCAGATCACTTTTGGTACATACTAACTACTGCATACCTGGAATACTTGACAAGGCCTTCCGTTTTGGAGATGCTCTGACTAACCATCACAATAAGGCCCTTGTCAAGGTGCTTCAAATCCTTATGCTCAGACTGTTCACTTGCTGCCTAATATATCCTACTCCCCAAGAGGTGCCACTGTATTGAAATAACTAGTAAATGTAATTTACTTTACCTGTCAATGGTTATAATGTTATGGCTGATCAGTGTATGCACACTAATTAGCATTGTGTGCAAAGTGCATGCCTATATTAATGCAGACTTTCCTCAAAAGACATGACATGATTTCTGACACTGTGGCTTATTTTGAAACCTGAATTTATATCTGTCGAGACATCAAACACGTTGTTTGGACTCCTTTTGAGGTAAGTGAAAGAGGGAAACATCGAGTAAATATTTTTTTTTTGCTGAGATGTCACTGTAAGGGTGTCTCCAGATACACTGAATGTCACTTTGACGCATTCTTTGAGTGAGGCTAAAAGTTGGTGACGTGTTTGTGGGGTCTTTGTGCTGTGTGTGTGGGTGGTTGTTCTGTCACTTCTGTTCTATTGTTCCATGGACTGTTAGCAAAGTAGCAGAAGCCTGACGTTACCCAATTCGCAGGCACACATCCGCCCACTGATGTAGGTGTGTGTAGGTGTGGGTGTGTGAATGTGCACTGCTGAGCGATTTCCAAAGCCGCTGGTTCACTTTGAAACCCCATAATCACAGTAGAGCACTGTATTTGAGCCTTTACAACCAGAAGAGCTTCCAACACGCTGGCACACGGCATTGAAATACCTGATGTACATCATTTCCACATGAATACAATATACTGTCTCCATGCAGTTCTTGTGAATTTTAAGTAGTCAAAGAGCCTGTTTAGTTCAGAGGGAAATAAAGTAGTAGAGTACATTTAATGCACCCTTCCTTTGGCTAGGTCCCCCAACTTTGGTACTAGGGGCCTGGCGCCCAGCACAGTTTGGTGAGTTCCCTTCTCAAGTATAATCTGGTTCAATTCACCTGTTAAGTTTAGTGAGGGTGTTTGAGAAGGGGAACTACCAAACATACCATTTGTCCATTTAACAACTTGACAATGTCTTTTGACATTGTCTGAACTTTTTTAGGGTTTGCACACAATGCTAAATACTGTACATCAGCCATAACATTAACACCACTGACATGTAAAGTGAATAACATCTACTTATTTCATTACAATGGCACCTGTCAGGGGGGTGAAATATATCAGGCAGCAAGTGAACAGTCAGGTCCAGGGTTAGGGAATCCTGGTGTGTACCAGGTACATCGTAAGTCTTTTCTTTACATGCAAATTCAAATGTCTTTGAGACCATGGAGAGTTTACGCTTCAATAAATCCACCATTTATAATCATTTCAAACTTTAGGTTTCTGCTCAGGATAGATCTGCTCTTTACATCCATGTGCACAGTTAGCTTGTGCAGCAGGTTTGTTCACTCACAGACACCCAGAGCAGGATTAAAAGGGATGAATTCTTGCATACGCAGTCTGTAATTAGATTTCTATAGGTAGCAACCTATAGCAGCCACTCTAGGTGTGTGTATGTGCCGGTGTGTGAGCGAGAGAGCGAGAGAGCGAGTGTAAAGTGAGCAGAGTGTGAGAGATGACTCATCGCTTTTGGAGGTCTGTGAGGTCGGCCTGCTCTAGCCGAGTCTGAGGCTCATCCGCTTTTGCCCAGGGCCTCCTGTCACCGCAGACATACTTCAGCAATTACCTTCACGCCCACGCTCTGCCTTTCTCTCCGTCATACACACACATACACACCATATAACAGTGACTGGGCTAATGAAGCAAACCAGTAATGGATCATTACACACTTATCTTTCACACATTGATCTCAGCCTGGCTTATGTGGTTTCTTACATTTAATGACACACTTGTCCTCTTCAAATTACACATCTGTGTTGATTTTGAAAGTGAAAATAAGGCACCTCTCCATGAAGCTCAAACATGACATTTATGTTGATTTTAAATGCACAATTATTGTTTATTTGCTGAAGTTGGCATTTGCCTTGCACCCTGCTATGCACCCTTTCAGGCAGTACATAATAGAGATGGGAGAAAAAAATCGATATTATGTAGTATTGCAATATTTTTGTCATGATATTATATCATACAGTGATGCAACGTATCAATACTTATTTATCTTACATTATTTCATAATATTTATCATTTATTTATTAACTTTTATTTTGATACACCCATCTACTCTTATAACATTGCTTCTGAAGTCCACAAGATGGCGCAAGATTATGTTCTTCTCTTGCATCACAATGTAACAATTGGTATTGTAATCACTGTCATTTAAAAATGTGTATATTTTATTCTATCCAATATTTCTATACATTTGCTGTTTACCTGCATCCTTAATGTTGAGCATAACGTCCACCCCATCACACAAAGAGGAGGATGGGTCCACCAGAGGAGGATGGGTTCCGCTTCTGAGCCTTGGTTCCTCCCCAGGTTCCTTCCTACAACTTAGGGAGCTTTTCCTCGCGTCTTGTCGCCTTTGGCTTGTTCATTAGGGGCTCGGACCCAGATTCTGTAAAGCTGCATTGTGACGTCAGTTGAAAAAAGCGCTAAAGTAATAAAATTGACTTGACAAAACACATATCAGTCTTTAAATGTAAATTATTTTGGAATAATCACAAAAGTGTGTCATTTATGGCCGAAAAGCTGACCTAAAATATTCCCCGCTGCCATTTTCATCCCTCACTCTCCCTCTTCCACTTCACTCTCTTTTTCAATGTTCCTCCTCTTTCACTCTCATTGGCCTTTTCCTCAGCTCTTGCTCTCCCAATCCCCCCCCCCAAGCTTTTACTCACACTCCCCTCATATCAAGGCCTCCCTTTTCCTTTTTTTCCCCACCGCGACACATCTCTCCGTTGCTCTTTCATCCAATTATCCCTCCATCTCACCTAGACTTAGATTAGCTCATCTTTTAGCACTTCTTTTCATTTTCATCTCCTCCCTCCGTTTCTATCTCCATCGTCTAATAATAGAGCAGTCTGATTCTGATTCTCCAACACTCTTTTATGTTCTACTCTCTCTTCCTGCCTCTCTGCATAGCCCCTCTTCTTCACTCACAAGACAATCTTACACCTCACTCAGCCTATTCCCTACCGAAGGACCTGTGGCGTATTTCAGAGTCACACCAGGCAAGTTCAAACACCGACTTGAGTCACTGCAGTAGCGGGGAAAGTTCTCAGCAACCAGTGCTCACACTGTTCATATTCTTACCTGTATGAACGAAAAATTCCTTGAAGGCCACAATTCAAGGGCAAAGATTTTTAGATTTTGGAATCTTATAATTAGTAAGAATTGATTTTATATATAATTTAAAGGTTATAATCAATCAGAATTTACTGCATGAAAATTTAATAACCAATTATATTAGACTGTATTAACATTTTATTATTTTTCTCATGCAAAAATGCAAATAAAAGTGTAATTTTATCTACATTCAGTCAAATTCACATATTGAGTGTATTTTAAAAAGTAATTCAGGAACAAACTGAAGTATTTGCTCCAAAAAAGAATTCAAAAAACCAAAACATTCGGCCAGAAAATGTTTTGTCATTGTGAACAGAAGGTCACAAGTTTAAGACCTGGCCCAGGTACCACTGAAGTACCCTTGAGAAAGATAACGTCCCAATACACTGATTCCTGGGCTCTCATTTTATAGCTGTCAGCTGCCCCACATGGGCATGTGTGATGGGTTAAAAGGCAGAGGTCATATCTTGTTGTGGTGCACTTTGTGTGTGATTGAGTGTGTTCACAATAACAAATAAGTGACTTTTACTTTCACTTAAGGTTGGGTGAAAGTGTGCCACAGTGTGCCACTAAATTATTTGCCACTTATGCACTAAAATAAACTAAGAACAAGAGATTACATATTAATAGATAGATAGACAGTGGCAGCGTGTGGTTGTAAACTGATGTCAGCTGCTAATATCAAGCATATGTAATACATCCACTGTGATGCATGCTTTAATTCCATTAGTTATGACCTGACAGCAATTATTTAGATTAATTGTGACTATTTTCCATATTTTAAAATGCTGTATCACAACATCATGTAAATTGGATGCCTTTTCGTCGGTTTGGTTGACAGAATAAAATATAAGATTGAGATACAGTACATATTATAGTTCTGGCTCTGTGTAGACCACTTTAGCTCTTCCATGGCAAACTCATCAAACTATGTCTTATTGGACCTACACCGGGGCAGCATTAACATTACCCCTCACAGGGTCCAAGGGGCTTAGTCCAAATCCTGTAAAAACCAGACCATTATGCCTCCTCCACCAAACTTTACTGCTGGAACGATGCATTTAACCCATCATGTGCACATGTGGAGCAGTGGGCAGTTATCAACAGCGCCCAGGAAGCAGTGTAGAGGGACAGTATCTTGCTCCAGGGCAGGACTTGAACCTACAACCTTCTGTTCACAAAGGCAAGGTCCTAACCAATAGGCTATTGTGCTTAGTGATCTCAACCATGTGTGCAGCTACTCAGCTATGGAAAACCATTTCAGGAAGCACTTGATGTACAAGTCCTGTGTTGATATTGCTTCTAGAGGCATTTTTGGATCTCTGTAGTGAATGATAGAAAAGAACATATGATATATAATATGGTATATGAGAGGGTGGTGCAGTGGGTGCCTTACTGTGCGGAGTTTGCAAGCTCTCCCCGTGTTCCCGTGGGTTTCCTCCGGGCGCTCTGGTTTCCTCCCACTGTCCAAAGGCTGCAGTAGGTTGATTGGATGTTCTAAAATTGCCCGTAGGTGTGAGTGTGTGTATGAATAGTTGTCTGTCTGTGTTGCCCTGCGATGTCCTCCTGTCCTGGGTGAACCCCGCCTTAAGCCCAAAGTCAGCTGGGATTGGCTCCAACTTCCCTGCGACCCGCAAACGGAAGAAGCGGTTTAGAAAATGGATGGATGATATATGATATTTATTTGATACACTGAACACTTTGGCTGTCACACTCTATGAGTTACCGTGGCCTACCGCTATCGCTCCTTCACAATAATAGCACTTACAGCTGACTGGGGCAGCCCTAGCTAGGGCAATCACTGAGCTTTTCGCTATGACCTATGCTACTGCTAGTGTTTGTCTGTGGGCCTTCCACAGCAATGTTCTTATACCCCGATTAGCAGCAATGAGTGAAGTTGAAATTCCCTAAGTAACTGGAAGGCATGTGAACTTTGCGTAGAACATGGATCCATTCACAGAGACAGTACAAACGTCTCACCCGGGCTGGAGGTGACATCAACATCAGCCACTTCAACAGCGCGGAATTACTCTCTCATGCAGCTGATGCATCATTTGTGAATGACAAACGCTTCAGCAGTAGGCATGAGAAATAGTGAAGGCAGCAGCCCGTCACGGAGAGCTGCTCTCCAGTCAAAGATATCATGACACTCACACCTCCGCCGCACACGCGGCTGGGTGCGAAAGCGTCACAGCGCAGCTAAAACGCCAGCCCTTGTGGGAGTGAGAGGGTTTCGCAGATTACGACAGTTCACAACTTCAAACAACAAGACACAATGGACTCAACGAGTGCGCCCGAGACGACGTACTCATAAGTCACCGGGGCGTCATGATTTAGACAGTTGGAAAGGAAAATGTGCACGTGTGAGTCTGTGATGGCACGTCCCAGGAAGGAAAAGAAACGTTTGCTCATTCCAGAAAAGAAAATGAATTATAAATATCGAGCCACCATCTCTTTCAGTGCTGCACGTTTATGAAGTGCTTCCAGGGGAGAGATTTGCACTCACGCTGTAATAAAGAGTGACACCTCGGGCGGCACGAGCTCTTTGTCTCCTACCATCTTTCTGTGTGTGTGTGTGTGTGTGTGTGTGTGTGGGAAGCCATTCATCCTGCAGCTCCTCAGTAAAGGCCCGGAGCCACGTCGCAAAGACTGGCCGGGGATTCATTCTGATTAATGGAATAACAGATCTGGAACACGCCGCAATTTATAGAGCAATATACAGATATTCTGACCCAAATTCTGTCCATTTACTAAAAACCGCTACCGTCTCCCTGCCACCGCTAGCCTATTTCCAGGCAGTTGCCATGGTTACTCGGCGAGAAAGAGAGAGACAAGATCCAAGAGCAAATTCCAAGTGAACTTTTCCCTTTCCCATGAAAGAAAGGGGGGGGGACGGCGATGATGAAACCTTCCACAAGTGGACGACTCGCCACGAATGAGTGAGCGGCGTGCACAAAACAAAACAGCCCTGTTGCAGTGGGTCCCACTGCTTACTCTGCGATTGCATCATGCCGATCAATATGAGCGTTCGTATTGCACCGCACTGGCCACAGTGGGAGTACACACGGAGACACTGAGATGCAGCGTTTATGATCATAGCAATAACCACTAACAAGCCTAGGCGTCCAACAGGCCTCAGCCCATGTATAGAATACATATTAGAAACACCGCTTGCGGCTGCTCTGACTGGCCTTTTTAGCAGACACAGCATCTGTAGGTTCACTTTAGTCCTGGAGGGCCGGCGTCCAGCACAGCTGGGCAACTCCTGCATACAAACACACCTGGTTCAACCCAACTGTTAATTGCCAGGTTCAGGGAGAGAATTTGTGGATGGAAACTACCAAACTGTGCTGGACACCTGGAGTTGGTCACCCCTGGTTTTGTACAGTGATTGTAGCCCATCTGTTGTCATGCAGCATATCAGCCCCCTCCTCAAACCCTAACCACTGCTGAACCACTCGTTAACCTGGCAATGAGCAGGCGAGTTGAACCAGGAAATCACCCCAGGCCTCCAGGACTCCCGGACTTGGGCACAGGCGTGGTAGCATGGCTGGGATTTAAGAAGAAAAAAGAAAGACACAGACAAACACACAGACAGAACTTACGTACGCACTTACTTTTTTTCTCTTTGTTCTTGGAACAGTGCACTTTGATGCCTTTGTGCTTGCCCGGTCAGTATTCTGGCCTTACAGACACTAGTGTTGGGAGGCAAGAGGAGTTTAAACCTCATTGTGCTGGACTGGGTTATTGTTTGGGGTTGGCTTCTTTGCAATGTCCACTCTCCTCTAATTAACATATCAATATCACAATGTTACGATGCTTTTTAACCATCATTTCTTCATTCGTACTAAGGGGTGGCTCAGCTGTCTAAGCATCAGCCCATCACCGGGAGCTTGTTTAACGCTACAGCCGTGCAGGGGCAGAACTGGGCCTTTTCTCTCTGGGTGAGCACGAAGGCCCTTCCTCTCCCGATCGCTACACACAGTGCACCACAACGAAATGTGACCTCTGCATTTAACCCATCACACATGCACACGTGGAGCAGCGGGCAGCTACCAACAGCGCCTGGGGAGCAGTGTAGGTCACCCCTGGGTCCCAAAGGTAGCGTTCTAACCACTGGGCCCATTTGTGTAGGAGCAGTGGGCAGCTGACATGGGGAGTGCCCGGAGCTCATACGTGGGGTGGGCACTTTACTCACAGATTCCTCCGTGGTATTAGCCTGGGATGTGAAGCGGTGACCTTCAGATCACAGGGGCAACTCCCTAACCTTTACACTTATAAAGGTTATGAGAATATTAATTATACATTTGTAACCACAAACACCTTAAGAAAAGTACTAAGGACTGTGATCAGGTACCTGATGAATATGTATATTAGGGAATGCTCCAGTGTAAGCTTGGTAGGCCGATGCTGATATCCGATATTTAACATAGTACATATCTATGGATTCCGATACATCCATCTACATTAGAAAAATAGTACTTAGCTGTATGTGTGGGTGTAATTGTAGGGAGTTTCCTGTGACCTGAAGGCCTCCGTTTCAAATCCCAGACTGGTAGAAGTAACACAAAGGTAAGTGAGTAAGTTATCGTCCCCAAGCACTGCTGCCCGAGTGCCACAGCTCCTACACAGGTGGGTTAAATGCAGAGGTCCCATTTGGTTGTGGTACACCTTGTGCTTTGCTGTGGTGTGTTCACAATGACAAATAATCACTCACTCACTTCTACAGGCTTAAAAATGAGGCAAAATGAAGCACAGTAATCCAGAGTCACCTAATCATCCTGCTCTTCGAAAGAGCGATAAATGAGACTTAACAGTACAGGTGAACGTGGGCTCACTGTTTGTTAAGCAGCAGGTCACGTTTGCCCTTTTAATGTGTTATAATGTTTTCTAATTAATGTTCAAGGCCTAAATAATAACCATTAATAAACAGATTCTACTTAAAAAGCCTTTTCAAGGTTATAAATCATAGCAAGCTGGAAGCAAAGCCACCCACCCACCCACCAGGATAACAAAAAAAAAAGAAAAAAAAAGAACTTGTATTAGAAGCCAATGGCCCAGCTCTCCTTCAGCTGTTCCTTCAGCAAGTTCAGGAAAACATACCCAAATTATTCTCCATGGTAGTTGATGGAGATGGAGATTATTTTGGAGAACGCTCTATTGCGAGGACCACTTCTTCAGCAGGGTTGTGGAACGCTTCCCTTTTGCACAAAATACAACGTAGGCGCGACTAGCGCTGGATATTTCCTCACTTTTACAATACCAGCACACACACACACACGCACACTTCTGAGAGAGGCCTTTGAGCCGCGTCCGAGGATGACCGCATCTCGTCCGAAACAATGCACACTCTTCCCTCTCATCCTCCGACGGCAGAAGAGGCCACAGAAGACAATACGTGCCTAAAGGGGAGAAGGGCAGTTACGTCATGGCTCCCTGAATGGGGACTGATTCGTACGAGAGTGGAGATGACCCGTATTGTGCGGGTGAAAAAACAGACCGCTCATGAGCAGGCGTCATTTTAGCCTGAAACGCACACCTGGGTTTCCCCCTTGTGAAAGGCCGGCGAGCCCTGCGCTTCAGTCGTTAGTGCTCGCGTACAGAGGATCACTGCAGGCAGGCGTGAGATGATGCACTCTTGCACTCTGCCCACAAAATGATTCATTTCCTGACATGATATGATACGCACAAAATCTGGTATTTACAGCATATAGCTGGGGGTGGGGTCAGGTTAACCTGAGCAAGCGAACAAGCTCGGATTCACAGACCATTAAAAAAATCAAACGCGAAAGCAATTAAGACAGAATTAAGTTTGCACTTAGTTGCGTATAAGGCAGGATTAACGAGGTCTGTAAACGAGGCCCATTTACTTCTTTATGACACAAAACAATGGCAGTGCAATAAATACGCCGCTGTTTGCAAGATCAAACCTTTCGGCCCAAGCTAAACCCAGCACAACGGCAAAACCCTTGGATATTTAGCATTTTTATGGACGTGATTAAAAGGTGTGTTAGTCACAAGTTAAGGACCACGGAGAAATTTGTTTAAGAGCGGGATGAGGGACAACTGCAGATTTCTTTGTTCGAAGAAGCCTCTATTTGTCCACGTATTCCTTTAGGGTGAGGCAGAACAGTCTCTAGCTCCCTCTTGTGGCTCAAGCAAGAATTACAGGACTCAAAGCTATTTTGCGCTTTAAAGCAGTGTTCCCCAAACCTTGGATCCCAAACCTTAGCCTAGCACAGCTTAGTGCATTCCCCGCTTTAACACCCCCACTTTACCGGAGACACCCCCTACTCAGGTAAAGTGGGAGTGTTAAAACAGGGAAACATTAAATTGTGCAGGGACAGGGGCCTCCTACTGAGGTAATGTGGGTTTAGTAAAGCAAGGAAAACACGAAGTGAGTCATCAGGGTCTAGAAAACATGGCCCTTAAAACCAAAAACATGCTCATGAGTTTCAAAAGTAAAGGATTTCACAACACCACTCTGGAAACCCAAAATCAGTCAAAACAGTCAGCGCTATTAAGGGTTCATCAGAGAAATCAAAGCCTAGTAACTTTCCTAAGAAATAGAAGCACAATGAGTAAAGCTCATGCCTCATGAACTGCATGAATGAGTTTTTTTTTGCTCATGGTCACAAAAGCATGATTCAGTTTTTCCACATCCAGAGCCAATTTGAGTAATTACCCATTGGGGAAACTGGAAGCACTCAGGCAATTCCACTGTTTTCAGTCTGGATCTAAGCGAAGCATGTCAGAGGTTTTTGCCAAAGTTCAAAGTGCACGTCAGCAGCAGGCGGCTGTGCAGAGGTTTGACAATCTTCCAAATAATGACAGCGATAACTACAGCGAGAAGTGGAGGGACGCTCGGTGAACCTCACTGCTTTAATTAGAAGTACATGCCTAATTAATAAAGTGCTGTACTAAACTGGAGCTGAAGCTCTAAATAGTTTGAACAGTGGAGGGAAAAGAATGAGTTGAACATACACAGAACAGAAACACTCTGGCTTTGTATGGTCCCTACCCAATCACAGCACCAAACAATGCACATACGCCAGCAAGCACAACTAGAGTCCAGGACAATTTGACTCCGAAATGGTCACTTGCTTAAAAAAAGACAAAAGGAACAAATCTGATTTGCCCTGTGGTGTGAACAGAGCACATATGCCCCCAAAGGTTCCAGACCCCACCTCTAACTAGTGAAAACAGCTTGTAGGAAGGTCTGAAGTGGCTGTAAGACTAAAGTCCTCAATAGCAACCAGGTGAGCTATTAAACCCTCCCACAATTCAGCTGTGAAACCATGGAACTGTTCCCTGGAGTGAACCTCCAAGCTGGAGATGGAGCGGACTTTGTGATCTAACCCAATACCTCACTAATACTCATGGCTGCATGCAATCAGATCCTCGCAGCAATGTTTCAACATGTACCTTCACAGCAGCAAATGGGGGAACAAGTCCCCTATTGATAGCCCTGATTTCAGTGGGTGCCTACAAACTCTTGGACAGAACGTGTACCCGAAAAGTGTGTAAAACTGGTAAAACTGAGGGAGTCATTATTTGACATTGTGAACACACCGTCGCACTTCACACAGTGCACCACAACGAAGTACAAGCGCTCTCCATTTAACCCATTCATGTAGGAGCAGTGGGCAGCTGACATGGGCAGCAGCCAGGGAGCAGTGCCTGCGGACATGTCGCGCTTTGTTCGAAGGGGACCTCCGCGGTACCTTTAATGGTCCCACTCCCTAACCGTTACAGTCACCGTCCCGAAAGTGGTGTAGTAACCCCCTCGGACCAAATCACGCAAGACAAACAGCAGCCCGAGTTGCACAATGTCCACCTGTTCGTTTTATTTCAGGATGCAATCTTCTGTGTTGTCCCACTCCCAACAGCATAAGAAATCAGACGTCTTATGTACAGCACATAGTACAGAATCTCATCATACAAATGGAACTCGAGGAAGAAACTAAAGAAAACAGCTGGTACACAATCATACCACTATATTGCTCAATGATAAAATAATAATAATAATAATAATAAACAAACGAAAGAAAAAAAAAATGGTGAACAATTCCAACTGATTTTTTCTCAACAACCTCTCAGCGAGTGAAACTAACTTGTAACGAGCGGTGAAGGGAGATGAGCAACCAAATTTTAACTCACAAACACACTGTATAACAGAAGTCATTACAGGTGGGACCTCATCAAAGACTGGCTAAATGAAACGGCGTTTGGGGGATGGGGGTTGGGGTGGGCGGGCTTGACAGGCGTAATTGTGCCTCTGTGATTCCTGCAGCATGTCAACATTAACTCGGCCCAGATCAACGCCTGGACGCTCTCTGGGCACAATTTAGCTTCCCGCTCCTGTTCCTTTGCATATGCGAGCCTTGCCGAGAAAACAGAAAAGGAAGGAGAACAGGAGAAAGGAAACAGCACACCACAGAGTCCTACTGTTAATCGCCATGAACAAGTCCGTCCTGTTAAAACGCCTCCATGATGCAACAAAACAAGGTCAAGTAAATGCAAGCAATTAAAACTCTAAGGCAACATGTGAACTAAGAATACCCAAAAAACGGAGCAGGCAGGAAGAAACGCTCCAGCCTGTGTGATACTACAGCTTCTAGCCACCGACACCCGTGTGGAAGTCACCGTACGACGTTACGGAACGATAAATAAACGAACACCCGATGAATACTGAAGTCTTGATTGGCCCGCTCGGCTTTTGCGACCGCGTCAACTATACTGCAAGTCTCTACTTGTTTCGTCGGCTGCTTTGACTGGCCTTACAGCTGGGCTGACCGGGGGTTAAAAAAAGCTTTCTTTAAAAAAAAAAAAAAAAAAAAAAAAGGATTAAAAGCTGAGTGACATATTGCATCTTCCAGTGAGGTCGAAGTATCGAGTACATGTAATAAGCGCATCTTCCCTTATTTCTTCACAGACGCAGGGTCGACGCGCAAGGCATACGCAAAATACATCCCCCTTTTAAACGACAGACATTAAAACGGCTTCCATGTCGCAACAATGGAAGTAATATCTTCGAACGATATGTAGTTCTTTTGTTGTTTTTTTTTTGCATAAGAAAACTACACTCACAAAAACAAAAAACAAAAACAAAAACAAAAAAACCTACGTTTTTCAAATGTGGATCAAACACGGAGATTAAAAACAATAAAATTAGTTTTGATTCTAGAACTGGAACTTAAAACCACTTCGCTTTCACATTCTCAAGGACCGACAGTCTATGAGAGGACCTGAGCCGATCCTTCAGGGGGGGTTCTGGGACGTCAGAGGAGGGTCCGAATGTACGCGGAGAACCGCTGGGATGAAGACAGACATGCGTCATTGTGTTCCTTCCTGACCTCTGATAGGACACTCTTGGTGCCGCTTAAAAAAAAAAAAAGAAAAGAAAAAAAGGGGGAGACCCCAACACCTCGGCCTCAAAAACGCCCCCCCGCTCAAACTCACGATACAGAAGACTTTGGTTTGTTAGGACCAATGGGGCACTACACTGGGCACAGACGGACTGCTCTCTTACCCCAGAACAGGCCGCGGTGGCCGATCTCGCACGGCATCGACCACTGAGAGAAGGCGATTCATTGACCCACATGCTCCAGACCCCGTGCTGGACTCAAAGACACAAGAGGCAGCATGCTCGTGCACGGGGGAAAAGGGGGGTAGACTCCATGGGTCGAGTGGAGAAGCCTGGGTGCACCTCGGGTATGGAAATAATGTGAGCTCATACAGGTGAAATGGTATATATCAGGGTTAACAGGAGGGACAGTAACGAGGTGTAAGAGAGACAGTCTGTCTGTGGTGCAGTTTTGGGCTGGCTTTGGGTGGTGGTGGGGGGTGCAGTGGAGGACTTTTTGGGGCGCATCATGACGTGCCCTGTCGCTTCTGCTGCTGCGCACGGATCAGGTCCAGCTGCTTCTTGCACTGCTGGTAGTAGGTGGACAGGCTTTTGTTCTCTTCTAGAAGCTTCTTGTGCTCCTGGACCAGGCGAGACGTGTTCTGCTGGTCCTTCTCGTCCTGATCGAGCTCCGCTATCAGCTCGTTCCTACAGGCACATGGACATAAAGTGGGAAACAGTGAGTGTCTGGAAGGAATATTTGAATCATTTATGCAATTCATCACACTGTCAAGTTAAGTAAAGTTGACGTAAAACAGTACACGTGGTCATCCTGAATGCCTTTCGATCATAGACAGCACTAACATATTGTGCAACATGAGCTCCTCTTTTGGATCGGATCAGACCAGACAGGCTAGCCTTCACTCCCCACATGCATCAATGATCCTTGGGTGCCTACGACCCTGTTGCCGATTCACCACTTTTGGTAGGTACGAACAACTGCATAGCTGAACACTCCACAAGACCCGCTGAATTGGAGATTCTCTGACTCGTCTAGCCATCACAATAAGGCCCTGGTCATCCTTACTATTGTCCATTTTTCCTGCTTCCAGCACATCAACTTCAAGAACTGACTGTTCACATGCTGCCTAATAGAGGATACCCGGACATGTGCCACTGTAGTAATAAAATAACTAGATAATCAATGTTATTCACTTCACAGGTCAGTGGTCATGAGGTCAGGACTGATTGGTCTAAATAAATGACCTCTGGCTAACAATATTTGCACAAGCAGGCCAGGGGGAAACACGCAGCATGTATAGGTGGGCATAAACAGCTGTGGACAGAGCAAATGTCGGTGAGATCACACAAACAAGAACAATTCAAAACAGGATGATTCTGCAGCTTTGCTTCCAGAGAGGTTTGAAACTTAAAAAGTGTTTATTTCAGAAAAAGTAGGAACGTTTTGTTCAATCCCTGATTCATATATGGAAACTAATCTGCAGAAACAGCCCAGACGGAGTTCACTGCTGTGATTACAACCTTTATCAAAGCCTGAGGTCAAACTAAAACAGAAAATGCTCAGTTTCCTGGCCCCTAAGACCTCTGCCTACCTTAGCGTCACTTGCAGAGCCTCCATTCAGCCTATAGCCCTTCAGCCCTGTTCATTCACGCTGAAGTTATAAGCAGTGTTTCAGCTTGTGCTGCCTTTTAAATAAGGCTTAATACAGGGCAGCAAATCAGAACAGGGGTCATTAACATATATCAGTCTACAACCTGTTTAATTTTACAGGAGGTTGGAAAATTGTCACGTAAATACGAATTGTGACCAATTTTGGTACATAAAACACAAAAAAGCGAAAAAGTTGAACCTCAGTGGGGAACCCCCCCACCGCAAAAAAACAAAACAAAACAAAACAAAAAAAAAAACAAGGAAAATTTAATTTATGGACCCATTAATTCTGAACATTTCACAATCTTCTGTCCATTTATGCGAATTAAGTGTGTGACAGTGGAGGCGTACAGTTTGGTTTTCAGCCTGGACTTAAATATTAAGACTATGCTAATGAGGGAGCACGTTACTGGGCTAGCAAAAGGAAACAAGCAAACATCAGACACCAAGCGTGTCTCGAAGAACCGGCTCCATCTGAAGGTAGGTGGGAATCTCTGCAAACTTGACTTTCACCAAAATACTGCACCAGCTCAAGCAGCCCTTTTAAAACAGATGACCAATGTTTATTAATGTTTTGCACGGTTTCTGCATGCGAGCATGTTGGCTGGACTTTGAGCAATGTGTGAAAATGCTTCCACACACACACCAGTGGATTCCTTTTCCAAGTCATTCTCTATAAATACATAATGAGCTATTCAGTCTTAACTCTGCCAGTTGCTCCACTACCGGCTGTCTGAGCTGCTTAAAGACTCACGGAGGTGTTGTTTTTGGGGGTGTGTGCGCGCGTGTGTATGCTTGTCCTGCTCATAGTTCTCACTTCAAATGGAACAGAGGTTTTGCCCTCATGACTCCAAGAAGGCTAGTGGTAAGCAGAGCTGGGCAATATTGCAATTACTCTGATAAAATGTGTCACAAACCCCTTTTCCAAGCATAGTGTGGGTACTGTACAGTAGGGGTGGGCGATACGGCAAAAATATCACGATATTTTGAGAAATTTCCATGATATGGGATATATGTCACGATACGTATTAAGAATACAACAAAGAGGAAAAATAATTAACAGAGCTTGAGTATGCGTATAAAAATAGTTTTGCAGTGCAACATGTTCACTTAAGCAAGACTAATGACGCTCAGAAATGTGTATCATTTTATCGCAATAACGATAAATATCAGCATATTGCCAAGCTCTACTGTACAGGCCCTTTGAGATGTGAAAGTGACCATTTGTCATTGTGAACGAACTGAAGCACCACAACGAAATGTGAACTCTGCATTTAACCCATCACACGTGCACACATGGAGCAGTGGGCAGCTACCAACAGCGACCAGGGAGCAGTGTGGTGGGACGGTACCTTGCTCAAGGGAACCTCAGTAGTGTCCGGGCCGGGACTCGAACCTGCAACCTTCAGGTCCCAAAGGCAGGGTCCTAACCACTAGGCCTCCACTGCCCAGATGTAGGAAGGATGATTAACAACTATAGTTAACAGCTCACTGCTCTAACTGCGAGTGTGTGTTTGTAAAACTGCTGCTTGTACTGCAGCAGTTCTTGAAAGCACTTGGCACATGTATCTATTGCTGTAGTTGCTCTCTTTAGTAGTATAAGAACTTGGCATATGTATGTAT
>JBBPDA010000152.1:19120146-19165020 GCA_037974385.1 Arnoldichthys spilopterus | reverse complement strand
GTCAGCCAAATGAATAAATGTAAATGTAAAAGATGTTATAGGATAAACATATGAGAATATGTGCACCACGAAGAGGGAGGACTCACTTCCTCTGGATGAGCAGGGCGATCTCCGTCTGCACTTTTAGATACTCCTGTGCCATCTTACAGTGCTGCTCGAACACTGCCATCGACTCCTTTGAGTTTGGGCAAGGGGCAAGGGGCTGCAAATAACACACAATTACACAGACACACACACACACACTCATTAATCAGCTTCAGACCTTAAGGCTCGTTAGTGTGCATTGCAAAATGTGTATTTATATCAGAGATGCTCTGCACTTTTAAAAATAAACACCAAAAATAGCAAAACTGGTGACCAACGCTGCGTCCGTCCAGCCATTTGCCGCTGTGTATTTATAAGAACATTCCGTTATGTAAATAGCATCGTTTTCTGAGTCAGTAACGAGCCATAATCCCAACTTGATTGAGTTTGAAGCCTGTTTTTCCCCCTGCAATTGGCAATAAGATAGAGGGTGCTTGAAGGAGACTGCACCAGGAAAGTAGCATGGAACACTACAGATCAATATAAAGGTAAATTGAAAAAGTTGGACGAGTGTTTTGTAAGTCGCTGCACTACATAGCTTCAAGCTTTATTTGCCTTAGATGCAATGCAATAAGCACACTTAAGCTACCAAGTAGGAAAAACGCTAGATAATGCAGTGTGGGGGGTGCTTCAAATACTTGAACAGCAAAGCTTACTTTCCTGAAGTGAAGCTGTAAGATATACTTCAAATTACTAAAGAACTTAACTACGTCAAACTACTGCTGAACATGGTGTGTATAGTATATTTCAGTCAAGGGGAAGTCTTAGAACAAATGATGCAGTGATTAGCACCAGTTGTGGTCAGGGGGAGGTCTCATAGCAAATGATACAGTGATTTGGCCCAATCGCAGTAATGAGGAGGTCTCAGAGCAAAAGACACAGTGATTAGAACCAATCAGGGTTAGGGGAAGGTCTCAGAACAAACAATGTGATGATTTGGACCAATCGCGGTTATACGGAGGTCTCTGAACAAATGACACGTTGATTAGGACCAATCACGGTCAGGGGGAGGTCTCAGAACAAACAATGTGATGATATGGATCAATCGCAGTTATAGGGAGGTCTCGGAACAAAAGACACGTCGATTATGACCAATCACGGTCAGGGGGAGGTCTCAGAACAAACAACGTGATGATTTGGACCAATCGCAGTTATAGGGAGGTCTCGGAACCAATGACACGTTGTTTAGGACCAACCACAATCAGGGAGAGGTCTCAGAATAAACAATGTGATGATTTGGACCAATCGCAGTTATAGGGAGGTCTCGGACCAATCACGGTCAGGGGGAGGTCTCAGAAAAAAATATGCAGTGATTAGTACAAACTGTAATCAGGGGGAGGCCTCACAACAAACAATGTGATTAGGACCAATTGCGTTCAAGGGGACGTCTCCGAACAAACGCTGGGGCAATCTGGATGAATTTGAAGTATATCACTAACTAACCAACAGACAAATCGACTGCTGACCAGGAATAGCATGAGAATATTATATCGCTGAAGCCCAAAGGAAACCACATCTCCCTTTCTAATTTCATTTGAACCACATAAGCTGCCAATTTCCATTCTGTGAAACTTTCTTCACGAATAAACAGAAATACTCAAAATTTCGAACTTGCATTTTAAGTTGGGACATTTTGTAAAATGCGATTAAAACAGAAAATATGCAGTTTGTTAATTCTTTTGACCCTCTAGGCCTATTCCACACATACAGGGGCATTTTTAAAACGGGGGCATTCTCTCATTTTCCCTTATCTCGTCCACACAAGCACCATTTAAAAAAATCTGTCCACATGAAAACACAAAAACACACAATCAAGATCAGAAATGTATCAATGGTGCAAACTCAGAGCATATATGTCAAAAGCTTTCGCGGTCACCACGTCGATGCTCAAAACGGAGTTTCTGAAAACCGCCACCTACATACATCTGCTGAACAGCAATGACATGCTGGTCATAGTGATGGACGTTAGGCTGAACCTGTAAAGTGAGTGTGTACCTGTAGCTGATGATCCAGTGTCAGATAGGCCATTGGGATGGAGTTATCAGAGCCATTAGTGTCTGTAGGAGCAAATGAGAAGAACAAAGCTCATGACAAAGATGACAGGACGGCGACACTGGTCCTATAGGAACTGAAAACAATGAGAAAGAACTGAACTCTAATGAACGCAGCTCTAATGAAATGACCTGTCTGTATTTTACAAAACCTCGGTATCGACAGCATGCAGTCTTTCACATCTTTGTGTTGCAGGGTAAGCCGTTTCTAGTGGCCCCAGATAACCAGTCTGTAAATAATCCAGGCTCATCATTGTTAATGAGAGAGAGAGGGAGGGAGGGAGGGAGGGAGGGAGAGAGAATGATGAGGCTTACGTAATGTCTGCGGTACTGCTAGAGCTGCTAAAATGAAACATCATTTATGACATGAACTCCCACACTCACACACACAGCTGAGGAGGCTATTTGAGGCCACCCTGACGAGCGAGTCTGAGGGGGAAAGAAGATTCTAAGGTTTTCTGCCATAAAGTATTACTCAGGGAATTAGGGAAGACATGCTAATGATCACGCCCAGCAGCCACGTTCGTTAAATATTACTATTAACCCCAAAGTATGAGGAAGAATTTGCAAACTTTGGGATGTTCAAGGACTTCAGACAGGCAGGGCTGGTGTGTATGTGTGTGAGTGAGAATACCTGTAGGGTCGTCAGGAGAAAAACTGTAGCCTCTGTTCGTCTTATCAGACGTGATCATCCTGACGCTGGGACTGGACGACCTGCTGCTGTTCCTGCTCTCCTGTGGCCGACAAAAAACATCCAATTATCAGCGACACATGACCAGATCCATAGACCGGCTCGATGTTTTAACAGCGAAGAAACACAAGCCGATGCAAGATAAACCTTTATCGTTATGCTATCGATTGGGCTGGAGGAGTGTGTAAATGCTGCCCTTCTCGCTTTGAATAGCAAAACCGAACACCTACACTTGAAAATTCTGCCCGAGATGTAGAACGTTTGCCTGGAAACACTAGAAAACGTCTAAAAAAAGAATTAGTGTACAGACTGAAAACGATCTAGTGCGTTTTACAGGTTCCATTTTCGAGTCTGAAATAGCGGTGGGCGATATGGCAAAAATATCGTGGTATTTTAAGAAATTTCCCTGATATGCAATATGTCACGACATGTATTAAGATAGAACAACGAAAAAAATCACCAGGGCCATGTATTAAAAAAAAATAATTAAAGTTTGAGTACAAATAATTTTTATTCAGCGTTTTGCATACCACAGTACAATATGTTTACTTAAGAAACCACTGTCAAACTTCATGTTTAATTTTAAGGAGCATCATTAGTCTTGCTTAAGTACTAACGATATCAAGATATGCTCAGAAAAGCGCATTGCGACCACAGTGTATCACGATAATGAGAAGCCTCATCATATTGCCCAGCTCTAGTCTGAAAGTAAGCTTTTAGAAACAGTGTCTCTCCCTGAGTGACCGCATGGGAAGACCACTTTAGCACTTTAGAACATCCCTACACCTCAAACAGACATTGTTTATGCTCTAAACACGTCTGGGGACATCCAGCTGTCAGGGTTCTCGCTAAAGCCGGGAGACATCTCAGAGACCGATGTCGAGAACACCAGAATACAGGAGGAATGCAAAAGTAGACAAAATCAAGTATTTTTCCCCCGAAGGCACGTTTCTGTGAATCTGTCGTCTTCCAGAGAAACCGAAGTCAACGTTACTGCAAGATCCATTTTCTCCTCGTACCTGGAAAGCTACGCTGTGCTCCTGGTTGCAGATCAGTCGAGATACTGGACTAGAAATGAACTACGTTTGACAAAACCACTGATCTAAAAGCAGACAAAGCTCACAGGCCACAATTAACCATCACTTCATCACCAAGAACTTGCACACGGTTTTCTTTTTCCCTTAGACATTGCATTTCTAACTGTTACCACTAATCACACGTAATAAAACATTAGTGTAACTGAAGATAAAACATTTCCCTCTCAATGAAACAAGCAGAGAACTTCTGTCAAAAGTGCAGAAAGCAAATCCCATAAGGAGAAGAGAACATTTTATGATTGTTTGAATTATAAAATGTACTCTAATGTATACGGCCTTGACTCATAAAAAAAAAAAAAAAGTCCACATGTATACATTCAGAAAGTTTTGATCAGTTTTTGACACTGATACAATCTCACAAAAGTCAAAAGTGCAGATTCGGATTCAGAATAAGCATCCAATGTAAAAACTGTTCAGAATTCATTATGCAGCGACATAACCACACCCTCAAAAAGTGGTTCTTCACTAAAAGCAATGGTAATATTCAGAACCAGGACAAATTACAGAACAACTGGAACGCATTAACGGTTCCTCGCATGGTTAAATGGCTCTATATGTTGCGAAAAACAATTCCACTATTGTTAAGTGAGGGTCTTACCTGGCCGGACTCCGTCCCAATGGCAGGAAGATCCTGAACTGACCTGCGTCTGTGAGGCTCACAGGTAGCTAAAGTGAGGGAAGGCGAGAGAGAGGGGAGAGAGAGAGAGAGAGAGAGACAGAGAGAGAAAAAAATGAGTCTTGTTGGTGGAGGCTTGTCCAACTTGGTAAAGAGGGTGGCGGTAGGGGTGTGTGTCTGATGAGGGGACAGCTGCACAGAATTACACCAACCCAGCACGCTGGCATGTCAACATTATGGGCTCAAACGTGGTCCAAACGTGACCATGGCCCACACAGAGCTATGCAGCTACAAAACACACACACACACACACACACAGCTAAAAGAGCTCATAGAAACACAGACACAAACACGCCACCAATAGGACCCCACTGGCGGCTTCACTTGCATTGACTAAACAGCTCCTGTCTCATATGACCACAGTCAACTGCTGTTACTAGTAGATAAAGTGTGTGTGTGTGTGTGTGTGTGTGTGTGTGTGTGAATGAGTTGGGGTGGGGGTGGGGGGTGGGGGGCGCTGTGGGGTCATGACAAGAATTGACAGGAGCTGTACCGTCAATGTACTCCCCCGAAAATGGGTTGATTTCACAAAGGACAGACAGAGAGGTATTATGACTCACAGCTCCACCAGGCAGAAATACTATTGGAGGACTTGAGCTAATGAGGCTGCTCCCATTTACTAGAGGTGCATTCTAACCTCAACACAAGGGAAAAACACTCAAAACAAAAGCCTGAGGCAAAAGGTCTCACATACAACTCTACTGGTGCACACAATTCTCCACAAAGGTGAATATTTTGTGATATTAAACCCCGCCCACTCATTAGGAACAGTATAATCGAATAACTGAATGTGGTTCATCTGGCGCTGGTATCATTTACTTAAATATAATGAAAATATTAATTTCCTCACAAAAGTGGTAAAAGTGACATTTTCTCGGTTACTCGCACTCACGTAATATTTTGATAGATTTATGCTATTTGAATACTTATTAAAATGGAATTAGTGAGTAAAGCATATATTTTACTTTCTCTTTATTAACATTAAGTTACAAAATCCTTAATAAATTCCTTATAACAAATTTAACTATGCGTGCATTAAAAATGATGATAAGCTCTTAAAAATTGTATTTTGTTTTGCTAATTTGCTAATACATACTGGATGCACAAAGTTCTATAGGTTGCTCAGTACTGAACCTGACAGTTTTAAAATTCTACTCATTTATTTTTTAAGCTACATTTTGAGATAATGCTGGGTTTAGGCTGCTCTTCTTCCCTCTAAAATCTAAAATGTGTCCGTTTCAAACACTAAAAAAAACACAAAATCGCAAAAAAGAAAAAAAAAAAAGTTTCTTACTAGTATCTGCAAAATTAAATTACCGATGCCCCAACAGTCGAGTTCTAAAATGTGATTGAGTTCTGACCTGAACATAAAGAACCGTAAAACAGGCATCAATGGTCAACGGATTAAGGAGACATTAGGTGAGTAGTGTACATGCATGTGAGTGATGTTACTGAGAAAACAAAGCAACCTGCATGATTCAATATGCCTCAGCTAGAGTGTCCACTCCCTTCTACACCATCCTTCAGTGACCCATTAGTATTTTTTTAACCAGAAGTGGAGATAATGACAGCAATGGCCTTTTGATGTAAAACCAATCCCTCAAAAAAACATCAGCACGGTTGAATGTGGGTGTGCCTTCTTGTGACTGCAACCAGACATTTGGTGCTATCCTTCCTGCACAGGAAACCAGACCGCAGGCCGAGAGTGTGTGCACTGAACGTGCTGTAAGGGTCATGCTGCAAAACTGACAGTCCAGTTGCATGGTGGAGCTGGGCGAAATGTGAAATTTGATGCAATATTTCATGCATTTTAACGTTATTTTTATTTAACCTCAGTATTGCTGACGGATACTTTTGCACACCTTTTTCCCCCAGTGAAAATAAGTCCATATCCTCCACAGAGAGACGCTTCTGCACATTCTAATGCAGAATTATTGCTTATTTGATGATATATGAACAAAAATACTTTGGCCACTGCACAAATTACGGCTCATTTCAGATGTCCTGTTTCAATGTCTACCAATATAAAATCTCTAGAATATAAAAAAGTGCACTAAAATTTGCAGGAAAATGCCACAATTAAGTTTGTTCTCTGTACAAATCTTGACATTTTTAACCCTTGAAGCCACAATGTTAAAAACACCATTAACAACAAAAGGAAATACATTAAAATGTACTTTGTCATTCTTAAAGCAGCCATGCTAAGCCCAAGCACAAGCCAGTAAACACGATCATGCCATGAGCGCTAGTGGTGCTTTGAGGCAACGACCGATTGCGGAGGTTCTACAAGCGAATTATCTAATTTCACTCAATTCAGGTCATTTACTTAAGCCACAGTAATTAATGCAGTGCTCTTTTCCCTTTTAACTATGGCACTGTAACTTTTCCCATTTCACACAGCTCTACTGCAAGGGGACTTCGCTACATCACACTCTGACCCAACTGTAAGCCAGTTCTTCACTCAAGTCCATAAACTGCTTCAGTGTCAGCTGTAAAAGTAGGGAAATCACCATCCAGTGAAGGACAAGGACACTAAATACCCAGCACAGTTTAGTGTTCCCTCATTTCTCTGCTTTATGTTAGTTCTGTCAAAAATATCCATATACACTGATCCTAGAACATTAAAACCACCCGCCTAATACTGGTAGTTCGCCTCATGCTGCTGAAAGAGCTCTGACTGTGATGTACTGTGTGTTCGGACACCTGTTCTATCACTTTTTGCGTAGTAGAAGCTCATGAGTGGTGTTAATGTTATGGCTGATTGGTGTACTGATACATATTGGTACAGAACATTTTGAAACGTATTTCCCACGGCCTTTGGTATCAAATATAGTATCGATTATCAATATTTTCCAAAGTATCGAATCAAAGTAAAAAATGTATGTGTTGCAACAACACATTTTTACATGCACATTAATAACACAAGCATTACCGGCATTTGGCAGCTACCAGATTAATCTACTGCTTGCTATTACATTTTGATGAAAACAAATCTGGAATTGAACTTCCCGATTTCCAGAGACACAGAAGAACCACCCAAAAATATTAGAACTAAGCAGGGGAAAGAAAGATTTCACTCTAGGTTGGAAATTTTGAAATATATTTTGCACACGTAATTGTGTATTTTGTAAATTAAGACCATCTTGAGTTGAGTTATATACAGGATAAGAGGTAAAGACTCACATTACCACACATGGTCATAAAGCAGCTCATTGGTCGTTTGCATTCTTACAAGGACATGCTTACGAGTATTAGTTCAGAAGCACAAAGGGCTGGTATAATAACTGTACCTACTATCACTTTCTTTTGATTTCTCTGGGGCAGCGCCTTCCTCTTAAATACAGTTCCTATAACCCGAAATCCATAATGGTCAACGCCCACGAGGGGAGAGATACCCATGAGAATTGAAAGCGATCCACCATGAATCATACTTAATGGTAGATAGGGCGATGGCCAAACCACCTGAGCAACATTTAGAGGCAATAAATCCATGAGTTTGTAATGGAATTGTGATGTTAAAAAGGTATAGCTGAGCCACTAGGGCAGGGTTGCCCAAATCCAGTTCTGGGGGGCCAGCACAAAGCGACGGTTCCCTGATCAAACACACCTGGTTCACCTATAAATTGTCGGGTTTATGGAGCGTGTTTGAAGAGGGGAGCTACCCGATTCTGCTGGACACAGCCCTCGAGGACCGGATTTGGGTTGAAAGGTGAAATGGAGGAGAACAGTTCTCATATGCCACAGTCCACTACAGCCATACAAGAGAAACAGAGAGGCAGAAGGCAGAGAAGCAGTGGGTGTTACTCCAGGACTTTCATCCAATACAGAACGATCACCCTTACAGCAGGCGCTGTAGGTCGAATATGTCTTCATATCTTCATAAATAATTTGCCAGTGATATATATTCTTACATATGCTGTATTTACGCTCAAGGCAATTCAGTGGAATCACCGGAAGAGTCGCGCTGTGGGTGATTCTGACTCGTATTTAAAGCGAAAACTCAGCAAAGAAACCTAATTTACGCAATTTCTCCTGTACATCCATCAGCTGTCGTTTCAATGCATTTGTGGTTGACAGGAATGGGTCTGGAATGTGGTCTCTGACACTATAGAACATATGATTATATACAAACATTGATACAATTATGAAGAATTTATGGTTTCTAGCTGGGCAATGGACCTTTCCACTTCATGTAGTCACAGTGTCAGAAATCACATTAGCAAGTCTGATTCATAATAAAATGGCCTAATAAAGGTGAACATAGTCATTTAGAGTGGTTTCATAAGAAATGTGCCATTTATAGAAGAGAAGTAAGGTAGAAATGTTCACTGTAGTAGCGATGAGAACCAGACATCTGATGAGCTCCAGGACACAAAGTTATTACATGAAACTGCTACAAATATGCTGCGTGATGCCTGAGACTGTGCCATGTTTTTCTGAAACACACCACTATTTTATAAGAACATGTAAATCTCAGAAGGTATATGTAGCGTGAACGATTGCATGGGATTGTTGGGATTGGGATTGTTGGGTGTTCGTGTTTGGAGCAACGTAGGTGTTTTGGCTTTATTAAGCTTAAACCTTGACCTCATGGGACATTTCTGGTCCTCTAGAACGTTAAACTAATGGCCGTTTTCTTTGCGCTTTTTGGGATTTCAACAGAAATTGGCGCCATTTTTTGACACCATCTGAACGTGTCTCTGACCAAACGCAAGTCCTAAAAGCCTGTGTGGATGGTCTGATTCGCAGAAGAATGGTCTCCGTTTGATCTACGCTCATTTGACGCCACAAAAGTCTCAAAAAACGCTCGATTCCGACGTCCGTGTGGACTGGGCCTTAAACATTTCCAACCACTCTGAATGACTTCGTTCCCATCTCAAAACACGCACTATGCTTTGAGGCATGTTGGATTCTTTTGTCGACTTATAACTTAAATTTGCCGCTTGGGTGACCTTTCCCCATTGAAGCGCGTCCTGGATTAACACCCACAGTGGGAGGCATGCCGCAGCTGAGGGTTCGCCCTGCTCTGATTGGGTGAGCAGTCAGCAACAGTCAACAGTCCAGCTCGGCCTGACCTGGCCCGCTCCAGTCCGGTACCTGTGATGACGATCTTGGGAGTGTCCAGAATGGTGCCATATGACGCTGTTTTGCGGTGGCCTCGTTTATACTGCGGCCGTGCTGCAAAAACACATACACACACATAGAGCTGCGTACACGGACATGCAGACGGTACTCACATCCGCACACACATGGCGACAAAAAGGCAGGATGCTCTTGTCTGCTCCTGCACAGGCAAGACATCGCGATACATATACGCATGGCACAACACATGCACGGAGGACGCAGACGTGGGAACGTACAATACGCACATACATACATGGATACAAACAACCGCATACACGCATGCAAGAGGCGGCGCAGGAGGCAGGCTGCTGGGGGAAGGAGCCTCAGTGAGAAGGGCTGGAGCAAAGTTGGTGGCAGAAAGAGACTACAGCCTGGGCATCACTATCCAAACCATGTAAAGCATTCGGGTCACGTCTGGCTTATGCCTTGTTTCTCAGGGTGCGTTGAGGCATGAAGTCAGGGATTGTGGACTGTGGAGTGTTGAGCACTTTAACATAAAGGGTGACTACAGTGTTCTGCATTTAAAATATTGAGGTAAAGACACAGTGCCATCTTTGTTTATCATAATCTCTACCTGACACAACAGTCAGTTACAAACCTGCCTGATGATGAAGCAAACGCACACTGGCTTCTATTACAAGTGTGCTGTGAATCGACACAAAGCACCAGGAAATTTGGGACACGATCATTTCTGTCGACTGCATGTTACAGGTGTGGCAGATGGATAAAGACTATTCCTTTAAAGTACTTACTACGCTGGAGATATGGAGTGTTGGTCAACAATCAGGTAACCAAAGGTTCAGCCAAAAAACACATTTTTGGTATTTTTGAACACATCTGGCTGAAAGGGAGTTGTCACCGAACTAAAGCAGAGATTAAACATGACAGCAACGTGTCAAAATCTGATGAAAATTAGATAGGATGAACAAAAACATGGTAAAGCAAAGCTGAAGAGAACTTCTTGTTCGCCAGTCTCTTATCTGACTGTTCATGTGACATGCGGAAGGAAAAAACAAAGCAATCACAACGATAATCAATATATATATAAATATTCACAAACGGTGCCAAAGTGCAGAGAAAAACACACACACAAAAAAATAAGGAATATATTGATTTGGAAAATCAGCCGTCATCCAAGTCAAGCAGTTAAGGCCAGTCAACTTAAGTCTTATTTTGATACACACACACACACACACACACTCTAGAACCTACATACTAGAATAATTTTAATATGATTATTTGATGTAAACGTTCAGATTTTTTCCCATTTTTGGCTTCGATTTTGGTTCCTGACACGATCTTTAATTTTTGGTGCATCAGCATTAAAGACATTTACGATGAATCATTTTAAATTATTTGAATCATTCCAAAATGTTGAACCATATTAACTCTATATCAGGTTCTAGCTTATAGCTTTGCCATTTGCAGCTATTCAATAAAAATGAGTAGACACTACACAGGATCGAGACGTGAACACTGATAAAAATGTAGATTTATTTTCTACGTATGGATATCTCTTGAATGACGTTCGGGTGAATTCATTCCTCTTTACTCAAAACCTACAGCTGTTTAACCTCCATTAGTTTCATCGTGTGTTCGTCTGTTTGTGTACATGTCTCTTACCTGCAGAAAAGGGGGTCTTGTGCTCAAGTTCGGAGAGGTCGGCACTCATTCGTTTGCTGTCGGAGGCCAGGCAGTGTGTTCTGCCTGACAGGCTCTCAACACTGCCCCCTCTGGACAGAGGGAGTCCAGGCCTCAACGGGTCAGCCTACGTACACAAAAGAGCGTGAATACACACATACTGACGGTTTAGCACGGTACTTCTACATGTTCTCACAGGACAACGGAACCACTACCTTTGGTTTGAACTGTGGAAACTTTGTCTCCATGGTCTTAATGGTGTCATTGCTGCCGGCGGACGTGCTGTGCTCCATGCTGCCGTCATTCCTGTTGCTAGTGCTGGTATAGTCCAAATTGGAGCCTGGCCCAAAGCAACGCGAACAACAGGTTTGTACAAAGGGAGTAATAATACACCGGGCTCATGATCCCATTTGTTTTACATTGCTGGCACAATATGAGTATATA
This sequence comes from Arnoldichthys spilopterus, assembly GCA_037974385.1. Classification (NCBI taxonomy): domain Eukaryota; kingdom Metazoa; phylum Chordata; class Actinopteri; order Characiformes; family Lepidarchidae; genus Arnoldichthys; species Arnoldichthys spilopterus. The sequence goes on along the minus strand of JBBPDA010000152.1, from coordinate 19,153,212 downwards.
TACTGTGCCCTTGTGTTTGTGTATACCTGTGCTGGTGGCAGAGTTACTCTGGCCTTCATCTGAATACGGATATGGGTACTGCAGGGACACCTCTGATCCAGGAAAATACTGCATATAGAAGAGAAAAGAAGGAGATAAGATGAGAGGAAGAGAGATGGGGTAGAGCAATGGGAAGGCACACATTTTTTAATTTTTTTTTTTTTTCAGTTATTCTGTAGTCTCAAGTAGAGCTGGGCAATATGATGATACTTATTCATTATCGTGATAAACTGTGGTCACAATGTGCTTTTCTGAGCATATCTTGATATCGTCAATCACTTTCAAACTTCATGTTTAATGTCTTGCTCAATTGAACATATTGTACTGTGGTGTGAAAAACACTGAATAAAAATTATTGGTACTCATTTTGATTTTTTAGAGGAAAAAAAATCTCTTTTTCCATCTGAATACATATTGTGACATATCGCATACCAAGGAAATTTCTCAAAATATTGTGATAAGATATTTTGGCCATATCGCCCACCCCTAGTCTCAAATAAGCTGTTTGTTTCTTTATGGTTTAACGTTCTTTTTTGCTGTGACTTGTTATTTTTTATCTGTTTGTATGTTTGTGTTTGCTGTGTTGGTTTCCTTTTTAGTCTTTAAAGTGAAAGTGACTATTTGTCATTGTGAACACACTCAAACACCACAACAAAATGTGACCCATTTAACCCATCACAAGTGCACACGTGGAGCAGCGGGCAGCTACCAACAGTGCCCGGAGAGCAGCGTAGTGGGACGGTACCTTGCATAAGGGTACCTCAGTAGTGCTCGGGCCGGGACTCGAACCTGCGGCCTTCAGGTCCCAAAGGCAGCCTCTAACCACTAGGCCACCACTGCCCACATTTAGGGTCTTCAGCTGTGGTCTGTGTGTGTCACTGTTAATGTGAAATGACCTTGAGTCTAAGAAAGACTCTACAAATGGCACATTATTACCTTCATCAGGTGCATCATGATCTTGACTATCTCTTCCATGGAGGGCCGCTGGGAGGGGTCTTTGGACCAGCAGCGTGTCATCAGGCTCTCGATAGGCTTGGGCAAGTTCTGAATGAGCGGGGGACGCGTTCCTGAACATACAAAGTGACACGAATCACTACCGGCCACGATCACGACTGGTCTGCTGAAACCTGAGGCTGATAACTGAGCAAACTGAGATGCCATCCAGATTATGACATGACTGTAAATATAAACGATTGTTTCTGCTCATAGGACAGAGTGCGAGAGACTCACCACGGTGCACAGCCCACATGATCCTAAAGGCTGGTCCTCCAATCTCATCAAAGGGCTTCCTGCGTGTGATCACTTCCCAAAGAATAATGCCCCAACTGAAGACATCGCACTTCTCACTGTAGTTACTGCCTGCGTAGCACACGCACACAGTGAATAATGAAAGAGCGTAAATGCAACAAAGGTATAAAAGTAGGCAAAGAACGGGTGAGGGGGAGAGTGCACAACGGATAAAAGTTTAGAGCATCAAAGCCACGAAAACAAGAGGCGAACATACCGAGAAAGCCGAAAGAACACATCGAAGGCTAGAGCAAGGAGCCAGATGAAAGTTCTTTTCACCGAGCACATTTCAGATGATCCACAGCCTAACCACTTTCATCTTGTGCCTACCCGCTTGTAGAAGAGGCGAAAGAGAAAAAAAAACCTGGAGGCAATTTCCTCTCGTGCTACCCTGGAGAGGCTTAATTACCCCGCTTATTATCCCTCAATTACATCGCCCATCACGCATATGCTTTTAACACTGCCTCGCTGAGGTCCTCTGCTAATTTGTTTATCAGTAAAGCAAATGAACGGTGTTGGCTTTTCTCGTTTAATGAGGAGCGTTCTAATAGCACATCCGTTTCTGATCCTCCCTTAACAAACAAGATAATGACCCACTCCTCATGGACCCCCCTTATAGCTCAGCACTTTTTAACACCCTTCACAGAAATCAAGTACATCGGTTATGATCGTTATTGAAAAACAAAAAAAATTGTTAATATTTCTCTTTTTAAAAGGGTGTTGCGTCTATTTTTCCAATATTTCTGTGTTATGCTCCTGAGTGGATGACCAGGACCTTATCATCAGGATATGGCCATCCATGGCCAGGGCACTTAGCCTCACTCTCTCAAAGTGGGCAGGATGGTCCTGCCTCTCCCCGATCACTCGGCAAACGCCAGTGCAGGTGTTGAATTAGCAGTTGTGCTGCCTAATGACTAGGGCACTTAGAAAAGATGAACAAGAAAAGATGTAAACGTGACTATTTGTCATTGTGAACACACTCAAGCACCACAACGAAACGTGACCTTTGCATTTAACCCATCACATGTGCACACGTGGAGCAGTGGGCAGCTATCAACAGTGCCCAGGGAGCAGTGTAGCGAGGCAGTACCTTGCTCAAGGGAACCTCAGTAGTGTCTGGGCCGGGACTTGAACCTGCGACCTTCAGGTCCACTAGGTCTCCACTGGCCGCAGATAACTACTTTGATAAGCTTCTAACTAAAAACATTCTCTTGTTAAACATTGAAATAGATCAAATGAAGCATTTGGGAAATATACATAGAATCAAACCTCAAAATAAACTGTAGTATGTTAAACGTATGGTGATTGTGGTAAATGCTGAATTTTTATAGTTTCTGTGGTTCAGTTTTTTCCATTCAGGCTACAGTGACAATGAAAATGTTAGGGAGTTGCCCCAGTCATCTGAAGGTCACCTGAGGTACCACTGAGGTACCTGTGAGCAAGGTATTATCCCCAAACTTTGCTCCCTGGGCACTGCCCATGTCAGCTTCCCACTGCTCTTACATGAAGGTTGCATTTTGTTGTGGTGCACCGTGTTTTGCTGTAGTCTGTTCACAATGACAATCACTCACTTACAAAGCACTTGTTGCTCACATAATGCATTGAAGCTGATGTTTTCAGGCTCTCTACAGGTTTCAGCAAGTCAAATTTAAGACTTTTTAAGACCTTTTTAATACCGTTATGAATGAAATTTAGGACCAATTTCATGTCCACACTGGCAAAAAAGTAGAAAGGACATAAAAAAAAATACTTACTATCAAAATAAACAAATTTATTCGCATTTACCAAACCGTGTTCACACTTGTAGGCAGTAGCAGCCTAATGGTTAAAACCTTGCCCTTGTGAACTTGACCCAGGTACCACCATTGAGGAAGAAACCACATATGGAGCAGTGGGCAGCCATCAACAGAAAGGGAACAGTACCTTGGTGAAGGGAACCTCAGGGGTACCCAGGTCAGGAAATCGACTCCCCACCCCCACCCCCACCCCATCAAAAAGTGATATAAGTAGCATTAATTTCACAATGACATTTAAGACAAAAACATAAGCCTAGTGAATAAAATCTTAATGTTTTTAAGACCTTTTAAGGCCTTAAATTCAATTTTTAAGACGTTTTTAGACTCCGTAGAAACCCTGTGCTTTAGACAAAGAGAAGAAAATCCCCATACACTGTGTTACATTCCCAGTCTGGAGCGAAAGTGGAGCCACCACATTAGAAGGACCTTTGTGCTTCAGTGCTTTGGGGCAGCTCGTGCCTGATTAACAGCTTGCCACTCTCCACATACTTGCCTTCGAACACCTCCGGAGCCATCCAGGCTGCGCTGCCTTTGTTGTTGGTCATGTGCGTCTGGATGTCACAAGCTGTTCCAAAGTCGCAGATCTTCAGAACGGTGCCTCCAGCTACCAGCAGCAGACTGGGGAAATGACAAGGAGAACAAAACCGCACCAATCAGACAGCCGTTTGCAAGTAAACAAACACTTCAACCAAGAATCTTAAAGTGGCCAACTACGAACTACAGCGAAGAGCCAACAATTCGAAATTCCACAAAAACTCACAGGCCACAAGCTCTCATTTACGATCTGTCAAATTGCAATGTTTTTATTTTCATGTGCGACAGGACTAAGAACATGCCGTAAACATCTGTTTGTGGGAAACCAATGAAAATGACCCAAAGCCTGGAAAACAAAATGATCCTTGGAAAAAAATGTCCAAGTGCTAAGGAACAGCAGTTCATCCAAAAATGAGTCAAAGCCTCAATGTAAACAAATCAAAGTCAAATCTCAGACTCCTGCACTAATGACAGTCCTCCAAGTGTGCATATTCATGTGGACACAGTGGATTAGTGCCAATAGAGGAAAATACAGCTTATTCTAATCTAAAACCAGCAGCAACAGACAAACATACAGTGGAGTCTAAAAGTTTGTGAACCCTGTAGAATTTCCTATATTTCTATGACTTAAGCCATCATTTTGTTTACATACAACAACTAAACGTAGATAAATAGCACCCAATTAAACAAATCATACACAAATATTACACCTGGCTGTTGTTTTTACTCACTGAGGTAAAATTAAACTTATCTGTGAGTGGCAAAAGTAGGTAAAACTCAAATAATTTGAAAGTGAAGTCAGGGGTTTTTCGATCAATGGGATGCCAATCAGGTGTACGTCCAGTTTTTTGTTAAAGAAAAGAGATCTATCAAAGTCTGATCTTCACAACACATACTTGTTGAAGAGTATTATGGCATAAACTAAGCAGATTTCTGTAAATTAAAAAAAAAGTTGTTCATTAGGCAGGAAAGAGGGTGATACTATCTTTATAGAGTTTGGTCTCCACCAATCCACAGTCAGACCGAATGTACACGAATGGGGGTAAACAAAGACCACCGTTTCCCTCTACATGTGTTCGGCAAACAACGAAGATCACTTCAAGAGCAAGGTGTGCCCTTCTCTGCAAGGTCAAAAAGGAAGCCAGGGTAACTTGTAAGCAACTGAAGGTCTCTCTCACACTGGCTAATGCTAATGTTCCTGAGTCTACAACACTGCGTGCCAACATAAGAACCTTACCCCATCTGTGAAACGCTGTGCTGATCTTAACCCAACAGAAATGTTGTAGCACCTACAAGTTTAGTTGAAATTACTATAGCAGAGTTTTTGTATTTTAGCTAATTTTCTTCAAATAAATGACCCAAGTGAAATATTTTGGTCTTATATTTTTGATTGAGGTCTCCTTGAAGATTGATGTAAAAATCTGATGATATTTTAGAACATATTCATGCAGAGATTTAAAACATTTTAAAGGTTTCACCAACTTTCAAGCAGAGTAGATATAAGCAAGAATCAAAACAGTGGAATATCTCACATAAAATGTACTGTCTGATACAGAATTTTAGGCACCCTTGTCAAATTACTGTTCCTGGCTTCTAAGTATTATATTTAAACTTTGATTTTATGACCACTTCCCACAAAAGTATCATATTTATAGTGGCAAAACAGGTTAATTTGGACAGTCCCAGAAAGTTCTAGAAAATTCTGGACAGTTCTTCACAGTTCCAGAATATTCTGGAAAGTCTACTTATCTTTTAAAGTGAATTGAGAACGTTATTGAAAACAGATACATTACAAATGGCCATTTTCCATTGATTTTAGGCATCAGAGATTGGGAAAACACACTTTGTATCCAGGAACAAAAGCAAAATGAAACTCTGTTACTCAGTGTTATGTGTTGTCCACATCCTCGACAAAGAACATGCTTCTGTACACCTGAATGTACAGCTACTGTGTATTTATTAACGGACATTGTGCAGTATGCTTGGCACAGCAATGTTATTCTTAGTTTTGTCTTGTAGAAAAAACTTCAATAAAATATATAGTTTAGGGCTGTTTAAGCGATTGTACAAGACGGCTTGATGCAACAGCCTATAAAGGTGGTCAACACTTAAAACAAAATTCAGTATTAGAATATTTTCTGACATTAAAGTTTGCAAAGGTTGTAAACAGAGTCCATCATGGTTCCTGAGCACTACTCAGGAAGCTACAAGTACAGAGCAAACTTATCACATTTTTATGGATTTAAATCTGTTATAACTGCTCTAGGGGATCTAAGGGATGCAACAAATGCCATAAATTACAATCAACCAACAGTTCCTGGACACTAGAAGTGCACAAAATCAATAAAAATTCAAACTATTTTGCAAGAAAACACCCTCATTATATTATGGATCTATTGATTATGATCCAACAAACACGTGACAAAAATATTACTAATAGTGCGTCAAAGTATCAGTACAGATGATAATTGCCCAGCTTAATGTGGTGACCCAGTTGTTCCCTGGCCCTCTAGGTCAGGTCTGCAGGAGGGGAAGCAGCTGGTTGGTTGCTCTGCTGCCAGAGGCTTTTCCGACTGCAGCCCCATAAATAACCAGTTGCATCCAGACAACAAACCAGCCGGTCCGGTCAGGCAGACACTGCAAAACTACATATGGCTACATCACGTCTGGGTGTGAAGGCCAGAGATCTCAACCAGCTATTGGTCGAAGTTATGCTTGGAGAATAATAATCTTACCAAAACTTTATGTAGGGCAAGTGTGCTTATTGTAAAACTGCCCACCTCCAGTCATAATCCCTTATCTTCCAATCAGCTGGTCTCATTATGCAGTTATTCCATTATACAGATCACTAGCACGAACACAGGCTGGAAGTTCTGAAAGCTCCTGCTTGCTGCTCTTCTACACCCACACTCAAAGCACCTAGCGCCACACTGGGAAATCATCTGCACTAAAAGATCCTTTGCATATGCATATGACTATGAATATGCATTTCAGAGAGAGAAATGAGTGCGGTTTCAAAAGCATGGATACGAGACAGAGCTTAGCGCAATGGTATGTGTCATTAACATTACAGACACTGTGATGGAGAGACACTCGAGTGATGTGTGAATACATTAGTATCGCTGAAAGAGCAGAGGAGAGAGAGATAGGCTCTGGGAAAGAAGAGCGAGACGGTCAGAGAGGTCTTGGAGCGATAGTGGGAAGGGGGGAAGGACATACTTAGGCAGGCTTGTAAAAGAGAGGTTGCAGTGGTAGGAAGTGAGTGTGTGTGTGTGATAGATAGAGAGAGAGAGTGAGACTGAGAAGGAGATGGTGAAGGCCGTACTTAGGTGGCTTGAGGTCCCTGTGGATGAGAGCCTTTGGTTTCATGCCATGGAGATAGGAGACGCCCTGCGCACACTGCAGGCACCAGCTCATGGCGTGGGACGCTGTGTAGTGAGGGAGGGGCTCTGCACCATGCAACACTGTGAAACAGAGGAGACCGTCATCAGCACCATCTCAGCAGGACGTACCACCTTTCAAAACTTTGGAAACACTGGTCATATTAAGAATACGCAAGAACGACCATACAACAACAATTTAAGACTTTGGGAACAAGTTACTCAATAATAACAGAATTGCTGTGCAACATTTATGATCTTAATATCATTTTTGAATGATAACGTACCAGGGACATTCTTCAAGTTTTACAGCTTTCTCCATTATTTTGGAATTATCAAAACTTTTTACAGTTGCATAGAGCGAACAATGCATTTGCAAAAATATTGCTTTATGTTTGAAATCGATGGGCCTAATTCATCAATATCTACGTTTAAATATCCTATGATGCGTTTACCTCAAGATTCATGACGTTTGCACCTGGGTTCTTATAACGATGAATCCCACAGTTCGTTAAAAAGCGGTGTGTGAAACCTAAACGTGGGGCATTACTGAAGTGTTCTCTTCAACATGTTCATGTGTTTAAAGTGTGTTTCCTAAGCGCTCCATTTCTTAGTTCCTCCTCAGAGCATAATCTGCAACATCTTGAAGCAACAGTAACGCCACTGGGCGAGGAGGCCTAGGCTTCAGAAACTAATTTCTGCCTATTAATAGCATGATCAACCACTGATTATTGCATGGCATGGTTCCCATACAACAGAACTGAAGTGAATAAAGTGTTATTGGAGTGACCATAATGTTTACATTGCATTAGGATTAGGGGCAGTTGTGGCCTAGTGGTTAGGACGCTGCCTTTGTGACCTGAAGGTCGCAGGTTTGAGTCCCGGCCCGGCCACTACTGAGGTACCCTTGAGCCAGGTACCGTCCCAATACGCCGCTCCCCGGACGCTGATGATAGCTGCCCGCTGCTCCACGTGTGCACGTGTGATGGGTTAAACGCAGAGGTTGAATTTCGTTATGGTGCTTGAGTGTGTTCACAATGACAGAGTCACTTTCACTTATACAACTGTAGAACTGAAGGAACTGCAGTAACCAGTAATTCTGCAAAAGCAAAGTACTTTTTCTTAAGAACAGTTGGTGAAGAAGCCAGTAATGTACACGCGCATACAATTACAATCAATCAATCGAAATTTGGAAGCGTGTGAAAGTTTGCGGGTTAACAGATTAAGGTGCACAACTGCTATGTCCCAATCCATACTGGCTATGATTAGGCCCAATCGATTCTCTTTTCCTGTCTATGCATGTTAAAATAACTGGCAACCTGCCATGTATTGTCTTAATTGAATTGTTGAACACTGGTTATCTACCAAACTTAGGGCCTCAAAATAATTAACCACAATTAATCACATAAGATCACAAATAATCATGCCAATGTGACCCTAAAATAAGCGGTATAAAGTGAACAAAGCTTCGTCAGAGTTCACATAAATCTGAGCATGAAAATCAGATAAAAATTAGATAGGGTGAACAGTCCAACACCATGTGAAGGCAGAGCTCAATGTTGTGGGTCATAATGGGTGTCAGCACTGTCCATCAGACAAGTCTGTCGATCGCCTATGGATTAAAAGCAAGCTGGTGCGGCTAAGGTCGCCTCAGTTTGGCATGTGAAGTGTTTTGCTTTGCGAAGAAGACACTGCATGTAGTACCTCACATAACCAGGACATCGCCAAGGAAAAATAGTTCCTTTAGCTAATAATATTATTTAGCTTACTAGCTTTTTTTGTTTGTGTTATTGATTGTACTCCAGACGTTAAAACAAGAAATTTGGGGTTTTGGAGAGGGTATACCCTTGTTAGTGGCAGATTTCAAGATAATACAGCAACAGGTTTCACAAGTAGTTCCCAAAAGTGAGATCACATCTAGGCAATATTAAGTGCGGGTGCGGCTGAGCTTCAGCCTGAACCACATGAACGGTTTAAAGGGCCAAATTAGGAAACAATGTGTTAACATCAAAAAAGTCCAAAAGACCTAATGTTATCTTAAAAAATAAAATAAATGAAATAAAACACAAATATTAAATCAGGCCACGTATCAGAAGACACTCTGTATTAAAAGACGGATGATAGGAAGAAAAACTCCATCCCTTATTAAAAATTACATGCACAGTCATTCCCTGGTTAACACATACCCCTGCAGATGCATTAATGAATGTCAGTGTTTTATCCTCTTCTGTGATGCACTAATACTTGGGGCACCACTTGTGAGCAATCTTCATTATCACTAAACTGCTTTACTAGCGTTTTCTAAAATGCAGGAGCACAGTTCTGAGAACACAACACTAAATGAATAGAGACTCTTGCCACATTATGCCAGTTGTTGTGCTGTGAGGCTTTAGGGAATGCGATGGATGGCTAAATAAGATTTATTTTTGCTGATCAGACTTAAAACTTGCCAAAGAGTGCAGGCAAAAGACTGTGTAGAGCAAGGTGGACTGTTTCGACACTGCACATTGCGAGCATGTGCATATCACACCAGCAGCAAAGCACAATAAGAAATCCAAGACATTTGTTTAGAATCTCAATGTATTTTTTATAGCTCATTTTAAACAGATTTTAGAGGAGTCGAGTGTTTTGTCCTGAACTTTATGGTAGATTTTTGCTCTATATCCACAAGCATTAAAATCTTGGTGGTTCAATTTCTATGTGTAACTTACCATTATACAGAGAGCCCCCTTCTGCATATTCCATTACCAAACATACCTATAGAGGAGAGGGAAAAGTGGGAAAAGAGCAGCTTTAGTTGAGTGATATCGTCATATCTAGTGCCTTATACTAACAAAGCCATGACTAGCACACTGGGATTGATAATCTCTCTTGATAATTTGCTTTCTGCTCTTTCCGATTAGGTCAGTTTCACATGTTCAGATCATTTATAGGCATGTGCCAATATAATGAAATTCATATCAGTATCATAAAATAGAAGAAATTTGATTTTTGTCCACTTTTTTTACCATTTAGACCTAAATGGGTGTGTGTGAAGAAAAAGCCCAGATCCTGGTCATACAATTTAGGACTAAATACAAACAATGTGATTCTACTTTCAGGGACTTACAGGATTGTCACAGGAGCCGTACAACTTCACAATGTTGGGATGATTTACACGAGACAACTGACGAAGCTGGATCAGAAAAAAAAAAAGAGATGCACTGTCAAGTAACATTTGGCAGTCCAGTCCACACCACTAGCTAATGATCAAGTCCTTCTTTCACTGAATCATGCTTGTTAGAGCAGGGAATAGACCATACAGTGCAGGTGTATAATGCATTGTGCTTGACAAATCACTGGTGTACTACCGGTCTGTCAGCCAAAAGGTATAAAATATAGGGGTGTAATGATATGATAGTTAACTCATGGTTCAGTTTAAAATACACCACATATTCAACAAAGTAAGACTGTAAGATGACAATCTGACAGGTGGTATTTAGTAAGATTTTTTTATTTTTAATTCTTCTAGAGGGTAATGACACACTCTGTGTATGATTTTCTTCGGTTTCAAAGTTCAGTTTTGAATTTCAAACTTTCGGTTTGGGGGGGCATGAATGTGCTGGACTGGCCTGTATGGTGCTGGTTGAACACTATAAACAATGCAGTTACATAAAATATTACTATTAATAAAACGCTTATGCACCACCATACGCTGGCTTACTTTCATGGGGCATGTTGCCACATTTTTGCGCTGATATCAAGATATTTCAATGCATTACTACACCCCTAATCAAAAAACCACTCAAGCCAGGTCTAACAGGTAAGGTATGGATCCAGAAGAGAAAAAACTGCACTCTTATGGGAAGATGAAATAAAGAATGAACCGAATGCAAATGAGCCAGACATCATACCTCGACTATAAAGGCTGTTCTTTCAGATTCACTCTCTATTGTCTTGATGGCCACATCTTTGCCTCTCCATTTGGCCTTGCAGACGACACCGAAAGCTCCTCTGCCCACCACCTGAAAAACAAGATGTTTATGCGTTGAAGAGGCTGGAGATCAATATGACTGAACACCCTGGCATTAAGTGCTAAATGTGCACAAAGCTGCTTGCAAACCTGATTTAGAAATGAGTCAGTAGACTTTCAACATAATCGTAGAAACACAACAGAGCGATGCCAACAGCACTGACTGAAAACACTGCGAGTGGATGGGTGATCAGGTAGCTAGCAGGACAGTGACACACGGTCTCGGACACAGTTGCTCATTAATGTCAATCTCAGACATACTAATAAACTAACAGGACCGTTTCCTTACCTCTTCCACTTCAATATCTGCATAATCGATCTCCTCGAAGGGATATCCAGGTGGTGTCTCAAGCATCTCGGCGGAGGGGACGGACATTGCTAGCCAGCAAGCCGGCTAACAGCAAACATTAAAAACAATCCGAACAAAGAATGGCGACTTTGGGAGCTAAACACATTCAGCGGTTACGGCCAAAGACATCTGCTGTATAACTAAAAGCTGGGGGCGATTCTCCCAGCAAGCCCTGCATTACACCGTGAATCTCGCAGAAATCGGCTCACATTAAAAAACTTGGCTAGCAACCGCTGGCTAACTTCAGCAGCGTTAGCTCCGCTCGACAGATTAACCTTAACCAGAGAGTGACTGAGAGAAAATAAAGGCAGTGAGAGCTTCACAATCAATGTGCGAGGACCATGGCGGGTAGTCCGAGTCTTACACGCTCCGACACATGAGCTAAAGTGACCAAAAGTGATTCTGCCCTAAACCAAGCGAAGCCGTAGTCGCTAGGCTAGGCTAGGCTAAGCTACGTCGCTTGCTGCCGGACCGTACGGCGGAGGGAGGAGCAGCTCTCGGCCGCACACCGCTCACTCCACATCGGCGCACAAGCTCGTCACACCCGCCTCAGAATCGCTGACCATTTCAGCACGACAGCGTTCGGGTCCCGAAGCCAAGGCTCTCGACCCATCACAGTAGAGGTGGCGATCACTTTTTAGTTATCTCCTCCATTGACAACTCTTGTTGTTATGTTTTATTCTTTATTTTGTATGCATATATTTTTGTCTTTTCTTTTTCCTCCGGCGTAGTAGCTTCTGTTGGTCCAGGAAGTTGAGTTCTCGGAATCCTGCCCTCTCCAGTTAGTCTGAGGTATGGAGTGGAGCTGAATCTCTTCCAGGATTTGACATTTGAAACTGACAAACTATGCGACTATTCGTCCGATATAAATGTAGCTCGACTGACAATGTCGTGTTGTCTTTATTAGTGAGTAATAACCTACAGTTCTGCTCAGAGCTGAATGAAACTTGGCGGGGGAGTGAGGTCCGCGTCCTGTCCCGAATAGGCTTGAGCTGGCGTTGAGTGTTAGGACGATGCCAAGGGCCCAGCCCTGATAAGGGGGCCCTGCGAGAACGAGTGTTCTATTGTGCTATTGGTTACGTTGTCCTTGTGGTCTATTGAAACGTCTATCGAAATCTAATAATAATAACAATAATTTCTGAGCCACTTATACAAACCAGGGTCATGGTGCTGCTAAGGCCAATCCGAGCTCATAGGATGGGCAGTGGTGGCCTAGTGGTTAGGACACTGCCTTTGAGACCTGAGAGTCGCAGGTTCAAATCTCGGCCCGGGCACTACTGAGGTACCCTTGGGCAAGGTCTCACTGCTCACCGAGCGCTGTTGGTAGCTGTCCGCTGCTCCACGTGTGCACATGTGATGGGTTAAATGCAGAGGTCGCATTTTGTTGTGGTGTTTGAGTGTGTTCACAATGACAAATAGTCACTTTTAAAAGGTGTAAAATTACCCTGGACAGGTTGCCAGTCCATCACAGGGCGCATTTTTGGACTGGAGCTCCCAGCAGAACCCCATGCAGGTTCGGCAAGAAGAGGCAAACTCACACAAGAAAGTACTGTGGCTGTCCAGGCTGGGAATCAAACCAGAGACCTTCTCACTGTGAGGCTAATAATAATAACAATAATAATAAAATTATCTAAAGGCTTTAAAGGAATAAAATTATTGTATGCAATGATATCTTGTCTAGAAATCGACCTAGCTGTATTTTGGGACTAGGCTTTAGCCAAATGCCAGTAAAGCAATGTTATCATTTTAGAAAAAATAAATGAATATATATATATAAAATTATTTATTTATTTTTTCTAAAATTATATATATATATATATGTGTGTGTGTGTGTGTGTGTATATATATATATCTGTACAGTACTGATGTTATTGTGCCTCAGCACTATACTACACTCTCCCACACTCCGAAGGAGACACAGGGATTAAAGGGGATTTCCACAGATTGTCCAAAATGTCAACATAATCATATAATCAAGATGTGCACAGAGTCATTCAGAGTGATTTAATGTGAGAAATATTCCACTCTAGAGAGTCTCCAGAATGGTGGTGACAGACATAAAGTGTTTAATGCCTCAATATTACAGAAATTTCTTACATGAAATATGAATACATTACCTAATGCCTGAGACATTGTTTCATGATAGTTCTGAGATAACATTTTTGGCCTAAAACATATTTTAAAAGCTTGATTTCATTTCATGTAATTAAAGGGCCCATATGCTACATTTTCCTGTATTTGTAAGACCTACTTTTCACATTTGTAAGAATGTATGTGACAAACACTGTTTAGATTACTTTTTGTTTAACTATTTTCCACATCAACTTTATCCCTTAAAATGAAACACATTGTTGTGTTGCTGGTATTCTAAATTTGTTCTGATTTGTTGCTCTCTATTGTGCCGCTTGCAGAAACTGCTCAGACACTTCTGATCATTTTAATGTGTATAGGTCGGGCTTAACTATGGGCTGAATAGATAGGTATGTAAATGTAAAAGCGTTAAAACCAATTAACAGACTGGTTTTGCAGCTTTTTTGTGTGAACTGTATGGGCTGGGTGTGTGTGAATGGTATATTTAGGAACATTTATAGTGTTCACAAACCACATATGTTTTATTTAAAAAATATATGAAAAATAGTTTTTCCCCCCATGCTATAGGCCCTTTAATGGCAGGTACACACAAGACAAAAGAGTTCCCCATAGAAAACATACTCCGATATACTGCTACTTTTTGCTTACCCAATATTAAACAGAAGGTGGTGAAAGTTCACTGGTCACTTTGGATAGTAAATAAAATGTCTATATTTGTGTTGTAGACATCACAAACCCTTGTGCCAATCATTCCCATTGTATAGAAAAATTAACTATTTAACATGGAATTACAAGCTAATTACTTGTAGATAAGACCTTTTTAATATGGTGGCAATGTTCTTTCAGACCACTGTCATGTCTTTTTGCAAGTAATTAGTGTTTGTGGCCTCTACTACCACTAAGACCATAACCAGGTCTTGGCTTTTTGTGTGTGTGTATATAAATGACTGTCTCAGAGTTCTCAGTGTAATGACTCTGCACTGTCTGGCCATAAATGCCTGACTAACCATTTTCAGTTAATTCATTTTATATGCGTCGTTATTGCATTTGGTTGGTCTGACCTTGCGCACTGCGACTGCGGGTGATGGGAAAATGATCAACGAATTGTGTGTGCTGAGTTACATGAACACATGACCTCAGCGTTCTAAAAATAATCTCAGGATTTCAACCATCATTTGGTGACAGCTGAATATGATCCCTATTAATCACCACTGCTGGAAAAACTCAAACAGCAGTTGTTCATATTCAGACAAGACCACATGTCCTGTCTGTTTACTATACAGGCACTTAAAGGTCCTCAAAATCAGTACTGTTGTATCATGTAGTTTTCAGTGGTCCAGCACTGTATCCTTCAGTCTCATCATATACATTCACAATTTGCATAAATGTTATGTTCTGTCACTGTACTACCCAGCATACATTTGGCAAATGCATCTTGTAGCCATCTTGAATCTCTGTGGTGTCAGCCAATGCTGACTGCTAGTCAAGCCACTGAGTTGTAGGCCATGCGCATATAAGTCTTGAAAGATCCTGTCACAAGTGGCCAAAACTGTATAAACGAGGTATCATTTGTCTCGGAGGTGCATTGTAATCTTTGAAGGTGGTCAGGAATGCATATGACCATAAACACCATCAGCCATAACATTAACACCACCTGCTTTATATGCAGTGGTGGCCTAGTGGTTAGGATGCTGCCTTTGAGACCTGAAGGTTGTAGGTTCGAGTCCTGGCCCGGACACTACTGAGGTACCCTTGAGCAAGTCCCACTACACTGCTCCCTGTTGATAGCTGTCCGCTGCTGCACGTGTGATGGGTTAAATGCTGAGGTCGCATTTCGTTGTGGTGCTTGAGTGTGTTCACAATGACATATATTCACTTTCACTTTACATATTGAGTAGGCCCCACTCATGCGGCTGAAACTGTGGTTTGACCCCCAGCGTTAAGTTTTTAAACCACAGTGGCTCTTTAGTAGGATCGGACTAGGGTCAAAGAGGGTCAAATGAGGGTCAAAGACTTTAAGAGGCATTTCACTGACATTGTTCACAAAAGCAGTTCAGTTTCACTTTAAGGGTAATTTTCAAAAAGACAGATCATGAAAAAAAGATGATGTTCTTAAACAGTTCCTAATGTCATCCTGGTAAGTCATTTCAATGGACAGCAAGGCTGCAGAAACACCTGCTGTTCTTCTTATTGGCCTAATTCTGCACAGCATTACTTCTTAGCTCTTTCCCTAAGCTCAAACAGAGCATTGCAGAACTGATTAAAATCTTTTTTTAATCTTGTACCTCCAAGCAACAGAAGTTACAACGGTGCGATGGTAATAACTGTTATGGATTGAACTGTGTGCATGCAGGTACGGCTAAACTCCCTTTGCAATAATTTGATCTAATGACTGAGCTGAATGGCTCATTAAAATGTTCTTCCATGACCGTTTGCGAGGAACAGGAACACACAGGCATATGGTGAGGGACCCACGTTCTGGGCCGATGATGCCTGTTTACCTTCTGTTGCTGGCTTATCTTCATCAGAGATGCTCTCACCCACCTGATTTCCCCTGCCTGTGTTTACTTTGAGCGCACGTTGGAATCTAAGCAGCTCGTCGCTTTGTCAAAACATATTTGTCGGATTGCATTACATGCCGAGCTCGCACGGCGGGAGGGCGAGTCAACGGCATTTCATTTCTCCTGCACCAGAAATGGGGAGAACCTGCGATCTGAAAGATGCATTCACACAAAGGCAGGTCTCAGTCAACAATGTGCCACGGCCTCCTCAGAGCTGAATGCAACTTGCACTCCCACCACATGGTGGTGGTGGCGTTCTTCCTTCATCGCAGTGACCTCCTCTGCATCTCCCCCCGAGACTCAAACGTGTTCTGCTTACCTTCACTGTGATGGAGTGTTTGGCCGAAACGAGCAGGACGTGTCTCAGGCATATATGCATCGCTTATGCAATTAGAATAAATTCATTAATATCTTTACGCCCGTATCAGCACTCTCCTGAAGGGGAAATAATCCTACGCCCCTGAGATTGATGGCGTATTACACTCTCGCAGCTGACAAACATTTGTCTTTCGTTTATTGCTTTTTAGGTGCCACGAGCTCTTAAGTCGACGTTATGAATATCCATGTCCCCAATAAGACTAGGGCTGTTTAATTGGAGTGGGGGGTTGGGTGTGGGCCTGAGACTGGGGGGTGTTGAGTGTGCTTGCGAAAAGTCCGCTGTTTGCGAACGCTCAGCGTAATCTTTTTATGGAGCCTAAGTAGAGCAATTCCCTCTGCTGCACCCAAGACAAGCAAACAGAGTGGGCATCGGGGGACAGTCATTTTGTTAAATCATTTTAACTTTATCTAAACACGCCCATTCATTTGCGCTGAATTTATATGGCAGAACAAATAAATCAACTGAATAATAGAGCCCGGCTAAGTAGTTAGTATAAGTCTGCCACACTCGCTTCGCAGTGCTTGGACACCCATAAATAGTCCTGTGAGGAAGTGCTAGGCCCGTCGAACATGGCACTCCCACCCGGGCCTACTTTGTGTAAAGGCTTCTCAGCAAAACCAACGCATCTCAGATCCTGCAAGGGCGGAAAAAGTCTGTGCTGATAAGGCTGAGGAGCCACAACGGCATGTTTTCTCATAAACCCAACATTTTTAGGACAAGCTTGTTTGCAGGTTTGGCAATTGTGCACGTGCCTATGTAAAAGCTTCTCAGCGGAACGAGCACATCTCAGATCCCGCTACAGCTGGAAATGTCTGGGCTGATAAGGCGCTCTGAGGTGCGACAATGGGATCTTTCCTCATAAACCCAACATTTTTACAACAAGTTTTTTTACAGGTTTGGCTGACGTTCAAGCACATAATGTGCGTCGATGAAAAATGGCCTACTATCACAGGGAACAGTAAGTAATGACTTTTGCAAGGTGAGTTTACTTGTGTTTTACTGGCCCAAAAAAGGCTTTAAGATAGATTGCAAGCACGGGCACTGGCTGACAAAACCGCCGACCGCAAAGCAAATTTGCATTTATTTATTGTTCAAAGCTCACGAATGCGTAACGGGAGCTATTTGCATTAGGAATTTGCTCACACAATGCCCTTCAAATGAAGTGTTGTTGCCTTGTTCTCTACGCTGTCCTCTTCAGGGCTAATCTGAGCACAGACGCCCCGCCGAACAGTTGGGTGACGAAGCTGCTGTTGCCTCTCCCAGCTGGAGGCAGGCTGCAGTGGCATACGCGTGGACTGCTGAGCACGGCGACCAGCTGTGACTGACCTTTCCGGATCGTTCCGCCCGGGCTGGGAGACATCACGCTTGATAAGTGGCGCTGGGCAAGAGGGGGGCCTTGCGAAGCAGTGCTTTAGCTTGGACCACACAGATGCCTACGATAAGACTGCCATTGTCTCTGTCCTGTGATAATTTGTCAGACGGAGCTTAAGGAGGATGGAGACGAGTGAAAGGAGTGACCTTTTCCGTTCGGAAGCGTCTGCCGCGCCACCCTTTTTTGGGGAGCCGGGGGGCCTTTTATGCCAGACACGCAAGCTCATTATTAACACACTGAATGATGCATATGGAAGATCAGGGCAGTTAGACTCAGTGCGCTCTTTTGTGGATGTCTGAAACCTTTTATGTCACAAAACAGCAAATATCAAGTAAATGCCTCAGTGGAGGGTGAAGCAGAAAATAAATAAGGATAAATTGGATCAAGTTACTGCATTGGAAGTGACCAAAAAACGCAGCATTACTCACCTGAGAAAATCCAACTAGAGAAAAGCTGATGCCTCCTTTTCAGAAAAATGGAGCAAATTCTCCTACCAACATGAATTTCTTACAACCGTCTTTGGGTGATACCCTCTGCTGGTCTAGCAACTGCAGTGCCCCAGCTCTGTGTAGCATCTCTAAGCAGAAAGGTTTTAGAGTCTGTGCTGCTGAACCACTAGGCTAAACTGAATGCCTTTAACCCTCTTCCACTGTAAGGGCCTGTAATAGTGGGCAATATATGGGGTCAACATGAGTGTTGTCATAGCCATTATTTTTTGTATTTGATTCATTTTGTGGCAGTGTACATACACCAGGAACAGGAGCAGAGACCAAGGGGGTAGCTAGATGGTTGGGTGCTTTGCCCAAGGCCACCTCAACTGTGGATTTATACATGTATACAGTCCCAGGGATTGAACCAGCAACTTTCTGGTCATAAGCTCTCTTCTCCAACCACTAGCCCATGGCTGCCCTTTTATCAGCATGCTGCAAAAAAGCACACAATATGACATACAAGCAGTGTAAAACATGCAAACATTACTCATCTAGCTGTGTCAAATTTCAGTAAAATGAAAATTGAACATGTTAGGAGTCCATTCATGTGTGTTTTTTTTTGTTTAAGATTCTAAATCATTCATTTAAAAGTTGAAAAAAACCCTAAAACAATCCCCCATCTCCCCATATATTATAATACTATATTACTTTACATTCTAGTCTTGCCATGACCAGTATGGTGAAGGTACTGACTGATCACAACAACAGGAAAAAGCAGGCAATTACTTATCTTAATGTCTATGGTGATGATACCCAGCCTCGACTTCCTGCATTTGGTCTGAAATTCCGAACACAACCAATAAAGAGTTTTCGCAATTCAAACTTTGTTTGATCTGGACTGAATACTGGGGCACCTTTCACACCTCATTTCCCATGCCTGTGTTTACTGAGTAGATTAGCAGTCTCTTGATCAACTCCCACCATCCTTGTTTTTTTTTCACTAGTGGTTCATTGCCATTTTCAACTACTGGTTACCCCATCACATGGTACCTTTTCAATCTGGCCTCTAACACAAGGTCATTGGAAGCTCAACTTGTTTAGAGGTGTTCTTACTCAAATTACTCACATAATCCCAAGAAATTGTTCATATAAGAAATATTCTATAATAATAATAAAATATTCTTTGTCCCTACAACTTGTTGTCATTATCATGCCACCCTAGTAGTTACTGAAGTCTGAAAATGAATACTTGAATAGTAAGCCTGCAGTTTAAGGGGTTAACCCTGGCACCACTCTGGCTGTAATCGCCAGCCATCCGATTTCCATACGGCCTTTGATTGGATGCCTAGCAGGATTCCCCCTCTCTCCCTTTTTCATTATAAGTGCTGTGACCGTACTACACTGTATCAGCATCTGCTAGGTCACATACAGTCTAGATTGTTTTTTTCCAGAGAAAGAAAACCACAAAAAACAATCATTTAAAGACTATCAGAAGCTCTGAAAACTTAGCAGACTGCAGATTGCCAGCTGTTGGGATTCTATATGTTGAAAGGCAAAATTGCTGTTGAAACATCCCTGCTGACCTCAACCACCCAGGAAGTCTCTTCCATCTATTTCAGAAACTACACTGAAGGAAATGATATAGTCCATCAAAACAAGACATGACAAGAAATGAAGAAGAAACAGTTTTCCGCATGCCTAAGCACTTGGGTTGGCTTTAAGCATTGACCCTGTGTTGTATAGTTTTAAGTCTAAAATGCAAATGGTTATTAATATTACAATTATTTACAATTACATCACTAATGCCTCGCAAAGTACTCTAGAATGCTTGTAGAGCATAGACTGTAGATTTCCCAGAATGGATTAAGCCAATCTTGGTCAAAGTAGAGGTGCAAATGGTAATTCACCATGGGAAATTCTTTTATCCAGGCTTAAACTTAATCTCAGTCTGGGAAACTGGCCCACAGAGTCTGATGATCTTTGTTCAAAGTATAAAGAACATGATAGCTGCTCATTTAAATCTGCCACTAGAAGAGTTACACCATGTGCACATCCCTATTAGTCACAGTTATTCACTTAAATGTGTCAGCACGTAGAACCTGAGGTGTCTGCATGTTACTGTGTGTGAAAATTCATATTGGCAAACACTTTTTATTAGTTGGATACCACAAATTAACAGTGTTTAGAACTTTGTTGTAAAGATGTTGCCAGCAATTACAGTTTTTAGACATCTATGGTAAGAAGTAATTATCTTTCTGCAGCACTGTGGTTCAGTTTTGGCCTATTTTTCTTGGCAAACCATCTTCAGTTCCTCATATTTACAAGGACCCCTTGGGCAATTACAGAATCCTCGATAAATTGAAAAAAAAGATTAACATGTTAAGTTATTTTGGCTGAATGTTTGGGGTTGTTGTCTTTTTTCCTTGCCAGTTAAATTAAACTGTTCTCTGATCTCCCAGTACACCAATCTATTCATGTTTTTATTGATGACCTCTGATACCCCAGTCCCATTTGTATGGAAGCAGCCATTTATCATGATGCTTCCACCTTCATACTTCACTGTGGGCATGGTGTTGTTGGAATCATGCACACCATCCTTTCACTAAACACGACAAGCAGAATTATTATCCAAGAGTTCTGACCAGAGAACCTTGCAACAAAACAGTTCTGATTTGTCTTAATAATCAGGAATAAATATTAGATGGACACTTATGTGCTTTCTTTGTCGCAGAGGAAATGTTCTCCCTGAGAGAAAGTTTTAGGAAGCTCCTTCCCCTTTATATGAAGTTATGATTGCCACCTCATAGCCAATGATAACATCTTTTAAAATGACACCTGGGGCAGTTTGTAGAAATTTTGAAGCATTTTGGTAAATGTATACAATATAGATTTTGTAATTATAGTATCTAAATACTTGTTCACTGTTAATTTCATTTTATATTTTTCTTATACTTTGCAAATTTTTGTTTGTGCTTATGAATAAATATTTGTTTTACTCATATTAATAAGTACAAAGTCAAAAGGCATATTGGGTGTAAATCAGAAGCTGATATAAACATTGGAAGTAAATAAAATACTTTTTAAAAATAAAATATCAGATGTTTCATTTGTTACATTTTTTTACACATCACACCATAGTGCTGCAATATCCTGTCATTAACATGGAAAATGTAGATAAAATGGCAGAAATAGCCACTTTTGATGTCAGCCTTACAGGGTACACTTGATGTTGTAATGCTAAATGTAATGTTATGCTAGCTGTAATGCTAGCCTTTCAAAATGGCCCTTTGTCTTGTCAGGGGTCTTGTCTTGATTGAGGGATCTAGTTTTGGTCAGCATCTCGACCAGGGGTGCCCAACTCTGGACAAGTGCCGGTGTCCCCAACAGTTTGGTAGTTCCTTCCTTAAATACACTAACTAAACCTGACAATAAACAGGTGGGTTGAACCAGGTGTGTTTGAGCAGGGAAATCACTAGACCTTTCTGGATACGAGCTCTCCAGGACTGGAGATGGGACCCTGATCTTGGCCATCACTGATACGTACCAAAACTAAAGCTCTGTACACATATTAAAATTCCTGATCTCATCTTCCATCAAAGCTACCTACTCCAGTAGTGGGAAGAACCCTTGAGGGTCGACTCAAACTGCTTGTCTGACAAAAACAAGCCTTAATTTGGGAACCTTGTTTATTTGAAAATAGGAGCTGCATTTGCCTACTGAGCAGATTTGATGTTCATTATAGGTCCCTACACATTCAAAAGTTCCAAGACTCACGCTGATCCGACATTTCCTCTTAAGCCAAGAGTTTTAATAGGCAGTTTACACCCACTTTTGGGAAGGCTTTACACTAGATGCTGGAATACTGCTGTTAGGATTGGATTGCATTCAGTCACAGAACCATTAGGAAGGTAAGGTAAGGCATCCCAGAGGTATTGGATGGAGCTTCATCACTCTAGAGGTCACAGTTCATCTGTTTCACGATGTGCGGTTGCTCTAGAGCATCCCAATCTATTGACAATGCTTCCTTATGAAGATTATAGCTGCTTGTTTGCAGCTGATTTAATTAAGTAGGTGGGGTGTCTAAACATTGGGTATGAATGCCCTTAAATCCCCAGTACCTGCATCTAGGTCTAAACATTTATTATACACATCTATAACTTACAAAAAGCTAGTGCTTGACTAATTTGATTTGAAGTGCTAATCTGCCTAGGCTAACTAACAATTAGGTATTGGAATCAATATACATCAAATATATGCATCCATATAGTTTGAAGCTAGTTTTATTCATGTATTATTTTATTTATTTTTCCTGCCAAGGGAGTTGAAACAGGCCCTGTAACAGCATATTCATAATGATGCGTTGGGGGAACAATCTGAGCCTGTGAATATGGGCCAGAATCGCAAAGGGAGAGAGGAATGTGTGGTAATGAGTTGCGGGGGCCGGAGTATCACCATTATCAGGCTCGGAGAGGAAACAGACGCGCTGGACTACTCTCACTCAGGGGTTCTGCTCTTTATGACACACTCTGCCTGTTTTCTTTATTCGTTCGGCTGCATTTATTATGCAGCCCTATATCTCATTTCAAAGAGAATCAATCATTTTTAAAGGTGATTTATGCCAGACGGATGCTGACCAGAGCAGTAGATTAGTCCTCTAAAACCGTCCTTGGGGATCCGGCGCGGTAAACACTTGCTTTATCCAGAGCCCGGAGGTCGACCACTTTCTTTTGTTGGGGGTCACACCATCTCTTAGACAAATGAGTCACTGCGACTGTGATGTGGAGACTGCTAGAGAGGGTGGCTGTGAACAGGACCCATTCCAAAACTGCAGTCCTGCATTATTAAAAAGGGCTCCTGCAAGTTCAAAATGCATAATTTGATTAGTAGATCTAGAGATAACTCATCAGCCATAAAAGACACTACAAGCCTAATGTCTGGACACTGTTTTGATGTGGTAAAACAGTAGAAAAGTGTGAGTCAATGTTAGCAGCAATAGTGTTCAATTAACGGACCACTATTGAGGAAGTTTTTTTCTTTTATTAAGGAGTTTTATTGTGGCCCTATTTAGACACTGATTCCCTCATTCAGATGCTCCTGAAGACTTATTGAGCTGAATTAGGAGTGTTAACCCCTTGGATTCCCACACTTATTACATTTTAAAGTACTATTTAAGTGAGGATTAGATTTACATGGTGTTATATTATTACTGGAGGATTATGGTGATTTACCCCACTGTGTCAGTTTATTTTGGTGGCTTTTACCTGCTACTAAGCAGACTGGAGAAACATCCTTAGGTTATATTAACCTTATGCAGGTCCCATTTGAGTTATATTCCACCGTATCCTGTGGGAAAGGAGTTTTCAGTTTGTTCTTGAGTAAGAAGGCACACAAAGATCTACCTGTTGTCTCTGTGAGCCAAATCATGCTTTACAAGACATTTTCCCTACCTCTACTTTGAAATCATAAAAATATAAAAATGGCAGAAAAAAGTTTCATTTATGTGGCGATGTTGACTTTAGAATGTAAATTACCAGCCTAATGACATTATATTCTCTATGTCAACTAGGTAGATGGTTAGGATAAATAAAAGTATGATTAAATGAAATATTTGGAGATTTTCAGCAGAATGTATTGTGTATATAATTTATTGCAGGAGTAGTGATTTATACTGAGATTTCTTATCCTGTTTGTATTGATCATAAACTTGAAAGACGTCCAGTGGCAAAATTACATTCCCCCACTTATCCATGTATTATTAATCCTGTCCAGGGTTTATTATTTAGTAACTTTAGTAAAGTAATTCTTAAGATACAGGACAGGGGAAGGAAAAGCTGGCAGGTCTTGGGCATTTAGATTAAGTGTCTGTAGGGATTTAAAAATTGGTCAGTGGAAGAGGATGTTATCAACAAAGGGTGAAAGCTTTTCCAATATTATATGCTTGTGGAAGTGTGAAGCATTGCAAACCAGTGGAACATTCTGGAAAGGTAAAACCAATTTTTTGTATGTTAAATGTGAAATATGGTGCAGTGATGAAGTTAGTTCAACTTCATTGCAAGACACAATGTGAATGCTCACAAATCATTGCTTGTTTTGGCCTGTAGCAAGGACCTGTCAACTGTTTTATCTCACCTCTTAATTGCCAGGTTTAGTAAGTGACTGAGGAGGGGAATCGCCAAACTGTGATGGACAAAGGCCCTCCAGGAACAGAGTTGCCCACCCCTGGTTTAAGGTATTACTGCTTTTTTATTACAGGGAGCTGAATATTCACCCACACTGAAGTGATTCCTACTTTGGGGGAGTGTAGATAAAAAAATAAGTACTCAGTGAAAAGTTGAAGACAGAGGCCAGTTCTTAGCCCAAGAGTGGCCTGATCCTGTCCTGGTTTTATATTTTATTAAATTAATTTAGCACACAATATTTTACTTTGACCCATTGTATCTCCCCCTCTGTGTGCATGAGTGTGGAATTTCAAGGTGTGACAAAGGGTGGGACACAGTCACCCCGCATGTCAACAGTCTGACTGGTCTTCTGTCAGCTCATTTGCATAACATTCTTGTTTCCCGACACATTGTACCGTATTATGATACTGTCCTTTCTAACATAGTCCAAAACACTCAAATGAATGAAATAAATGAAATAAAGCAGAAAATGATTTTGCATGGCGTCACATTGTACACCATGTTAGTTTAGCCTTCCCCACCCCAAATACAAAACTCCCCCCATCTGTGGCCTGTAATGTGGATGATGTAAACCCCAAAAAAGTGGACACATGCTTGTTAAGGTGGCCAAGGCCTAACATCTTCATCCGGCCTGCGGGCAGTAAGGTTGGGAGTGGATATAGCGTAATAGGACAGAGCAGTCCAGACATTACTGTGGCTTTTCAGCCATTCTTAGTGACACTCTAGGATTCTCATTAAGGCATCTGTCAAAGCTGGGCCACGGACAAGTCCGAGTGCCCTGAAGAAAGAAGGAAGAAAAAAAAAAACCAGGTTACTCCTGCCAAGCCCTCTCATTTCCCGGTCATTGGCACCACATCCAGGCACAGGGCCATTTCAGTGATGAAGAAAGAGAGCAGCAAGCGGTAATGAACGTAGAGGCACTCAACGACGAAAAGGGAGAAGGTGAAGAAGACAGGGTGCGAAAGTGAAATGAAAATAAAGCGGCTAGAGTCGAGTCTGGCTAGCCTGGATAAGAGCGAGCCTGTTGGGCTAACGTCTGTATCTGCAAACGCCTCCTCCACACTCCAGACAGACATGGATCAAGGACATTCTTGTTATTTGTGATAATTCCTCTGGCTATCTCCACTCCTCCCTCTCTCTCCTTTGAGGGAAAATGAGACACAGAGTGAGAGAGCAAGAGAGGGTGAGTGAGAGAGAGCAAGAGAGGGTGAGTGAGAGCGAGAGAGAGCGAGAGAGAGAGAGTGATAAAAAGGAGCAGACGAGCAGAAAAAAGACAAGTCTTAAGACATCTTTCTGCTGTGCAGGATCCAGCTGAAGAAATTTTCACAGACCAAGGAACTCATTTCCTTTCAATGCCACTGGGTCAGGTGTTGAGGCTACAGGCGGATTTGGCAGGATTATGGCCACCCTGTTAGCGGCAGCACTACAGCACTGACTGCCGGAGCCGATGCCAGCCTCTGGGATAAAACCCCAGCTTTTGCTCTTGGACCTGCAGAGGGGATGGTGGGCAATGTAGGGGCACGAGGGGTGTTGAAATGAAAAAGTGCATTGTGATGCAACAATCTTATGGAGCCGACTGCAACACATCAATTTTGGAGCGTTTGCAATTATAAAAATGTTTACATATTCAATTCTCTGC
This sequence comes from Arnoldichthys spilopterus, assembly GCA_037974385.1. Lineage (NCBI taxonomy): Eukaryota > Metazoa > Chordata > Actinopteri > Characiformes > Lepidarchidae > Arnoldichthys > Arnoldichthys spilopterus. The sequence continues at coordinate 19,127,163 of JBBPDA010000152.1, read as the reverse complement.
ATATTTTCAATTGTAAATCCAATTGTGAAAACTGAGACTTCACAACAAGGTGAATCATTTACCTATAGTACTGGAATCACTGGGATCATTTGGAAGTTGACAGCTTACTCTTGGGGTCACAAATGTCCAATCCAGCTTTTAGTCTTTCAGAGAAAAGTAGAGAACCATAAGAGGTTTGGGTGGCATTGAACCTGAGCCAGCTATGTTGTAATATGCAAGAATCTGTCCAACAAGTTTCTCTCTTAGTCAGCCAAATATTCTGTGTGCTTTGCCAACATATTATCATATTATTCAGCAGAAGCAGGCAGAGGGCCGAAATGTTGACTAAAAAGGTTGTCACACTTAATATAGCCTCAAGTATCAAGCTCGAGCTCTACAACATTGTGCATAGGGCATTTTAAATGGTGTGGGGTCAGAAATGAGGACAAGGCAATTAGTTGGCTGTCCCCCAACTTCCCATTTACATTCCATATAATGTATGTCCTCTGTCCACCTTAAATGCCCAACAGTCCGGCCTGCTTAAGAGTTTCTTTGTGGGATTTATTCTGTTCTGCTGTGTACTCTAGGTACTCTATAAAACACAGTAATGTTGGGTTGTTGTTTGACACAAAATTTGATTGACATAAGTATGCCCATCATAAAATATTTTTGATCAACCAAGACCTATTTGTCATCTGAAGTTTTCTTCTTTAGTTTTACTATTAAGCTTATGTAAATAGCAATAGGGGTGTAAATCTCAAGTTTGATCATGGTTTAATCCTACATTGATTAATTTTAGCAAACAATCTGATCATTTTCAGTACCTTAAAATGTGCAGTGATGTGATTTGATTTGATACTGGGGTCTGCAGCTTGAAATCTGATAAAATTTTAAACAGTCTGTTCCATTTCAAAAAACTCACACATGAAAACAAATTATAATCTGAACATCTCATTAATATAGGTCTAATTCAGCAGTCTAGTCAAACACAAAAGCAACTTCTCAGAATGAAAGACGTCACACAGTAAAATGAAGTCAAATTAATTGTGGCATTAACATACATAGATGATAATGTCATAACTATACATCTGTTTATGTGCTATTTTGACTGATGCATCAGTACAGATTGATTCATTTTTACACCCCTAAAAAGTAAGTCCTGGAAGGTTATACCTTGCCAAGTTAATATTGTACAAATATCATCACAAATGTGTCAACAACTGCATTAAGTTGTTAAGTAATATCAGACAGACTTGCTTGTTTTTATCATTCTAGACAACTAATGTACTTCATACAGTGAATATTGAAAAATAAGACAGTAACTAGATACAGGGCTCAAATGTTGTGTTGGGTCAATGATCCAAGTAGAAGGTTGAAACTTGCCCCTTTAACCTTTGTCCATTGTTTCAGACATATTAATGAATAGTGTCATATCCCACATAAACGTCTGATATATATTTTGTAATTACTTTAATTATCTTTGTGACTATTGACCTCATTTGAACACATAACCTCTTCTTAAAGCTGTAACTCAACTCTAACCCAATATAATATTTAACATCCTGTATATTTTAAACACATTCAGTTTTCTGACTGTATTTCAGGCCTTTGGTTTGCTTATTTTTATCTATAGGATCTTTGATCTCATTCTTGCTTCCTTGTGCTCTTAGGTAGTTTTGAGTCTTGTTTCCTCTCATACCTCTTTTTGACCAACAGGATAAAGGTTTTTAAAATAGTTCTGTTAAGGATCCTGGGACCTTGGTGCAATCTAGCGAAGTAGCCCATTTTTCCATAAGTCTGAAGTTGAACCATTGTAATGAATGATGCATCATCAACGGAGGGTTCTGCATCACACAGTGCAGAATGCACAATAAAAGTAAACAGTAGTAGAAACTTGCTTTTTCTTAAAGTGAAGTGAAAGTGACTATTTGTCATTGTGAACACACACCATAACACAAAGTGCACCACAATGGAATGTGACTTTGGGCAGCTGTCAACAGCACTCATAGAGCAGTGTAGCAGGATGCAACCTTGCTCAAGGATACCTCAGCAATATCTGGGCATGGACTTGAACCCCAACCCTTCGATCACATGGGCAAGTGCCTAACCACTAAGCTACCACTGCCAGCCAGCTTTTCCTGAAACTGAGACAATGACCAAATGAACATGAAATACATTTCCTCAGAAGAGCAGTGGACATTCTTTTTTTTGAAAAATGTATCCTTTTCCATTGCATTTTCCATTGTTGCGTTCTGCTTGCTCTCCTCTCCATGCCCACTGTTGTTGACATGGTTTACACTGACAAAACCATTTGTCTTTTGGTTCCACCTGGGAACCATTTTCTGTGCTTCTTGTTTAGGTATATTTTTGGTTGAAATGCTCCAAATGATTAAAATTTTGCACACAAACCAGAACAGAATTTTTTCCTTGTTGGAAAAAGGATATCAGTGTTTCTTCTTCATGCTTTCAGGGATTTTTCCTTTTGGGTCTTGGTTCCTCTCAGTGTTATATGTTCATGCTGTTTTGGATTTATCAATTTTGGTTCCTCAGGGTTTTTATGTTCGTGCTGTTTAGTAGGTTTGAAGTTTGGTTCCTCTCAATGCTTCTTCCTCATGCTTTTTGGGGGTTTCTCCTTTTGAATCCTGGTTCCTCTCAGTGTTTGTTCTTATGCTCTTGCCGAGTTTTTCCTCCTACCGTCTCCATCAGCTTGATCATGAGAGGGCTCGAAAGTAACAATTTTTGTTGCAAATTGCACTTCTCAAATACAATTGGTTTGAACTATGAATAAAAAACAGAAATAAAACTCATTTAAAATGAACAAGGAAAAACAAGACCCTTTAATTAAACATTGGAAAGTGGTAATTGCTTCAAACTTTCACGATTATGAAGCTCAGAGGGACATGGGAAATGTTTGGGGAAGCTGTATATCTTTTTTATACCCACTTTCCATGAAAGTCTGCTCACAAACAACTTTATGAACTCTGCCTCCTTTAAAATTTCAGTATCTTGGTGTGCAAACTGTAGCCCAACTGTTGTCATTGAACAATTTCCCACCTCTTTCATGACTGGTCAACTCTTGACCTCAAGAGCCACTCTTGAGCATTATTTGAGTGGTGAACCATTCTCACAGCAGAGACAATGACATTTTACTGACATGGTAGTTAGTGGTGCTGGTACAAGAGCACCAGGCAGAGCTAGGGGTTTCACACATCAGTGTCACTGCTGGGTTGAGAGGGTTTCACCTCCCAATAATATCCTGCCAGGAGCAGCTCTGTTGTCAGAAACTGACCACTGAAGTGCTGGAAGACATTTGTGCATCATCACCTGACCTACAGTCTCTACACCTGCAAAGTGAAGCTTCAAGGAATGCATTTCTAATTAGGTGGCAATGTGCAGCTTAGATATTTCTCTATGATGTTTTCAGTATCTCTCCCATCATCTCAAGATCTTAGACACTGCTTAGCACTGACTGTTTCTCCTCTGTAAATACACGATCTTTTCTCCCCTTATAATAACAGAGGCTGGAGATATTTGGCTAGTTTGCGAGCGGTGGAGGCTGGCCTTGAAGGAGGAGGGGAACTGACTATTATTCGGTGTTTACTTGTGCTGCTCCCTGCTGAGGGAGAGACGGCAGCTGTTTGTTTTTGCCCTTAACCTGGGACGGGCTGATGAACTGTGACAGCTGACGTCTGAGCAGCCAGTCAAAGAAAGTGCCTGTAATGAGGAGTCTGGGTGCTTGAGAGAAACATGCCATCATATCTCAAATAAAGTTATTCTCCTCTCTCTCTCTCTCTCTCTCTCTCTCTCTCTCTCTCTCTCTCTCTCTCTCTCACTCACTCTCTGATTGCTGCCACTCTCGCTATGTCTCTTAGTTTCCCTCTTTCTCTCTCTCTCTCTCTCTCTCTCTCTCTAGGTCATATTTCAGCTATGCATAGATGCCACAGGTTGATCCAGGAGAAGGCTTTTTTCTGCTGCCACTTGCTTATTTGCTGAGGCCATCATGCAAGCGCTGAATTAACATTCTGGTCAGGGAGGTATACACAAGGTAGGTTGCCAGTTCAGTGCCAGATGCTCAGAAAGACCTTAAAAATGGAAATACTGGATGACGGCACATGCATTTGAGGGCAGGTGTACAACATGTGGGGATAGATACTTACATTGCAACTCGGGTAGTAATCGTCTGTTGGTTTTCAACAAGAGAGAGGATTGTATTGTACTGTCTGTATACATTGTGTATTTCATATTAGAGAGGTTCATACAAACTCTAAATTATGGCAATGATATTAAAATGAATCTAAGGCTGACGTTATATACGCTAATGTTATATGCATTTGGTAGGGAGTATATATTAGTGCTGGACAGTACAGATAAAAGGAAGATCATGGTATATTTAATATTTTGGGTTGCATTTTAAAGTAGAAACCTGTGAGGAAACAGTAGGTCTATTTTTGTAGATTAACCATTGTCACATGAATGTATTCTGAATAGGGGAGCTGAAAAAACTTAGCCAAGGAAAACTGGGGCTGTCAGGAATGGTGTTATGAGTGGGGATTCTGAGAATTCCCAGTCTGAATAGGGCAAGGCCTCAAACCATTGTTAAATATGCTTAGACTCAGGAGTACTTTGGGAAGCCATTGTCATTAAACACAGCATGCCACAACAAAAAGCATGCAACCTGAAACTCACCCAAACTCACGCAAAGAGAGAGCCATACATCAAGTGTAAGTAAAATGACACTGAATTTTCACGTTCATCTCAGATGGACCAAAAGACAGCCCATGTTTCAGCATGTTTTTGGAAAAATGGATGTCAAGTTTTCTGGGTCAAAAATGAAATAAACTATACAGACTTTTATCAGTGATGGGTGCAAAAGCCAACACTTGTCATAAGATTTAAGAGAGACATATCCTGCCATCAAGGTAACATTTTCCTGGAAGTCCATGTTGCTACCAATTGTGTGGGTTCTTAGAAACAGTGTGCTTGTCTTAGACTGGTCTGCCAGCAGTCCAGGTCTCCAATTGAAAATGTATGGTATATCATGAAGAAGAGAATCAGACAATGGTGACCATGGTCTGCTGAACAGTTGAAGTCTTGCTGTAATGTTACATGTGTTTTTTTTTCATCTGTTTAAATTTTCTAGCTTTTTTATAAGCCATTCAATAAATGTCTCCTTTTGCTGCTGTTTTAGATGGCTGCATGTTTATTGGTTGTTAAAGATCACATGATTTCAGTCACTTAATCATTTCAGCCATTTTTCAGCATGATTCCAGACCTCATTTTCATCTCGTTCAATCTGCCTCTGTGATCCTTGCAGTAGCTTTGTTTTTGAGTAAATCAGTTAATATAGGTCTTTAGACACAATTTCTGCTTATATTTTTGTAAACTTTACATTATTTACATATATTAGCTCATAGTAACTTTGGTATTATTTACAGTTTCCAACTACTACTGCAACTACAACTTGACTACATGAAAGTGCAGTATGTTCATTAAAAAAAACACAAATGGTAACAACTCATTGAAGCTGCCTAGCACTACTTTGGTCAAGTCAGTCAAAGGTGTTTAGCTATCTGGTGATGTGTGCCTTGTATCTTGTATCAAACAAGAATGGTCAAAAATTCCTTTTGCAAAACTGCATCAATTATTATCCTCAGTTTCCAAAAGATTAAAAAGTTCATGCAAAAATACAGAAACTGGGCCATATTGCTAACACAAGTATAGGTACTTGTATAAATATGGGGACTGATTGACATGTATTTCTAGTTTTAGTGTTATTTTCATACAAAAATGTGAAAAAAATGTGTTGGACCCTGGTTGCTGGTTGGTTGTTAAGAACAATCAGAACAATCACTCAGATCGAAGTGCGTCTGCTTATACTGACACATATAGCACTCCATGGCTGTATTCACAAAGTGCCTCAAATGCCCTTGATCATTCACTACCAGCAAACAAAAATAATCAATGTATAGTATGACTGAAAGATGCTTGTTGAATATGGCCCTGTGCCTTTGAACACTACTCAGGCTCTAACACTGTGGATCTATTCAGGTTCTTTTGAGGTACAGTCAGCGTTGCCCACCTGGGTGTTAAAAACATTACCCATGTAATAGCCTTTCTACTGTACCTAGCAAAAATGCCTGCAGAGGACCCCTTCGAAACAAATTTGTAGTGACATGGAAAATTAATAAAGGAAATTGAAATTCATTTATACATGCCGGCACCAGGTAACACATCAGCAAAACTGCCAAGCAAAGGTCAAGAAAGGAGAGCCAAACGTCCAGGGGGGTGTGTGTGTGGGAAGGAGGGGGGGGGGTAAGGGGGGTTCAGCCAGATTCAGTCCTGCTTATTTTCCCTTCACCTCAATCCATTTCTCCATGTGTGGCTGTTATTGTGTAAATCCCCTCTCCATCGCCACGTTTTCCATACAAAGGCCATAAATCAGGCTGTTTAAGGGGAGCTGTCAGGCCTGGTGTTTGTGGAATTTGTAGGGAAGTCAATACAGCACTGATGGAATCACACCTCCCTGTCAAGAAACATGGAGGTAACTGTGGAGCAAAGAGCAAATCGATGGTACATTGTCTCTTACTGAGCTCTCATCATTTTCACTAAGCATATGATGGGGTATTTTGGAGGATCATCTCAGTTGAGATGGAGAAAAGATAGTCAAGCTTTGTTGCACATGGATTATGCATTTAAACATCCAGAAAACTTGCTGCAGATGCTTTAAAATTACATTCCCTGAGTGTTATGTAAATGACTGTAAAAAGCGATACTGCAGGGATCGCATGCTCAGAGGATTTAAATGACTAAATGAAGTGAATGACTTTTGTTCCTACAACTGTGTGACAAATCACTCAGTGAGGATTCATGTGCAGGGAAAACATTGTTGAAGACTGTAGCAGAAGAAAACATGCAAGGTATGGTTCCAACTACAAGAGAAACAGAAATCAACATGAGAAACTGTTATGATTCAGGCCTGATAGGACTACAGTATCAAGAAAAAACTGGAAGTTACTGTCCAAAGAAAACCATGTATGT
>JBBPDA010000152.1:19109750-19120046 GCA_037974385.1 Arnoldichthys spilopterus | reverse complement strand
ATGACTTTTGTTCCTACAACTGTGTGACAAATCACTCAGTGAGGATTCATGTGCAGGGAAAACATTGTTGAAGACTGCAAGGTATGGTTCCAACTACAAGAGAAACAGAAATCATCATGTTATGATTCAGGCCTGATAGGACTACAGTATCAAGAAAAAACTGGAAGTTACTGTCCAAAGAAAACCATGTATGTGCATTTTTCCCATTTGTAATTTTCTGCATCATTTGAACACACATGCTGCCATGCTACTCTCCAACATTGCTTGCAAACAAAAGAATTTGTATTAACTTACATTAAATGTAAAGAATGTTATTGTCTTCTCCTGTAAAGCTGCTCTTTTGGAGATACATGTTCTTCATTGACTAGCAATGGTATGTATTAGTGATGTGTGGGTCGACCCACAACCCATTGGTCCTGCAGATCGGGCAGGTTTGAATAAGCTTACCAGAGAATATTGGAGGTTGGTTGGGTTGGGTAAAAAAGCCTGAGGTCTAAAAAAATCTAACTAACTACCTAAATAAATAATTAGAAAATTACATTTTACCTGTAAAAGTTCTGAGCCATTCATATTAAAGCTATGCCCTCAGTTATTCAGTTCAAACATGGATATTTGAAGCTTGTAAAATACATTAAACATATATTTAACTTGAAGCAAAGTGCTCTGGCATAGAGGTGCCACCACTGTTCTGAATGTCTAACAACTGATAAAGTGTTGTATTTTCCCATGCAACTGGTCCCAACCATTGTAAATCACAAAAAAACACAATTAATTGCTCAAAACATATTACTACTACTGAATTTACATATTTTACATACAAGCATACAAGCTTTAGTTAGCAGAAATCATTAGGCCTTCTTTCAAAGGCTAAAAGGCCCTGAGGGTTCCCTTTTGTTGACATTTTACCAGCCTCTACTGCTACTTCAACTGTGATACACTAGACCAAGTTGGCATTGGTCCTTTTTGGAGGATATACATACTGTTTTAGTGAATTTACCAGATCCTCATCTGAACTGGTTATGGAAATGAAGCAGTTGTCCAACTTGAGGACCGACTGAACCTAACATTACTTGGCCAGCAACTCTAAATTCTTGTAGGGCAAGGCAGGGAGGGTAATGTAGATACTGTCTGAGTAGAGTCTAAGTTTTAGACAATCAACAGTGTATTGCAGTCTGATTACTAGAGTGTACAATTGCCCAGACCGATGTCCCTAAGTCTCTCATTTTTACCCTCAGATCTTGCTAGGCAATTTAATTAGACTGGATTCTCCATTACACCCTGGTTCAATCACATCCCTAAACCTTGTAAGCAACTAATTGATTTGGAGAGTGCTGCTCACCCAGCTGCTGATAGTCTAGAAGATTCTCAAGATTGTCTTGAGACTTAGATGAGAGAAATTTGGTCAAAAGGCTGTTTTTGCACTAGATTAGGCCAATGAATCTCTTTTAGAAGCAGAGGTGTTTTATTGTGTGGCTCCCCAGGGGCCCATGTTTGTGTCTGTGTGTGTGTGTGTGCTGGCATCAACCTCTCCACATCTATGCATGCTACAAGAAGACGATGCAGCAGCAAGATGGCTCCTTTGTCAGCACACTGTCTTGCCCTGCTGCTTGTGCAAAATATATGTCAATTAGATGCTGGCGCAGATGGTAGCCCAACGCCTCGTCCTGAATTTTACTCAGCTGTGCTATTGATTGCTTCATACATCCAGGCTGAAAATGCAATCGCAGTACTTGTTTGTGCTTATGTCAAAATGAGGGGTGTTGAGCGAAATAAATTTAGCAGCAATTAGTTCATTTTTAAAGCACCTCTCAAGTTGCAGTGGAGCCAGCTGGTAAATGAAACTCTGTGAGGAGAAGCCTGTAAACTTCTAGCTTTTGAAGATGTTTTGCTCAGCTAAACAACAGTACACATACTTATTCCCTTTTTACACTACACCTATCAAGCGCAATTAAAACCACTGACATGTGAAGTGAATAGCATTGATTATCTTTGTGCAGTGGAATTTGTCAAGGTGTTGAATATATTATGCAGCAGGGTCAATTTCTGAAGTTGATTCAGGAAAAATGGACGAGTGTAAAGATCTGAGCCACTTTGACAAAGACCTTGTTGTGATCGCTAGACGACTGGATCTAAGTATTCCTTTTTATCATGTGGACGTGTATGTGTGTGTGTATGACCTACCTAGGGAGGTCACCAGGATGAACTCTGGGAAGAAGGCAAGCTGGCGGAGGCAGTATGATGCCCTGGGCAGTGGTCTGCTGGGAAACTCTGGGTCCTGGCATTCATGTGGATCATACTCTGACATGTACTACCTAAACATTGCTGCAGAAGTTCACTCTTCTTGGCATAGTATTCCCTAATGGCAGTGGCTCCTTTTAACAGCATTATGCTTCCTGGCAAAAAATGTTCAGGAGTGGTTTGAGGAACAGGAAAAGTTCAAGGTTGATTTGACCTCCGAAGTCCCCAGATCTCAATCCAATGGAGCATCTGTGGGATGTGCAAGACGAAGTAATCTGATCCATGGAGGTCCCACCTCACAACGTACAGAGCCTAAAGAATCCGCTGCTAATGTCTTGGTGCCAGATGCCACAGCAAACCTTCAGAGGCCTTGTGAAGTTCATGCCTCCTTTTGGTGCCACAAGGGGCACCTACACAACATTAGGCAGGGGGTTTGGCTAATCAGTGTTTAAGCCTTATGTTACATACTTCCATCTACACATCATATCACAATGCCATCAGGATGAATACAGTGAAAATGTCAGGTGTCAGAATCAAGTCCATCCATCCATCCCAGCGGTCCTAAGGCAGAGTACACCCCGGACACGAGAACCATCGCAGGGTAACATGTAAACAGTCAACCGTTCATACACACATTCACACCTATGGGCAATGTTTAGAGCAATCAACCCACTGCAGCCTTTGAACAGTGGGAGGAAACCAGAGCGCCCGGAGGAAACCCACGCGAACACAGGGAGAGCATGCAAACTCTGCACAGAAAAGCACCCGTGTCCGACCCAGGGGATCAAACCCAGGACCTTCTCGCTGTGAGGCCCCAGTGCTAACCACTGCACCACCGTGCCACCTGCAGGAAACAAAAGACTGTATACTCACACACTTGGACTTATTATGTAATATACTTCCAGCGCTTATATCCAGTCCAAATTCACAAAAATTATAAATAATTTACCATCCCTCTACACTGCTCCCCGGGTGTTTTTCATAGCTGTCCCCTGCTCCATGTGTGCACTTGTAATGGGTTAAATGCAGAGGTCACATTTCATTGTGGGACACTTGTGTGTGATTGAGTGTGTTGACAATGACAAATAGTCACTTTCACTTTCTTTAAAAACAAATATAATCAAATTCTGCATATTAATGTTGCAATAATATAAATAAAAATGTTCTTGGGGTAATTGCCCTGGTGTCATTCTAAAAGATTATGCTACTGATTGAGGAGATTTCCCACAACAAGTTGTTCACAATCTTGAAGGTGAGGGAGCTTCCTAAGCTTATCAGGATATATTATGAAACATCTTCAAATTAGAATGGAAATTTCATGGAACCACAACTAATTGTCACCAGATAGGTTGGGTATGCAAAATGATAGTGATAAGGAAGATAAGAGAGAAGCCAGAGGCCACTTGAGAAGAGTTGCAGGATCACCTGAAGGCAGTAGGGACAACTTTTATATAGAGAATACTTCACCTAAAGCTCCTCTGCTAAACAAGGAGCACAGAAATGCACATCTAAAATGTGTAATGGCAGTGGCTAGGATATGGCAATTGTTCATTTTGGCGTGTTTGGAGAAAGAAAGGCTGTGCGTAGTTGTATATCAAAATGAAGTATGGAGGCAAGCACATCATGATATGGGAATGCCAGGGATTTATATGCCATCAAATGAAACATGAATAAAGTGATGTGCCAGCAGATATAACAAGGAGGGAGAACCAACAAAGACATAGCCATTTACTTCAATTTTTGACCATAGCTGTAACTAATATGACCACATCAACTCACTGAGCAAATTACATCCAAAAGACGTGGAAGAAGCATCCCACGAGGAGCAAGAATTAAGGTTTTATGATGTTTTTTAATTACATTTTTAAACATTTAGTGTTGATTTTCACGACAATATTGTCAAAGCTTAAAATATGCTTTGTTCATATATTTGGACAGTACACAATAATAAAATGAAAGTGACTATTTTTCACTGGGAACATACTCAAGCACCACAACAAAATGTGACCTCTGTATTTAACCCATCACACTTGGAGTAGCAGGCAGCTATCAACAGCGCCTGAGAAGTAGCGTAGCTGGATGGAACCTTGCTCAAGGGTACCTTAGTGGTGCATGGGCCGGGACTTGAACCTGCGACCTTCAGATTTTCTGAAGGGTAACGTTTCTAAAGGGTCATTCACATCCACAGACTTCCAAAAAATCCCTTATCCAGACATTTAAATACTGAATATCACCATCCACAAGGGGATGTAGTTAGAAGTCCAAATACTGAACCTGATTTGCACATTGTGCAGACATACAGGTATGGCCTTGGACCATCCGACACAATAAAGGCAAAATCTGCGCATCTGGCAGCCTTTTCCTTGTGGAAAATTCCAGACCTTAGTAGTTTAATTTTATGTAATTGTGAGATTCAGCATGGAAACAGCATAGTTGCCTGCTTTGCATCCTAAGACTGTCCAATCAGCAGTGTCACAACTGGTTCTTAGCTGACCTCAGAACAGCTGTGGGCTGCCCATTTGACATAGTTTGTGCCTCTGACTATGTGGAAAGAGTCTGATGAAGGCACTTTTCAGCATAACTGCACCCCTGTGCACAAATCTAGGTCCATAAAAACATGGTTTGGCAAGTTTGGTGTAGAGGAACTCCAGTGGCCTAAACAGGGCCCAGCTGAACACCTTTATGCTGATTTTGAGCCAGGTGTTCTTGTCCATTATCAGTGCCTGAATGTTTTTGCAAGCTTGCTGAGTTGTGTACCCTTACTCAAAGGATCATTCTACCCACATCAGTTATAGGTAATTTAATGATATTAAGTTTTCTGTATTTCTTTAAAAAGGGCAGACTTTGTAGCTGGGTGAAACAAGTTAATGCAGTATCTGTGGTTATGTGACTGGGGGAATCGTAAGTAGGCAAGTGTTTGCTGACAATTGTAAAAAAAAAAAATTGGGAAGGGAATTAATTCAGCTTAAAAATGCACAGTGTGCTGACTACTAGCCATGGTAGAGACCGGACATTTCTAGACATTACAGCCAAGTGGAAAAAGTATTCCCTGTGCAAGGACAGATTGATTGGTTATAATAGCCTCCTCTATACACCCTTGGTGATTAGATGCATTAGATGAAAATCTTGTGAAAAATGTGCAGCTCTGTGCACCTTAAGGGGACTATATTGACATATGGAGACCCATGCACATTTAATGCATTATACTAGGTAATGTATAAGCTGCTGTGTCCATATCTGCATGTACATGCAGGCTGTTAGCTTAGAAGAATAGCAATATAATGTGATCAGAATGCATTATTTTTCCATTTCAAGGAATGGTTTTGGTAAAAAATCTCATTTGCCCAATTTTTCATTTATCCGAGGTGTAGACAATCAGATATGTTTGGGGTCCAAATTCTTCCAGATCCAATTGCTTTAGTGCTAATGCATAAAAACACATCACTAAAACTCGCTCATACCACACCTGGTTGCCCATAGTGCCCCCAACTGACCAATTTTTTTCATTTGTGCACCCCCTGTGACAAATATTTTCATAAGTGCACACCCCTTCAACAAAATCTTTCACTTGCGAACCATCCCCAGTCTTTTTCACCCCCCCACTGACATAATTGCTAATTTGTGCAACCAACGCCATCCCCTCAGCCTTCATTTGAACACCTGCCCCTCTAAAGGTCTTTGCATGGCCCTGGTAAGGTGTTTTATGATGGCTGTCAACACAAAACCTGATTTTAGATCAGGACTCCTATTCCCGAGGTGGGTTTAGAAAGGCCCTGTTGTCTAAAGTGGCTGTGTTCAACTGCATGGTGAATTCTTTTAGTTTTAGAGCTCACTGTAAGTCATACTGTGTCCTAAGCAACACTGACTAGCGTGCCCCACCTCATGAATAACTACATGTGGTTTGAGCAAGTTGAGACATTTTGAGCTCCAGCGCTTAACTGAAGAAGCAAAACTGGACTCCAACCATGTCTTGGCTGATCGACTACATCTGGGGTAAGTGGAAAATTGTGTTAATTTATTTTTCCTGCAGTCTAGATGCCAATACACAACACATGGATCGCTCCCCATGTTAGCATACATCAAGAATTAGGCCAGGAACGTCTGTCTCTCGACCGTCCAAGTTCCAAAGAACAGCTTGAAGAGGCGGAGGCAGCTGATAGATTGGGTGGAGGGGGGAAGGGGGCTTCCAGGGATTAGATGAAATATGGCTGAAAGAACTGTGCATCAAATTTAAATCTAAAAGCATAATCCTATTTCTTTTCTGGTGCAGATAGCAAGAGAAAGGAGACCGGCCACGTTTTGTTTGTCACATCTCAAATTTTTCAAAGTGCTGAGGCTCTTCTCATTATTCGGACACAAAAGAAAATGACAGCATCAGAGAAGGGGAATAAGAGACAGAGGGAGAGCGGCGGAGATGGGGGAGAAAGGAAAAAGAAAGCCGACGGTTCTAAGCCAGGCTTTGGTCCGCATGAAACTGACAATAACAGGAGCGGATTCATTTTCGTGGTGGTCACATGGGGACGACCTGAAGTCACTCAAGACTGCCACAATTCGGCTCATCTTTAACGAGGGCGTTAGAGGATCCCTGCCGGCTTAGCAAACTCTTTTCTCTCTCTAACACACACACACATTCTTTTTACAACAAACAATCAGACTGGGGGATTTCTGATGTGCACTGAAGTGCAGCACCAGGCCGGAGCATTTTTTCCCTGTTTTTATTTATTTATTTATTTTATTCCTCTTAAACTTCATAGTTCACAGGGCAGCCAATCCCCATGAATAAAATTATCTGCTTTGTCATCTTATCACACCATATGTGCCATCCTTCTTGCGCGCTGGCATGACGTGAAGGGGCAACAACAAAAGGATAAAGATATGTCTAGGGTCACTCTCGCCATGCTAAACAACGTTTAGTCCCGCTGACAAAAGGCAGCGGCTCAGGCAGCCCAAAAAGCCTTCGGGTGCAGCTGCCATTTACACATGCTCTTTATCACACCAGCCTCTGTTTACAGATATGAGCATTTAAAGCGCTTAATTCTGTGCTTTCAAGAGGGGTCTTGAGATGAGACGTCTGTGCCTCCACAGACTGACTAGCTGTTAAGTCCCTATTCTGTTTTCTCTTTCTCTTTCCCCTTGCGGTAACCAAGTAGACTATGTAGTAAAAGGCTTTATATCATTGCTTGATTTTACTACATAGCCTTACATCAGTTAGTTTCAGATTTGGCATTACATTTTGGTCTAATACAAGTGTTTTTAAGTGAACGTAGCCAGGGCTTAATTTAACTTTCAAGGAGTCCATGTTCTGGCTTGTCATAAGGAGAGAAAAAGTAATAAGTATTGCATTAAAGTACTGGGTAATGCATAATACCATCCACAGAGCCTGGAGCATGCTGGACAACACCTAGGTGCTCGCTGTTAACGCTTCACACAACTGTCATCACAAACAAATGCATTATTCATTTACATGTAATAATCATAGTATTCACAACAATCCCTCAGTATCAGTATCTCTCACTTTCTCTTTCTCTCTCTCTCTCTCTCTCTCTCGTTCTCTCTTTCTCTGTCTCTCTCTCTCTCTCTTTCTCTCTCTCACACGTGCACTCATTGCCTGTCTCTTCACTTCCCTCTCTGTGGATCACTACAGGAGGGGTATTTGGAGTAAAAGATCTTTTTACAAAAATGAAAAATAAGCAGTTCTGCCTGTTTCCTCCACTCTGTTACAGTACTATCACAGCATGGCGCTGCCCCCTCAGACACAGCATTATCCTGTTTATCCACCGAAAGGACTTACCTGCTTAGGGTTCTACTGACTTGCTGGCTTGAAGAAATTCAACACACTTTTTTCATATTTTACCAGTTTGCTGCTTGCTGCTGCTCTCTCTCTCTCTCTCTCTCTCTCTCTCTCTCTCTCTCTCTCTCTCTCTCTCTGTCTCTCTTCCCTTTTTTTCTCGTTCTTTGGCAACCCTGACATTCGTATTTTATGCTATTACTGTTGACATGCCTTGCTATCTAGTTGGACAAAGCCACATCACACTCCTTTCTGACATGGCTTAAGAGTCAAAAAGCATTTGTAATATTTCAGCCCTTGTCTCAAACGTTGTTCTTGTTTTTGTAATGTCACGTGTTTTAAGGTTTTCAAAAGCCATGCTGAATTTCTCCAGCCACGTTTGACCCACTAACCCCTGCTTCTTCAGTTACATTTACGTTACGTTAATGGAAACCAAAGCTCCGTTGACTGCATCCGTTAGATAATGTCTTTAATCATCTGACTGGTTATCAAGCACAAAAACATGTTTAAAGAACGACTGACAGTCATTGATCTGCAAACTGTTATCTGACAGGAGGGCAATACAGAAGACTCTGCTGAGGTGTAGATAAGGTCAGAGGTGATATACAATCTGTATTGATTGTATTCACAAGATCGGTTCCTCATGCCATCATTTAAAAGCCCATATTCTTGTTTTCCCATAATCTTCCATCAAAATGTAATTTTGACCCTTAACGACGTCTAAAACATCTGACTTTTAATTACATTAGTATTCACAGTAAGTAAGTACATCTTGTTTCACCTCCTCCCTCCACCTCCACCTATTATCAAGAGAAAACACTCAGGTAGCTCAGAGGTAGCTCTACTATCATACTTCACTTGGTATGGATGGAAAATTCACAATCATATCCATAATTACTTTTTATTTACAATTTCTTACAATAACATTGTTAATTTTCATTTTAAAAAGTAATAAAATAGAGGTATTTTGGTGTTGTGCACCTCTGTTTTGACCTCTCTCCATCTCTATCCCCCTCTTTCCCATTCTTCCAGTCTCAAGTAGGCCACATATTGTGATTAATTTGGCTCCAAGGGGGAATGGCCTCCATGTTGTCATGGGCCCAAAACTCAAAGGGATCAAAGGAGCAGGGGAGCTGGGGATGCTGGGAAACCCTATACTACATGCTGCATTTAATTAAAAGACACTGGCAGAGACTGGTGACCACGTGGGGGAAAGAGAGAGGGGGAGAGAGAGAGAGACACCAAGAGTGAGTGCGAGTGAGCAAATCATTTGCACCTTTGCTACCAACTAGGCCTGGCACGAGAAGCAATTAGGCAATTTCTAACACTTATTAGGAATTAATTACCAGTTGATTTGCATGGGTGGAATGTTAAGTAGAAGTGGGGCATGACCAGGTGCAGCAGAAGAGAGGAATCGCTCCACTTTTATTGATATTGATGATTAAAGTGGGCGATTGACCGCTAATCGCTGAGGTCTTTTTTGATATGACACATTCACTGGGTCTCATTACAGGATGAAATATGTCCTGTTCCATGCCTCCTCTTGCGCCACGCTTTTAAGAATGTTGCTCAAAGTGCTGTTAACTGAGGGGAATAGTTCAAGAACTATGGGCGTGCAGAAAAATAAAGAGACTGGAGATTGTCGTCATGACTAGACCGTGCCTTGTTTTTTGTTTACCACTTTTTGTGCCATCCTCACATTAGGGTCACCTTCCCCATGCCCTAATTAAAGAGTCAAGATGAAAAATGTAACCTGCATGTAAACATGTTCCCTCACATCCTGCAATAGTAGTCTGCAGATTTTGTGTTTAAAGAAAACACCCTTCATAAAGTGGGAGGAACTTCTATGAAACTGCAATTGCTTTAGGGTGGAATTTTGGGAGTGAGCCGTTTCTCGTTGGCTAGTGAATGCAGAACTAAGGCAGACTGCTGCTAGTAGGCCAAATTTCTTCTTGCAGCATATGCCTACTTAGATATCTTACCTCATTTGGTTGGAAAGGTAAAAAATACTTAATAAAGTGCTTAATAAAGAGAGGTTCATGATTTTCTCTACAGCCAAAAGTAAGACTTGCAGTAATGCTGCTTTGGTTATATTTATTACCCTATAGCTCAGTGGATAGTAAAGGGAGGGGCTTCATGAGGGGAGGGAGTAAGGATGATTCCAAGCTCTGACATGAATCCAGAGAACACAGAATATGAAGTGAAGTGAAGTGAAAGTGACTATTTGTCATTGTGAACACACTCAAGCACCACAACGAAATGCAACCTCT
>JBBPDA010000152.1:19100172-19109650 GCA_037974385.1 Arnoldichthys spilopterus | reverse complement strand
GCAGCTATCAACAGCGCCCGGGGAGCAGTGTAGGGGGACGGTACCTTGCTCAAGGGTACCTCAGTAGTGCCCGGGCCTGAGACCTTCAGGTCTCAAAGGCAGTGTTCTAACCACTAGGCCACCACTGTCACAATAATGAGTAATGAGGGGCGACATGGTTGTCTAGTGGGTAGAGCTGTTGCCTCACAGCATTGATTCCCAATGCTTGATACCCAGGCAGAGTGGTCTGCTTCACACCTGTGTGGTATCTGAATGTTGGAATTAGAAATTGAATGAATTAATGAATAAATGAATGAATATAGTATTGTGAATCCAATGTCAAGATCTTTCATAGGGCTAAAAATGTCTAGTGGCACAGTTGAACAGAGGTGTACAGAGACATAATTACCTGTATCCGTATCTGTCCAACTGACAAAAATGATCTGTCTATTTGGAAAATGGCCTGGAAATGAGCAGTGCAATTTTTGTGTGCTCAAAGCATCACACTGATTTAATATTGGCCTTTAATTCATAATTAATGATGAAATATATATTAATATTACTGCATTTTTCATCCCTCATTTTTATTTTTAACTAAATTATGTTTTATGAACTGTCTGAAACCAATAGCACCCCCCTTAAATCAGGGGACACTGAACAGTTCTGGTCAGTTCTTAGCTTGTCGCATGTTTTGTGATGACTTGGTGGGGGGAGGCAACCACTTGTAGCAATGTACAATCACTTTTCAATAATGTATAGTAAAAAACAACAAAATAAAAGTCCTATGTTGCAAACAGAAATGGCATTTTTATCTCTTGGCTATCATGACGAATGACATTTTTTCCTTTACTTTCTTTTCTTTCTCTTTTACTCAGAAAAGAAGAAATATCAGTTTTCAATCGCAACATTTGTGCTTTCCAGACTAACGTCATTTAATTCAGGTACGTACATAATGGCTAGGCTAGCAGTTCAAGTTGGCTGACACTGCAGGGATTCCCAATGGTTGAAGGATGTATTTGCATAATGAATACTGGGTATAGTAGTTCATTCATGACTGCTGCACTAAAGGATACTGCCAAACGCAAAAAAAAATGCATGAAACTCAAGCTCTAGGCCGGAATGTCTCTTTAAGATCACTTGTACGCATACATATAGAGAAGAACGAAGAAAAACGATTTCACTTATCTCACTCATACACTCCACACATGAGAATTTGTGGGGAAATTGTTGTAGTTTGACTCATGCCAGTTTCATTACCAGCCACAGAAATGAGTGTGTGTAATCTGGCGCAGAGAAGAACACAGTTATCGAGTCACATTGCTTCCATTTGGGTTGCAGTCACGGTGAAATGACTGAAGGTAAAACACAGCCATTGCAGGTGCTGAGGCTCTGGGAACATGGGCCAAAATAGCACTGGGAGAGACAGGAGGCGTACGCATTGACCCCCATGCTCTATAAAGAACGACTTGCGTCAGATCTTTTCCAGCCCAGTCGTTCTGAGATGCATATTCTGAGTGAAAAATGGCTCATTTCTGTGTGTTTGAATTTGTTTTCCTCCTAAAGCGTAAAAGTGATGGCTGTGAATGCATGCGATGGGCTGAATGCACAGTGTAATTTGTTAGGAGTCATACCTGCTTATGATACGTATCAAATTTCACAAATGGTGCAATCACATTGCTTCACTTTGGTCAATATGTTTTATTTTTTAAAAAATGTCATAGAATCACTGATTTGCAAATTTACATTTGTATTTTTTTCCAGCACAGACTGAAATGTTGCCCAAAAAATGACATAAAAACACTTTCTGGGAAGTGAAGGAGGATATTATAATATTTTGATACTGCTTTTATTAACCCATATCAAACCTGCATCTGCTCATTAACAGGCTGCTCATTACTTCTTTATTAAGTTAAACTAAGTATTTCCAGTGCATTTTAGTGTATTATACATCATTTTCTGCACTGCATTTACATCCAGCGAGTGCTTTGTTAGGACAGTCTGGTGGGATGACGCTTTTTATGGGGTGCATATAGACCTTTGACTGACAAGGAGCTAACAGTGTTTAGCATGGTGTTGTACAGCTTTGAATGTTTGAAAACAGGCAAAATTAGTTTTTCCGCCATGTTGGATCAGTGACTGACTAGATAAAAGTCATCTTTGATAATCTTAATCAACTTACTGTGTTATCTCTATAAAGAGCTACTTTTCTACATCATTTGAGCACAGCTGCTGCCCTTAAGATAAGATAAGGTAAAATAAGATAAGATAACATAACACTTTTTATTAAATCCCCGGTGGAAACATAGGATTTTCTAGCAGTTTACCTACAAGATACAAAACACCAATCTTGTTGGATGTTTAGGGTATGCATTGGTTAGTACCTACCGAAGTGGTCCAGAGAAGGCCAGTGAAGCAGAGACAGTGTGATGGTAGGGAACAAAGGCCACCCCATCTGGTGTGAACCAACAAAAGAAAGCATTACTGTAACAGATATGGTTTATTATGAATTAACCAATAAAAATGTTTAAAATGAAAATACTTCACATTAATTTTCATTAGACATAGATGAAATTAGACATGAATGTTTTTTACTTTCTCCTGTGAAGTTCATTTTGAAAATACTTGTTTTTTTGGGGGGAGGGCATCTTTAGAATAGAGGTTTAGTTCAGAATGTACTTCTGAATTTTTTTATACTAGGCTATTGATAACGTACGCACAAGACCAAGTGTACAGGTAACAATTGTGCACAAGAACCCTGCTACGCTAATTAATCCTGGTTAACGTTTAATAAAGTCAGCCAGTTAATGAGGCATTAGGGGGCCTAAAAGTGCTCTGGAAATGCTTCCCTCACTAAAGTTATTGTTTCATAAAGTAGTAATTAGCAGCCAGTTAATCAGCAGCTACCGGCTTAATAAGAACATTACAAGGACAAAGATCCCTCTGCACTGAAGTAAATAAATAACACTGGAAAGAAAAAAAATTAGCATCTAACTGACCTTTGACCCCTTATCAACAAGGAGGATGAACGAAGCCAAGCTAATTTGTGATTATATGAAACAGTATCTAAAGTGTGTTTGGTGCTACATCAGTTAAGATGTAGAGGCTATACAGGGTTTTGAGGTCAGATGCTCAAAGGTCCCTGGACACTGGCAGTGACAGGTGTCATGAAGGCCTCCTTAAACTAGGACAAGTCCGTGACTGGCTAGCAATCTTCCCTGCGGCTCATTCTTTAAAGAAAGAGAGAACTTCACAAGGTAGCCATGGCAACATCCCTGGGCCACACCTTAAAGGAGTTTGTTCCATTGTTTTCCTATCTACCAATGACAGACAGTGCCTACTGTAACAATGTCACATGCTTATTATGTTACTATTCAGATAGAAAATATGCGTTTATGACTCTTATACATTTCTAAATGCATAAATAAAAGGGAAATCTGACAACAATTTCTCTATGGGTCAGTTAAAGCTGGGGTAGGTGATTCTGGAGATATCAGTAGAGTTTAAAAATACAAACCTGTTCATTTTCAGACCCCTCTCCAAAGCTACTCCTCCAAAACACACGAACAGGCACTGCCTGACTGATGAATTTATTACAAATGAAATGATTGGATGGGCTTTTTACAGCCCTATGGCTGCCACAACAGACAGATCTCTTTTCCTTTTTTTTGTCAGAGCATTTAATGTATTAATTGCTATTGGGATGTACAGGGGATTTTAAGAATAAAAGATAAAATTACTTCTTTCATTTCTTTAATATAAATGGCCTGCCCTACCTTTAAATTCCAATGATCAGGTAAATGTAATGGACAACTTTGCATTTTATGTTATTGTTTGCTTTGAATTTCATTATGGTCATTTATTATTTTTTTCTTCATTGTGTCTGCCTTTTAAGGGCTAAGTGTGCTTTTTTATGTTAAATATTACTACAAAATAAAAGTAAACTTAATAACAGAAAACACTAAAACACAAAATAACATTTACCTTTAAATAACTATAATAATAAAATATTAAATATACCTCTACATCCTAATTTCATCCAATATTCATCCTATTGCTTTTACTGCTTTTAAGCAAAGTCATTGGTTAAGCTCTCTAATTGTTCTTTTGACCAGCGCTTTTCTGAGAAGGTCCTACATTTTTACTGGAGTCATGCTCCGAGATAACATTGCTGGTGCAGCTATTTGTGACCAAGGCCAGGAATTCTTTGACTAACCTATGTCAAAAATGCTTTTCTATCCTATATTAGGTTCTTTGCAGTAATGAAGCTAAAATCTTCTGTAAGCTTAACTCTGAGTTAACACTTAATAAGCAGCAGAAGATGAGAAAATCTTCCCATGTGATTCAGCTTTGCAAGACGGCCTTCTGTTAATAAACAGCTTAATTTAGACCACATGCACTTTAGCACGGTAGTGGAGTGTTTACGCCGTGTGCCTGAAGTTGTGCTGGGAAAATTCCGACCTGCTCTCTCTCTTGCTAAATGAAGCTTCACCTGGAAGTGCAAGTCGGGAAACTGCGGAGACTCTCTATGTTTAGTCTAGGGTTGTCCACTCGCCCGATAGGACTGCTGCTAGGCCGTTTGAAGGTGGGGGTTGGGTTGGGGGGGAATAAATAGTACTATTTTCTTCCCAGGCAATCAAAACACTATCTCCGTGAAAAATGGCAAGGGCCCTTGTGACATGATTGCCCTGGTTTTGTGGAAGAAAACCATGGGCCCCGGCCCAGGGTAATTGTCAAAAGCCACAGACGGCACTGCTCCCAGCCAACATCCATCATGGGGCCGCCGGTAAAGAGATACTTCAGATTAGAGCAAGGCAAACAGACACAGTCTGGTCCTTTAGTGTGAAATGTAATATGAAATGTGTTCACAGGGCCTGCGCTTTCTTAATAGAAAAGATGTCAGAAGGCATTTCTTATGGAAACCTGCACTCGTTTTTCTCTGATTCTGATGAGTTCGTTATAAGAAAGCCAATACAATCTAAAAAAGTTTTTATTGACTTCTATTAACTTTTTTATTCCTGGCAGCTCGGCTCAGTGTAAATGCTCTGTCTTAAAGAGCTCCAGAAAACCCACATGAAGAGCAAGAATGACCCAAGAACAGCCCAGAAAAAGCAGTGTTGCAAAGTAAACTTGCAAACTTTTGATCACCTTGATGGCAGCATATGCCCCCTCTAAAATCCCAGTACATGTCTTTGCATCAATGGTACTTTCACACTTATGCAAGTCACACATGCCATGAGCAGTGATGCACCCTCATAGCATGACCTATTTTGACCTATGCACTTTTTGCTAATAACAGTTTGGACGGTCCATTTTGTCTTTGACGTGGAGAACTTCATGTCTTCACAGTCTTTTGGTCCATCTGATAAGAGCTTGGGCCCAGAGAACACAGGTGTGTTTCTGCATAGAACTGATGTATGGTTTTCACCTTGCATAACATAGTTTCAGTTGCATTTCTTGATACAGTGGTGGGCTGTGTAAAGTGACAGCTGTTTTCCAAAGTCGTCCTGAGCCCATGTGGCTATATTTATCCCATAGCATGGTTCTTATGCAGTGCCTTCTGAAGGCAGTGGTTTCCATCCTTGTCCTAAACAGATATCTAACTAACTAACTGTCTTTACTTAGAGATTAGATAATCTTTATCCAAAAGATTTCCTAAATCTCTTTCCAATATTATGTACAAAGTTTCTTTGTAATTCTTGTGTTGAGAGAAATTCTTCTTGAACTGACTAATGAAGTGATGAGCAATGACTCATCTTTGCTTGCAAAGACTGAGCCTTTGGTTGATGCCTTTTTTATACCCAATCATAGAACCCTTTTACCAGTTCACCTGTTTCTTGTGGGATGATTAAAATGGTTTAACTTTTAAAATATTCTATAAACTTTTCACATTTTGATCTCATTTTATAAGATGTCCCAGCTTTAACAAAAGTGGGGTTTGTAATATATAGTTAAGCTTTGTGTTAAACTAGAGGCTTGCTAACATTAAATCATAATGGTATAGAGGACAAAACAACTATGGCCAGCCCCTCAGCTTAGAAAGAGTTTTCCATGGTAGGACATGTTCCTTCTTCTCAAAAGAACCTTGCTGAGGTTGAAATAAAGACTATTTAGTGAAAGGGTTTTTAGCTTTGTTCATAATTGTCAAAACTGTCAAAAAAATTAGAAAAATGATGCTATGGGATTTTTAGTAGTATGTTAGTTCTAAGCAAAATATTTTTTTGCTCTACAATACTTTGGTCCTTCTTGATATATGTGCACATTTGAAGCCTGTAAAAACCTTACTTGCACAGGAGGCTAGTAGTAGCAGTTTTACAATAATTCCTTCAGCAGAAAGGCCTGGCATAGAGCTTCTGTTTTACTTTCTTAACTGTTTTCCTTTTCCTTATCTGGCTAGGCTACCACTTAAATCTGCAGAGGGCCTGAAGCATCAGTTCCTGCAGAATTCGCTGGATTTCTTGTTTAAACAAATATGACTCATCTGTGAACTGTCAGGTTTATTTGGAGTCCAAGAGTAAGAAAAACTGTACTAGACTCTGTCCCTTGGTTTTCCCCCACTGGCTTAGAGTTTTTTCACATTCATTCCATTGTTAAAATGTGATTGGTTGATTCCACTTTCACTTAATGAGATAAGCAAGTAAGCTAACATAACATTTAAATAAGTGAAATTAACAGAAATTTACAGACATGTATTTTTTAATCATTAGGATTTCCCTACAGGCCCAGAAGGATCTACTCTGTAAAAATGTCACTAACCTAGTCTAAACAGAAAATATTATAAATTATTTTTAAAAAGGCATGTTTAATGTTCTGTTTAGTAGTATTATTACTTTGCAACTGCAATAAGTCAAATATTTTTTTAACAATACTATACAATGGTGCTTAAAGTGCCATCCACACTGCCAAGACATGTACTATTTGTTTTTGGTACAATTTACTGTGATAGTTGAGAACGATTCCTTGTTTACTTTGATCTAAATGCTTTCCCAAGAGCTTGAGTGAAATGAACGTTGCGTTTGGCATTGCCTGCGAGCAAGAAGATGATCAAACGCTGCTGTTTCCTAACTTCCCCCCATTAATGGCGAGTTGAAAATAGACACCTCTACTTTCCTCCACACTTCATCACTCTAGAAAGGGGTGCTGTTGAGACCAATCAAAGCCTCCGATCGCCCGTCTCGCTTTTCAGTCTGCCTCCAAACCATTGGCACCTCCGTCAGAGCGGAGGAGTAAACTCAGACACTTGCACAGGGCATTACCAAGTGCAGCTGCGGCTTCAAAGATAGAAACAAACACAAGCTCTTTTTTTTGCTCTTTTTTTCTCTGCCACTGCCATACGGTGCCTTTTCACAGCAATTATGGCCTGTTTGGACCAAGAAGGAAGATGGTGAAGTGTCTCAATTAGTGCATGGAGGGCGTGCTGGAGCTGCTCAGGCAGAGAGGGTTACGGGGTGGTGTGGCTCAGCTAGCTGGAGCAGATGGCAAGTCTTTGAATACCAGCCCACTGGCTGGAGATGGCGCTTCCTCCGAATCAGTGAGATGAATTGGCAGTGATTTAGGTCGGGACAGCGGGCCTTTACTTATGCTATCTATGTTACAATGTAAAGCGCAGTGAGACTGCAGGCCGTGAGGGTTAAGATACAAAGTGTGGACGGCAAAGTTGTCATGTGAATGCAAACAAATATGAGAATATACCACAATAAGGTACAACACAATTCAGCACGAGGATCCCAAGGGGTCTAAGCATTGGCCTTTTAATGGGATTGCAAGTTTGACCCCCAGTGGTGCTGCAGCCATTCATCCAAGTGTGAGTAGATGGATGGTAGGATGACCCTTCCTCTCCCCCATCACTCTAAGTGCAATGCTTGCCAGCTGATTGGCAGCGTTCTCCTTCAAGCATGATATGCTGTCCAATGACACTGTATTAGTGGCAGTTAAAAAAGATGTGGTGGTGCCCCATGTGACTTGGAGGTAGCACATGTTGGCCTTCACCCTCCCAGTGTTGGTGGTATTGTGTGAAAGGGGGACTCCTAGCTGGTGGATGGGATTGGAGACAACCAAATTGTGCAAAAAAAACAGTTAGTTCAAGCTTTACAATGTGATTGGCTGAGTAGCATTCCAGAATCTCCAGTTTCAGCAGGTTTTTACGTCAATTCTTCTTACTCGCCTGTAACCCAGTAACAGCAACCAGCTGCTAAAAACACTCACAACAAAGCTTTTTACAAAGTAGCATTCCTGATGAAAAGAACTGTAGTAAATAACATCCTGTACAAAAAAGAGACGCAAGCAAGCGACAAAATCAAAAACACTCTACCTGTAATCAGCCAAGGCATCTACTCCAGCCACGAGCTAGAGAGCTGTGTTTTCATGAACACGTTGTTTCTATTTTTGACATGTTGCACTGCTGTTGCACTGCTTAAAAACTACTCTACCAGCTGGCTTTTATCAAAACATGATTAAATAAGTCACTAACGGATGAAGAGGTGAAGAAAAGTTCAGTTCGATTCAGTTTAATTTATATATTGTTTTTACAATGAATATTGCCACAAATAGCCTTACAGAATCTGGGTCTAAGCCCCCAATAAAAAAGCCAAGGCAATAGAGGCAAGGAAAAACTCCCTAAGCTGTAGATGGAAACCTTGGGAGGCACCAAGACTCAGAAGGGAAACCCATCCTCCTCTGGTTAACACCGAACAGCAATAACAAAACAATCAGTTAAAGCCTATAGCATGGAGCAACTGCCCCTGTTATGACTCGGTGGGTGTTGGAAGCATGAAGATGGTCTACTTGAACTAAGATGGATGTGCAGGAGGCCACCATGATGGATGATCTGGTCGAAACGTGAGCTGTAGGGTTCTTACTCAAGTGACTCCAAATTATCCAAAATATGACCGATTATAGGGAAATTGCTAATGGTTTCCATTCATGTTTCAGTTTCAGTTTGTGTTTTCAGTCTCCTATGAGGTACTGATACTAAGTTTACCCCCCCCCCAAAAAAAAGCTATGAAAATGTTTCTAAAATATTTGTTTGAAATAATAATAACAATAATGTTTACTTTTTTATTTAGGCAACCCCAGAAGTTTTTTTTAATATAGGTCTCTATCAAACAGTCAAGATTTATTTTTTATCAAAAAAAAAAGTCAAATAAAATTTGTGGAATCTCTTCTATAAAATCCATATAATTTCTGCAAATGTGGGTTAGTGCCACAGAACCACCTGCAACTGGTGAGAAAGCTCACTGAAAAGGTCTACTTATTAAAAGACACAGCAAAATCCAGTGAATTTATTGACCATAACTGACCTAAACCAAATGGCTGATATGAAAAAGTTAGGTTGAGTTAAGCTCAATGCTTGTTTAAGTTAGATATAGGAACTTAAAATGCACTCAACTGAACAAGCTATTAGCATTAGACTTAAAAGTCTGTAAATTGTTTGTGTTTTGACTTGACAGTTGCAGTACATACATACTTATGTTTTATGTAAATCAGTTTTTTTCATAAACAG
>JBBPDA010000152.1:19069623-19087567 GCA_037974385.1 Arnoldichthys spilopterus | reverse complement strand
CACACACACACACACACACACACACACACACACACACACACACACACACACACACACACACACACACACTCTTTTTCTCTCTCCTCGCCTCTGTCTTTTCTGTATGTTTAGACCCCTACTCACCTTTCTTTCTTTTCCTTTTTGACTCACATTTTCTTTTTCTTTCTTTCTTTCTTTCCTTCTTTCTTTCTTTCTTTCTTTCTTTCTTTCTTTCTCAATCTCTCTATCTCTCTCAGCTTGTGTAGTGTTTAAAGTTTGGACTGTGAGCTGGTTTACTCTGCAGCTGGCCAAAGCTCACTGTTCCATCTATAAACCAATACAGCTGGCCTGCCAATTTTTGGTCAAGAAATGTCTTCACAATTTAAGTATCAAGTTAATAATTCACCCTTTGCTTTACTGCTGCTTTGAAAGATGTGTTTGCAGTTCTGAGCAATCGTCTTAGGCAGTTAGGAGATTTTTTACAACTATTTACCTTAACAGTAAGGCATTTTTTGTAAAATATTATATAAGATTAAACTAAATGCAAAAAGACATAAATGTTCAATATTTCTTGTTTATGCAAAAGAAGGTACTGCGGGTGGGCCGTGAAAGATAATTTATAATCACAAATGAACATAAATGATTGATTATTAAATATTTTCATATAAAACATCATAACTAATAAAAAAAATAGACCTTGGGTTTAAAATGATGTTATTCTTAATTTATCTAAAAAGTATATGTAAGTGGGATGGTAAGAGAGATGAAGAAAATAGACAGGAGTACAAGGAGATGAGGCACAAGGCAAATAGAGGGGTGGTGAAGGCTAAAGATAAGGAGTGAGTTATATGAGAAGTTGGACACTAAGGAGGGGGAAAGGGACCTATACCGATTGGCTAGATAAAGGGACGGAGCAGGGAAAGATGTGTAGCAGGTTAGGGTGATAAAGGATAGTGATGGAAACATACTCAAGAACGAGCAGAGCGTGTTAAGGAGGTGGAAAGAGTACTTTGAGGGGGTGATGAATGAAGAGAATAAGAGAGAGTGAAGGTTGGATGATGTGGGAATAGTGAGGTAGGAAGTGTCACGGATTAGCAGGGTGGAAATAAGGACGGTTATGAAAAGGATAAAGAATGGAAAGGCTGTTGGACCAGATGATATAGGATTTAGGAGAGATGGAAGTGGGGGTTCTAACCAGACTGTTTAACACACAATCTTGGAAAGTGAGAGAATGCCAGAGGAGTGGAAAAGAAGTGTACTGGTACCAATTTTCAAGAATAAGGGGTGGGGTGTCATAAGGGGCAAAGTCATAATAACTACAGAGGAATAAAGTTGATCAGTCACAGTATAAAGTTAAGGGAAAGAGTAGTGGAGGCTAGGTTAATGTCTGCTCCGAGGGTGATGATGGTGAAGGATAGGGAAGGTCAGAAGAAGTTTTTTTTTCCATTGTGTCTTTATGGACTTCTTTGTGGAAATCTTATGACAGGTTTCCTAGAGAGGATTGTGGTAAAAAAAAATCTATGTCAAGGTTTTGCATCAGCTCAGGTATAATTTTGGTTGACTAGCAGCTCTTAATCCAAGTCTAGGTTTACTGGTGTAACAGACTTTCTTTGTAGACTAGAAAGCACCATGTACATCGCTCTGGGCAAGAGCGCTTGCCAAATGCTGTAAATGGTATTGTATGAGGAAATCAGTAGTGGCAGAGAAGAATGCAAGAGTGGTACAGGATATGTATGATGGCAGTGTGACAGTGGTGAGGTCTGCAGTAGGAGTAACGGATGCATTTAAGGTAGAGGTGGGATTACATCAGGGATCAGCTCTGAGCCCTTTTATGTTTGCAGAGGTGATAGACAGGTTGACAGATCAGATTAGACAGGAGTCCCAGTGGACTGTTGATGATGTTTGCAGATGCCATTGTAATTTGTAGTGAGAGTAGTTAACAGCTAGAAGAAACCTTGGAGAGATGGAGAGATGGTAAAGAGACCAGCTATACTCTATCGGTTGGAGATGGTGGCACTGACAGAAAGACAGACAGCAGAGCTGGAAGCGGCAAAGCTAAAGATGCTAAGATTTGCATTGGGAGCAACAAAGATGGACAGGATAAAGAAAGAGGATATTGAAGGAATCAGCTTAGGTTGGATGGTTTGGGGACAAAGTCAGAGAAGTAAGATTGTGTTGGTTTGGACATGTGTTTAGGAGAGAGGCTGAGTATATTGGGAAAAGGATGTTGAGGATGGAGCTGCCAGGCGAGAGGAAGAGAGGAAGACCAAAGAGGAGGTTTATGGATGGGGTGAGAGAGGACATGAAGGTGGTTGGTGTGAAATAGGAAGATGCAAAGTGGAAACAGAGGATGCGCTGTGGTGACCCCTAACAGGAGCGTCCGTGAGACAAAGATATTCTATTTGATCCTATTGTTGATCCTGAACATATGTCAAATCTTGTCACTGATGGGGAATCGTATTAATTGAGTCATTAATCTCTTACACTTGTTGCTTTACAGCTTTTTTTGTTCATGTGGATGGACTATTAATTTGTGCTGCATTGCCATATGTCCACATTTACATAGGTTTTTTTCTTTTAATCAAATCAAATATGTTAGGAATGTGTTGATCAGAATTGAGACTAAATGTCTGAATGGGCTGCAGGAGATTGATGTTTGTGAAAGGTTGCCATAGTCTGTAGCTTCAGTGCAGGCAAATCGCTAAGTGTGATGAGCAAATTCTTCATAGTTGCTGGTAAAACAGCTGAAAAGTGCTACATGAAAGGTAATTCTTCTTCACTTTTGGTACGAGTTCCATTCCATTTCCTTTGGTTCTATACTGTCAGTGCAGAACACTAAACTCCTAAGAGGCCATTTCTACCCTTCCCCATCCCATATACAGGAGAAATCATGGGAACGAGTCTCGGATTAATAGTGCTTAAGCCTTTGCATAAATTCTTTATTAATACTGAGCGTTTCAATTCATGCCACACTGAGAGTAGCCGCTTCATCCGTGTTCCATCCACACCTGGACCGGGGGCTGCATCTTAAAACCATCCGCGCAAACGATCTGTCTCTTTAGGAGCGTGCTGATTAATTCGGCGAAGTTCGAACAGAAGGAGAGTTAGCAGACAACTCAGAGTGAAGGACAGCCTTTGCCTGCAGCAGCACACATTGCTGCAGAAGATGAGGGAGAGAGAGAGAGAAATAGTGAGAGAGAGAGAGAAGAGTGGAGTGGCTATTCTCAAAATGTCAGTCAAGTCGTCACCTTCAAATAAAGGGAAGGCTGTTAGTGGAGAATTATCTCATTAACGGGTAGGCTTCGGCCCTCTCCGGGGACTAGTTTCACCGGCGGGCCATCCTGATATATGGACAGAGTTTTAGTGTGCTCTATAAAAACCAAGAGGCTCAGGCTTATTTCAGGCCTGTAAAGTCCAGCCCATAACAATGCCTCCTTAGCCCAATAGATGAAAGGTTTTTGTGGGCTCTCCATATAAAAGTGTCCCATTAGCGTTGATCTAGGATTACACATTACTCCCTGAACGCATCTCTAAATTATAAGAACGGGGTAAAAAAATCACAGAGCCGATCCCAAATTGGCTGCTCTCAGCTAACAGCCTTGGTCGAGGGCCCAGAGTTCAGCGCTTGTTTGAGCAGAAAGGAGTCGACTTCCAGTGAACAATTCGTTGTAGGTGAATTATTTAGCCTGGATAAACGTCATCTAATATGCATCATGAATATTTTGTGGGCGCAGGGGCAATAAGTGTGCGTGAGTAAAGCTTGTACAGAAATAGATGTTGTGACACAGGCATTGTGGTGTGTTCTCTCACATCTTGTAGTCGCGTGTAGAGCAAGACTGTAGAGAACAATCAGCAGGAAAACAATCATTACAATAACCTAGTGGAAGTAAAAAAGTGAAGTGAGTGATTATTTGTCATTGTGAGCATACCACAGCACAGCACACAGTGCTACACAAAGAAAATTCAATCCATCTGTGTAGGAGCAATTGGCAGGTTATGTGGGCAGCACCCAGGGAGCAGTGCTTAGGGACGGTACCTTGCTCACAGGTACCCCAGTGGTACTTGTACTGGAGTGGGATTTGAACTGGGGACTCCCTAGGTCTGCATGTAGCATGTTCCCTAAGCACTTGTGATTGTGAGGGTTGGTGCAGTTACATGTTTTCAGAGTTGCAACAATGTCTATGTGGGTTTCCACGAAGTGTCCTGGTTTCCTCCCACAGTCCAAAGACATAAACGTCAGGTGATTTTAAGAAATTGCCCCTAGGTGTAAAGGTGTCTGTGTATCTGTCCTGCGACAATCTGTCCATAGTGTTTCCCTGCCTTTTGTGCTAAGGCTCTTGACTAGGATGAGTAGCTCTGAAAAACAAATGAATTTTCCCCCATATTACATTTCACACCCATGCAGTCTGTTTATTATTTAACAGAGCAGTTAATCCTTTGACATTACATGTTATTAATGATAGAATTTAAACCGATCAGGCAAAACATTAACACCACTGTCGGGCAAAGTAAAAAAACATTGACTATGTAGTTATTTCTTTACAATGGCACCTGTCAGGGGGGTGGGATATATTAGGCAGCAAGTAAACAGTCTAGTCTTACAGCTGATGTGTGCTAGAAGCAGGAAAAATTGTTCAACATAAGGATCTAAGCCACTTTAACAAGGGCCTTATTGTGAAAGCTAGACTGCTGAGTTGTCAGGTTTTGTGGAGTGTTCTGGTTGTGCAGTAGTACCTATGAAAAGTGAACCAAGGGAGGACAACGGGTAACTAATCGACAGGATCACGGGCCCCCAGGGCTCATTGATGCATGTGGGGAGTGAAGGTTAGCTCTATGCGTCTATGCACCACGGTCAGAGCTGTTCTGTTTCTGCAGATTGAGGGTACCTGCTTAGTATTAGGCAGGTGGTGTTAATGTTATGGCTGACCAGTGTATTTGCTGTAGTTTACCTCACTAAGCTCTCATATGCATCTTCTGTTTAGTAAAAGTTTTTCAATTTTTTATTTGGAACACCAAACTTTTCTGACTTAATTTAGGAGCTGACACAGTGGAGTCAGCAGCTGCTTCAATACAAGGGCATAATTGAATCTTACAGATTGCAACGGCACTATTTGACTGCACCCAACCCACACCCCCCGCACCACTTTCCCAGCCTCTACTGCCCCCCCACAATCTGCAAAAAGCATTCATCAAAAGCAATGCCACTTTCACTCACTGTATTGATTTGAAGCAGCCTATAAATTCTTCCAGCGCTCTCATTGGCACTGGAAGAAATGCCGTTATTTTAAGTTGCTGGGGTTTCATTCTTTTTTCACCAACGCAGCAAATGTGTCGATCTGAGCGGCAGCTGTGGGAGAGATGTTCCTGTCGGACGGCCCAGATGTTTAAAACCACGCCGTGTTCACTCGTCCATCTGCAGGGAGAGACCTGTTGGCCATTTACAACCATTAAATCTGTGTTTACTGGTAGACTGACAATTACAAGCTGACGCCACTCCCACGCAGACATAAGCATGTGAAATGGAAAGAGAAGAGGAATCTGCTGACTGCAGGACTCCATCATTTTGGGCAGGGTTGCCAAACCTGCAGCCTGGGGCCAACCATGGTCTCTGAAGGCACCTGGATGCCTTTTGGCCCACATTGACAGTAACATGAATTATATATAAAGAAAGTGCACATAGGTTCTCTTGTGATTTTGAAGTCTGCCAACACTGAGATGATATTTTTAGCCACCAGCAGAGAAAGTGTGAGCACCTCTGACTCAGAGTTTCTTCATATGTTCTCTACCTCTATTTATATTCTTTTAGTCTGGATTCATTGTTGCTTTGACTCTTAGGGACCTATTTTGCACCAAGGGAAAGCGTCATGCAAGTTGGTATCATACCAGCTCATTCCTCGTTTTCACATCTCGTCAGTGGCATAATCATTAAACCATATTTAAAAGTTACTCTCGACACACGACTTATAGTATAGGTGGAACTATTGTGCTCTTTCATTTTCACTTTATGCACAACCAGGGTGCCTTTCCTTGGCCAAAAACTGAGCTGGTGTGTCAGGTAAACATGCCATTGTAATAGTAATGTGCCATAGCTCATTTTGCTCATGCATGTTAAGGCTAAAACACACCTGTGGATAACTAAGATAGTTAAGGTTTTTGTGCCGTCTTTTTTCTACTGTCAAAATAGCAAAATGGATTTAGACATGCCCATAAATGCCCACATATTTGTTTTTTTCTGGGGGATAAATGTGTGGAAATGTGTGTTTTATTGATTGTTATAACTGTAACGGGTAGAAGTTAGCCAGATTACAGATCAGGACCCAAATGCAGGGGAGCTAAGACACTTTCCCTTTTCTCGAACCCACTCAGCCATGTGTGCAAAGCAAATATGCTACAGTTCACGCCACCAGGCGGTGGAGAGGAAGACATGGAAATGCACATCAGTGGAAAAAACGTGTGGGAAACCGATTCACACTGACATATGCCGGAAATACGGCACGCTGTTGACTAGTGTACACTGCTAGCATAGCTTGCTAGTTGTTAGCAGCAAGCTACACTGGCCCAGCCCTGGGGGCAGCCGATAAGGGAATGTTCCTAGGGTCTTAAATTAAAGGGGAATGGATCTGTAGAAGCAATTTCGGGGCCTCACAAGCGGTGGAAGCTCACCCAAACTAGATGCGGACATCCTTTGCCATGCTGGCCTTTCGTGAGTCTGCCTTTCACTGGTCACGAGCCTCCATGCATGCAGTCTGCTCGTCTGCTACTAATCTAGAGAACCCCAACTCGAGGAGTGAGTGTGGGCCATTCACACCGAGGTTCTTAAATCTCTTAAGGTCCCGCCTTTGGAAAACCCTTTCTTTTTCTTGAAAATGTTGGAAATGGACGGGCTCCCCTTAGACGAACCCCCCCACCCCACCCCCAGGCCTTGTGACCCGCAATGGGTCACAAGTCTTTTTGTTGCAAGCATGTTCTTTTTGTCTTCTATATTTATTTCCTTTTATTTGTAACTGTTGGTTTAGCTGTTAACAGCTAAAACAGACACAAGAGATCTGCTCGGATGACATGATTAATGTGATTCTTCAGCATTTACTTCTGTTTATTGGGCTATAAAATGTTTCTGCAGTTTTTCTGTTGTGTTCCTCAAACCAGTTCTTTCAGCTGAATACAAACCAATAACTCTTCATTGGCACTTGTGAAATGTTTGATGAATTGTACT
The DNA here is from genome assembly GCA_037974385.1 of Arnoldichthys spilopterus. Classification (NCBI taxonomy): domain Eukaryota; kingdom Metazoa; phylum Chordata; class Actinopteri; order Characiformes; family Lepidarchidae; genus Arnoldichthys; species Arnoldichthys spilopterus. The sequence goes on along the minus strand of JBBPDA010000152.1, from coordinate 19,080,375 downwards.
AAAGTGGTCATTATTTCTCTCTCTCTCTTTCTCTCTCTCTCTCTCTCTCTCTCTCTCTCTCTCTGTCTTTGACTTTGCTGCCAAAAGAAACACCATTTTCTTTGTGAATGAAGAGCAGAGTTGCGTTTAGCTGAGGTTTCTGCACCTGTGGTGGAGGTGCTGAAGAATGCTGGAGGGTCAGTACGCTAATCAATATACAAACCACCTGCCTACTCCAGTGAGAGAATCCTTCAATAGTACACAGAGAACTAATTCATTTACTACCAACAAGAGAAGAGCCCTCGAGACCATGTGAACGCTGCCACAATAGCACTGTTTACTGAACACTTTTTTCACATCAGTTTGCATGTCCTTTATGTTGCGTGAGTAGTTCAAAATGAACAGACCAGTAGAAATGTCCTAAAATGACTGGTAATACAATTGTTACACAAATCTAACAGTACTGCACGTTTTTGAAGCTTATGACAGACATGAACATGAATCATATGTATTATCTTATGAAATCATATGTATTATCTCATGCAATAAAATCTCACAATAAAATATTATAACTAGCAGTTTTTCAATGACACTTTCAGCAAAGAGCCTTGGCATAGAGCCAATGCTGTTTTTCATTTTTTAACAAGTAGCAACCACTCATATGCCCAGTCACTGATGAGTCTAAGACTTCCAGACATCAGATCTGGCACCTCTGGCCTAGAATTATTTTTTCTTTTATGATTTTAAGTCACCTGTTATAAATCAAATGTCAATGTTACCAGTTAATTCCAGCCTATAATTATGTTGCTGGTTAATCTGACAAAGTAGGTGTTCAATCTAGATCTTGAAGGCCTAGATACATAGGACAAAAAGCCTGATTGATTAGTTCTTTTTCAAAAATTCCACAATTACTGTATAGTACAATATAATGCTATAGTACTTTCAGAGTCTGTATACAATAATCACCATGGTGCAGAACCTCAACAGCACTGTATAACACTAAAATAGCAATGTATACTACCTTTATCTAATATAGCACTGTTTTATTGTTTCTAAAAAAGTTGGACATTAATATCTTTATTCCAAATTCAAGTTCCAAATTCAAGTCCACTTTGCAATTAGACATTAACTTAGCATGCAACAACAGTGTGAATACTGATGATATGTTTGTTCTCCTCCTGTCCTGGGTGTACCCTGACTTGGGCCCATAGTCAGCTGGAATTGGTTCCAGCTTTCCTATGACCTGAAATGAAAGAAGCGGTTTAGAAAATGGATGGATGGATTGATGGATGGATGGATAGATTGATGGATAGATTCTGGAAGCAAAATTGCCATCATTATTATACTTTCACCATGGTCGCATTAGTTTGGGGCAGCTGGTACATGGTATTTATTAAATCAAACTCTCAATCAAAACTTATTTATTCTATCACATTAGTTGTTCTTCTACATTTGAAAAATGCTCACGCATTTATTCTCTACTGGCACTACCTTAACTCACTTTACCCACAATCATTGGTCTTAGAACTATTTGTGAAATATGGAGCATTTCCATGAACAATGAGAGGTTTGCATGATACAGATCCGGCGCCGAGGCCCATGTCAGCATAAGCAGATTCACACTTTATATGGCAAGTCTTGATTTTTTTCATACCTCTGCTATTAATATGACTTTTCAAACATAAATGTTTAAGGTGAGTGCTGGGGGGTGTGCTTAGCTTTTGTACCTTTTTCAGTGTAGTTCATGTTTTGGTTTTATCCTTCGTATTCTGTTTTACATAATTTATAAGCCTTGCTTCATAGCGCACTATGGATATGGGGCGAGCGAGATGAAGTTGTGTTCCACCTCTCCAGCCTGCACGGAACACCTTCATAAATGTTTTTAATCCAGATCTGCTTCAGCCTTCGCTATGCTCATCCGTTCAGACTTTTTCAGCAGCTGCAGTCTTCCCAAAGGAACTCTGAACTTCAATGGAAATCACATGAAAATGCAATTTGTATGAACAGCATGACCACAAGTGCTTAAAAACTAAGCAAGGCTGACCCTATTCCCGACCATTACCATTCGCACTTTTTTGAAGGACTCTTGAATGCTGTGTGCATTTGAAATCAAAAGGGATAACGTAAGCCAGTGGTCCAGAGGTACCCTATAATATGCCTGATTTGCTGCCTGATTTTGTAAGAAATTTACATGTTTATAACAAAAATGCAAATTTGTAGCTCGGAACAAAACATCCTTAAATCCTTGAAGTTTGCATAAGTCAGAAAACATTAGCTAGAAAACATTTATGTAGCCTTAAAGGGAGTTTCAACAAAATCTTTAAAATCATCTATACAATTTTATCATTGAGATGTCATTGAGTGAGGTTTGATGTGAATTTGTGGAGGAAACTACTGACTTGGATATCCTTTCAATAGCTGTGATAGGAACCATATGCTACACTGCTCCCCGGTTGCTGTTGATATCTGCCCACTGCTTCATGTGTGGATAAGTTAAATGCAGAGATCACATTTCATTGTGGTGCACTTTGTGTGATGATGTGTGTTCAAAATGACAAATTGTCACTTTCATTTTCAGGCGTAACAATGGCTGTAATGCAAATTTTGGTCTCAGACTCTGATAGATCCAGGTCATAACCTGATTTCTCAGTCCCCAGGGATGAGAAGTCTGTCCAGCGGTTTCTGGGATTGGCCGGCTGGTACCAAATGTTCATTCCTCATTTTGCAGATCTGGCAGCACCTTTCAACCACCTTAAGAAGAAAGAGGTTAAGTGGGTGTGGGCAGTGCCAAGGGAGCATGTACGCATTGAAGCAAACTTTAAAGAATCCTCCTGTACTCGCCAAACCTGATCCATCTAAGCCTTTCCAAGTTCTCACGAATGCCAGTAAGGTGGGGCTTGGAGCTATTCTCTCCCAGATTAGTCCAGATGGTGCTCAAGCTTTTGGACTTGGACTTTGACTTTATTTTCTAAAATACAAGAAAATTCCTGTGTGAAATTTAATTTACTCTCATTAGGACTCGCACATTGGAGACCCTTGCATTTTTCATGATATTTTTAAATATAATAGAAGTTATGGAAAATGGCCAGGCTCTCCTTAAACACAATCAACCTCCTTTCCTTGCAAGTATGTCCTCTATGTCTTCTTGATTTATTTCCTTTTATTCCAGTTTCATAGCTGTTTGTTTAGCTCTTAACAGCTAAATCAGACATAACAGAACCAATAGAATGACATGATTTATGTGATTCTTCAGCACTTACTTTTGTTTATTGGCCTTATAATAATGTGTCTGCATTCACCCTTTTGCATTCCTGAGATCAGTTCTTTCAACTGAATCAACCAATAGCTTTTAATTGGCACTTGGAGCAATGGATATTGCTGTTGCCTCCAAGCAAGAAGGATGCTTGATACCTTGGTTTGATTCCTGTGTGGGATGTCTCAAGTGCATTCTGTCTGGGAGCTCTGGTTTCCTCCCAGAGTCAAAAGACTAACACATCCAGTGAACTGGAGATACCAGATTGCCCCAGGTGTAAGCGTGTGCTTGTGTGTCCACTTGTGATGGACTGATGACCCCTCCAGAGTGTTTTACTGCAATTTGCCTTGTGGGCCCTAGTTTAGGCTCCTGCAGCCCTGGCCAGGATAAGTGACTTGAAAAATGAAAGACCAGTGAAAATGAAATGACCAGTGAACATACAGACGTCTTTTTCTGAGGTTTTCTGCCTAATGTTGATGTTAAAATAAGTAAAATATATATTCTTTAGGTACTATTTTGCCTACAGCCTACTGTATGTGTAAAAAAAGACCATAATCTTTGCAAAGCATCAGGCAGTGTATTCTATCCATTTTATGTGATATCTTTCTTTAGGGGAGCTTTTAGAGGCACTAATTGCTTCAGATGTCTGGTTCCATTCACCACCACTGTAAAAAAATCTCACTCTGTAAATATCAATGACTTTGTTCAAATCTTAAGGATTAAATTATGCAATGAGTTTGAAAAATTGCCCTTCAACCAATAGCTGATAAAGCTAAATGCCAAATGCCATTAGGCCACAGTGGAGAAGTTTTATGTTGCCATGAAATGATTTCTTACTACAGAATAAAAATCCTTAAAAATTCACTCATAAAAATGCCATGTTCAGTGATTATGTCTGAAACCACCTGGCAAATACTTATAGCAGAGCACTGCAAACACTCCGAATAAATAGATGATTAATGATAAAAAGCCCTTTGCCCTCTAAAGACAAGTTTGAAGTTGTCGCCAATTGAACCTAGAGTTGACCACTGGTCACTTTACTGGACAGTACGGAATATAGAAAAACAGCAGCTTATGTGCCGTGGCATCGCAGACGTCCAGTTGCTTAGCTGAGCTGATTGGTGAGGGGAAAGAAACCATGTGTGGCAGGCTGCTTGTCTCTGCCCTTGAAGCCTCATCCACTGCAGCCTTCACTCACACTTACTGACAAGATTTAGATTCCTCTAGACTGCTGTGAATTAAGGCTGCGAGAAACAGGCACTGCAGTGTTTTTTCCTTCTCTCTTCACCGCCCCCACCCACTCTCTCTCTCTCTCACACACACACATTCAGAGTTTATCCTTTATCAGGCTACTTCTCTCACTTTCAGTTCTCAACTTGTCTTCTTCACCTTTACCCTCACCTCCCTCCTCTGCTTCCATGCTCTTTCTTGTCATGTCTCTCACTGTCCACTTCAGTTTCTTTCCCTGCACTTACAGACCTCCACAGCAACCACCTGACCACTGACCACCTTCTTTTATGTGAAATGTGACTATTTGTCATTGTGAACACACTAAATGACACCATCACAGAATGTGATCTATGCATTTAACCCATCACTTTCAACAGCACACAGGGAGCACAGCAACAGGACAGTACCTTGCTCAAGGATAACTAAGTGGTCCTTGGCTGGGATTTGGAACCTGCAACCTTCTGTTCACAAGGACAAGGTCCTAACCACTAGGCCACCACTGCCCACCAGTTGTTTTATGACCTTAAAGCAGCCTGTAATTGTATTATGAGCCTTCCCGAACCTAAATTGCTTGGAACAACCACTAGGGGGCTCTGTTTTGACAATATAACACAAAAAGACACTTACATTTAGGGGTGTCCATTTTGCTGTTCTAACAGCAGAAAAATGAGACTTCTTGTCAGGGCAAGATGCAAAAAAGTTGTTCTGTCTCTCTTAATTATTCAGAAGAATGTTTTGAGCTTAACATTCAGTAAACCAATCAGAGTGGCATGCCACCTCACCTTTAAAAGTCAGGGATGCATGAGCTATGGTACAGTGCTATTATTTGATGCTTTTGCCTGGCAAACCCCATTGCCTCTCACCTGCAGGCCTGCTTGAGTGCAAAATGAAAATCATTCACAGTAGCAGCACCATTTCACATAGTCTTTCGAGTGCCATTAGTGCACTTTGAGTGCATACCTGTGTTTGTAACAAGCATCATGCAGCCAAATATTACTGAAACACACTGCTTAAATATAGTTTAATTATACGTCAGTTATATGGTTTTTGTTGGTCCAAACTGCTATGTAATGTTATTGCCTTAAAATAGCATTGAGCCGACAGTCACCCAGCAGCACCTCTTTTGAAAAGGACCACTCCTACGAGCAGGAAACGCAAGCAAAATCATGTGTTATTTTGAAAACTTTCATGCACGGCATGAAATAGTGCAAGGTTCTGGTACAAAATGTAAAGTTTACATGATCTGTGTTTCTTGAGAGTTTGATGAAATTCTTTGTTGCAGCGAACCACGACAAAAGTATGAGCAGATGAATCTTAGCATTGTAGGCTACAGTATGAAATAAAACAAACAAAATGCTATTAAAGTGTATTCAAATTTGTTTGGTGGGAGTATTGTTTGTGTATGTGCGTCTGGAGGGTGGTTGTGCACCGATGCCTGGCCCCACCCATCACAAACATGTCCTGCGCTCTGTGGCTTCAGCTCTGAACATCTGTGCTGTGCTCAGCTCCAGCAGCACCGTGTGGTCCCGCAACTCCTGAATCCTCCCTGGCTGTTAGTCGGCTTATTCTGATCATTGTTCAGAGCATCTGCTACCAGCAATATGGGCCTGATTAAGAATCCTGCCATGATGGAGCACCGTTAGAGCAGTGTGGCTGAACTGGAAAAGTTTTTTTTTTCTTTTTTTTTCCCAACCCAACCCACTCATGTGCAATGTGTGCATTCATCATTTAAATTCTCATTAGCAGGAAATTAATGTTAATTTCCTCATCGGTTGTGAATTAAATTGAATTTCATAATGGATCAGACAGCAAGCAAATGAATGCCACGGCACAATCAAATCACGGTGGCATTGCGGCCCTCGCTGTTACCGTGTCCAGGGCCAACATTTCCTGATCCAATCCAAAATTGGGTGTTGTTCATTCGTGCTCATTTAGAATGGATGCAGGCAGGAAAGAAGATTCAATTGACTGCCAGCGGGAGGCTGTTTCACTCTTTTTCAGTGAGTACTTTGGGCCAAATGATTGGACCCTTGATGAGAGAAGGGAAGAAATATCCTGGGAAGTTATTGTCACGGGACAAATTAATAACGGATTTACGGCCCAACATGGCTAGTGGCTCTCATTTAGGAACAGGATTAAGGGCGCTCCCTACTGAAGCAATTGTTCACAGCTCAGAACACTTACACCACATTTACCCTCTGCTGGAAATAATTAGAAGCATTTGTGACCTTAACTGTTTTCCTCCCAATTTTCTTTTGAGTTTATTGGTTTAATTTATGGTTATGGGTTATGCTAGTGAGTTACACTAACATTTAGGGTCATGCTAAAGGTTATAAAGCTTTGAATTAGGGTCATGCTTAGGTTTGGAATAGGTTAAGGCATAGGATAAATATAACACCACCCTCTGGTAACCAAAGTCTTTGAGGTGCACTGGAGACACCAACAAAGCAAGCCAAAAACAATGACATGCATAGAACTGTGCTAGGTGGTGACTTCTCTATGCCACACATCATTAAGTCTGTTTGTTTTAATATTTAAGTCATTGTGGCCCATTTCTATTGGTTCGATCATCATTGCATTTGATGCAGCAGCAATTTTTAAAGCATATGAAAAGTGAAAACTATTACAAATGAAGATATGAGGTTTCATTTTGACAGAGACATTATGGTAAAGCTAATGCTTGTTCTGTTACTGCAGCTACCCCATTCAGCCATAAAAGTAACATCAATGACAGGTAAAGTGAATAACATTGACTCCGTAGTTATTTCATCACAATGGCAACTGTCAGGGGGGTGGGATATATTAGGCAGCTTCAAGTTCTTAAAGTTAATGTGCTGGAGGCAGGAAAAAATGGTTAACATAATGATCTGAGCCACATGGGCAAGGCCTGTATTGTGAGTGTGAGTCAGTATCTCCAAAACAGCAGCCCTTGTGAAGTGATTCAGGTGTGCAGTAGTCAGTATCTACCAAAAGTGATCAGAGGAAGGACAACTAGTGAGTTGGCAACAAGGCTATGGGCACCCAAGGCTCACTGATGAATGTGAGGAGTGAAGGGTTAGCCCATCTAGTCTCATCCCACAGAAGAGCTACTATGGTTTAAAAAGTGGAGGCTGACTCTGATAGAAAGGGGTCAGAACACACAGTGAAACAGTCAAAGCTGTTTCAGCAACATGGTTGGGGACCTGCTCAATTTTAGTTATTAATGTTATGGCTTATTAAAATCAAATGCAAAAGATTTAACCCCCTTTTCACAGAAGCCATAAAATGTTATTTAGCTGAACAATGTAATATTCTTTCTTTTTCCTTCATTAATGTTGGTAAAATATATTTCAGTGGAGAAGTTATAATTTACAAAACCAGAAGCCAACTGGATTTTTGTCTTAACAGATGAACAAGTCAACATTTTTAAAAGGTTTTGTGTTAAAATGTTGTTTTATACAATGTTTTATATCATGAAAACTGCCATAGTACTGTCCCATTATTTCTCAACATGGCTGTCCTTGGTGAGAAATGAAAATTGTTTTCAAACCAGTGGGTATTCACCTCTTCTATTTCACCCCTCATTGCTTGCTAGCAGCTCAACATAGTGTCACAACATTTAACACAGAGCCAACCGTGTCCTATTTAATCTAATAGGAGACTAACAGGGACAATATTTTATCTATATGGTCATCTATTTTCATTCCACCAGCAGAAGGGCTACTAGAGGATCTACAAATAGAGGCTACATTGATTTTAGTTTTGAAGACAGTGGAGGACAGTGGTGGCCTAGTGGTTAGGACCTGGCCCTTGTCTACAGAAGGTTGCAACTTCAAGTCTTGACCCTTGAACAAGGTACCATCCCTCTATACTACTCCATGGTTGTTGATAGCTGCCTGCTGCTCCATGTGTGCATGTGTAATAGGTTAAATGCCGAGGCCACCTTTTTTGGTTGTGCAGATTGAGTGTGTTCAAAATGGCACTTTCACTTTTCAAGTTAAACAGCTATAAGTTCTGAGAAGGGCCAAAACTTGTCACCTATGAAATATTACCCTAAAGTTCGTCCCATATGTGGTCTTATCCAATAAAGTTTGACTGGACAAAAGACACTGACACTGTTTAAACCTTAAAACAAATGAAAACAAATGGTGGGATTTTGTTCTCCAGGATGATCTAAATAAACACTTGGAGGGGTTGCAACACTGTGCACATCATAAGCTCATGATAATTTAGCATGAAGCACTTTGCAAGCAAGGGGACGTCCAAGGACTTCCTTTAGTCCAGATAGTTTTTTACCAGATAAGTTTCCTTTGCAATTATGTCTTTATGAAGTTTTGGCCCATACTCTCCTGGCAGCAGATCACTGCCCTCTCAGAAAATTTTACAAAGCGGTGTGACTTTGATATCCCTGATTGATATTTTACTCTCAGAATAGCCTTCCTGTGGTTTGAATACCAATTGCAGACCTCTGTGCAGTCAAGGAAAAGTTAAATAAGGTAATAAAAAATAATGTACTAATTTTTTAAAAATACAGTATTGCAATATTTGCCACATACTAATAGGAAATAAGCTTCAGTAGCATTGTAGAAATTGATTATGCAACTGAGTGCAGTTTGTGAGAAACCTTTTCAAAGCTGTCTGAGCTTTCACATCCAGCTCTGGGCAATCTTTAGGTTTGATTTATGCACGTACCCAGCTATCAGTGAGTCTTCACAAAAGTTTATTATTTCAGAAAGCTAATGACTTGAACCTCAAAGCCAATGGGACAATGCTAAATGCTACTCTACTGGCCTCAAGTCAAACAGTCTGGACCCATTTGCATTCAAATGTCTATCAAACTTATGGCCACATTTCTAATATCGATAGTACTTCAAGACAGCATGTCCTTCACATTGTTGGCCATGCTGTTTAGCCTGTTGTTTCTAATGCTGGGGCCATTTTTAATAAATCAGGAGCTGTAAAATAGATGAAAACAGACGCTCTGCCACTTTTGTCAGTTACAGTAGTAGCGAAACATGTTTTTCCAGATTGAAGCAGTTCCAGGTGAGCTGGGAGAAAGCGATGGCGAGTGTCAGCGTGTCAAGGGGTGAAAAAAAATGAGATCACAGAGGGTATATTGAGACCAATATGCATCACCTTCACCCACTGTGCCTCATTTCAGTGAAATCAGTATATGTTATATGAAAAGGGGAACTTGTCTTGCTAAAAGTGTCATATGAGACATTGCAAAACTATAAAAAAGTAAGAAAAAATATAACATGAAGTAAAACAAAATAAAATAACGAAAGAAAAATTGGAAACGAACTAAAACTGTATGGAAATTTGAATGTCTAGTACAATATATAGTATAATCTACTGTAAAAATAAATTAAATGTAAAAATATTAAGGGAAATAAGGTAGTAAAAAAATATAATAAGGACAAAAAATACATATAAAATGAATTCTCTAATTTAAAAACAAATGAGTAAAAAGGGATGTATATGTCACTATGTCAAAGAAGACAGAATATAATCCACCGTTACAAAAATAATAATACAAATAAAAATAAATAAGATAAAATAAAATAAAATAAAATACAATAGTAAATTTAAATACAATGAAAGAATGTGACATTTGTACAGTGATATAGTAAGATATTATAGTACAGATGATTTATACATTGTACACATATTTTCAGTGGTGTTTATTAGTAGAGGAGGAAGATCATGCTCTGGCCACTGGCCACTCTCAACACTGAACAGCAGGGGAAGTTACACCTCTTCTGTACTGCTGTGGCCAAGCTCTGTGAGTTATTTTGTGCAGTATATATCAACTCCCCTGTGCTGTATTGGTATGTAAAGTGGAGGCAGAGGTGGATTCTGTCGAGGCGGGGGGGTTAGCCCAGCCAGCTGAAGATGTAAATATGCAGTACAGCCTGCCTGCTAGATCAAGCTGTGGCAAGGGCAATTATATGGAGGATGGGTGGGACATTTCTCAGAGGGCAGTTTACTCTCTCTGTCTTCCCCCTGTCTCTATCTCTCACTCTGCCTCTCTTTCCCTCTCTCTCTGATGTCTCTCACACACACTCTCTCAGCCCGTTTCTACCTGCCTCTATTTTCTCCTCTGGCAACCTCTCCCTCCAGTCTCTCAGTCTCTTGTCTCTTTGTCTCTCTTTTTCTTTCATCTCTCTCTCTCTCTCTCTCTCTCTCTCTCTCTCTCTCTCTCTCTCTCTCTCTCTGTGTGTGTGTGTGTGTGTGTTGGTTTTTCTCATATACCACCTTTTTCACCCTGCGTGTCCCCCAAGAATGTCCACCAGTAACAGCAGGCTGGA
>JBBPDA010000152.1:19045055-19069523 GCA_037974385.1 Arnoldichthys spilopterus | reverse complement strand
CTCTCTCTCTCTCTCTCTCTCTCTCTCTCTCTCTCTCTCTCTCTCTCTCTCTCTCTCTCTCTATCTATCTCTCTCTCCCTCTCTCTGTCTTTTTTCTTCCCTGTCTCTTTTTTTCTCCTCTCTTTGTCTATCTCTTTCTCTCCAATTCCGTCCAATTCTTCACCTCTTTTTCTCTCTACTTTGCTTTCTTGTCTGCTTCTTCTTTTTCTCACTCTTTTCTCTGTCACTCCTTTTTTACCTCTCCCTCTCTCTTTCTCCTAAACTCTTGATAATCTATTTCTCTCACTTGCTTATCTTTTCACTCTTTTTCCCTCTTTCTTAACTCCCTCTTCTTCTTCCTCTCTCTCTCTCTCTCTCTCTCTATCTCTCTCTCCCACTTATTTCTGTTTTTGTCTCTCTCTCTTGTCTCTATTTCACTTTCTCTCTATGCCAACTTAGCGAAAGCTGTCTTTGCGGTGCCTTGCCTCAGTTGTGCTTAAGTGCAGCAAGGCAACCAACTCAAGCAGCAGCAGAACCAGCAGAAGCAGCTGCATCTGCTCCCTAGAATATAAACAAGAGCACTCGTACACATTACTCAACAGCGTCAGCATGTACAGCCTACAGACAACTTGAGCTTGAAATTAGAATAATGTACAGTTCTGGTGGGCGCCCTTAATATCTTAGCATGCGTGCTCGAGCGCCTCCCTCCCTCACACCCTAGCCACCTTAAATGGCGCCCAATTTCAAGACCCATTCGCAACGTCCAGAAGAAAAGCTGAGTGGCAGATACATAATTTGGCGACGTTGGTGAAAAGCGCACGCATAAGCAGATTTGATTTATGAGCTCACGGTGTTGCAGAATGCAAACCTACAGCCTGAAGTACACAAATACGATTAAGTCAGTCAAAATGAGTGTCACACAGCACAACGATTCGGCCTGCCAAAGACACTGCAGCCAGCGGCCTGCGGGTGGCACAATGGAACAAGGAACTCTAGAGGACGGTACACAGCAGCAGGGATTTAACACAGCAGAACAGATAAAAGAGCTGAAGACGTGTCTGAGTGGAGTCATCCTCATTTGGCTGCCCCTCCCACACAGCCACCCAACCCCGCTCTGCCCCCCTCCAGTCTGATGGGGTCGCACTTACAGGAGGGCCAATATGGCCCTTAAGAGAAGCCTGTAAATAAAGCCTATTAGGCTGGGGCTAAAGGAGCAGCCCTCAGCCCATTAAATCATTTAGCATGCTGGACCAAATGGATGACATGCTTATGAGCGAATGACTGGATTCTGCCCCCTAGTGCTTGTAGCTGTTTGTGTGTGTGTGTGTGTGTGTGTGTGTGCCATTATTTATCATGCGAGAGGGGGTAACGATGCCCACATAGAGACCGATTATGCAAAATGAATAAAAACCTGCATGAGTGACAAAAGTCAGCCCCGTGCTTGCCTCTAACAATTTACGAATTTGCATAAGCCCCTCTAATGCCGGACCCCAGCATCGGCATGATCTATGCGCTCAGGCATGAAACATCATGTACATTCATGCCACTGAGTGTTACTGTGTGTTGCAACCCAGAAAGCTCTGCTCCAGGCACTCCAAACGACTGTCTGCACAGGTAATTTGCTCCCTCTTCCCGTATTTAGATTGCCGGGGTGAGTCTGCACGACTTTTCTGGTGAAATATAACCACCTCTGTTCCTCTCTGCAGGGGATTCCTCTCCGTGCTAGACTCCTTCTTCTCCTCACGCACTCAGATATTTAAAAATCTCTCCAGCACAATTAAAGCATCTCTGTGATCGGCAGCTCAAGCTAGGCGTGCCATCCTGCTCACTGTGATGAGAGGTATAGGTTGAATAAGAAGCAAATTTGTGCAATTTTCCCTCTTCCCCCAAACAGAAGTGATCATCCAAGATGTGTCTGGTGTCTGAAGGTTGCTTCTGCAGCTCAAGCATCAAGTGTTGCATTTTAGAGTTGTATAGTGATCTCAATGCATATCACATAGCTATAACAGCTAACTTGCCATTTGGCTACTAATCATAACCTGGCCAACCCCTATGACTGCACACTGATTTTTCTTGCTAGTAGGGCCCTGATGCCCCAAGACTTGACCCTGCTGTTGGACGCCTTCATGCTGTTGCTGTGCTTTGCCTGTAGTTTGTGTGGTGTATCAGCTCTCGTCAGCACTGTTTTGACTGTTTGAGCTTGAGATGAATCAGCATTGATGGTGGGCCTTGAGACAGAGGCATAAATCAGGGCACAAATGAAAGAGTCCAAAGTGAGCAAACAGTCCGTCTGACATGCACAGAAAAGAGGCTCACTTATTTTTCTTTGAGATTTTCTCACAACTTCCCAACTGTAGTCACATCCAATTTATACTCGCTAGTTATGTCTTTCCCATCACACAACCAAGTATAGCAGTGGCATTGTCAAGGATAAAATTCTCAATCTCTTACACTACTCAAACACTTTTACTACTTCAGAGGCCTTTCTCTGCAAGGTTCGCTGTTTTCTTCACTCCAATTAAATCAATCAATCAATCAATCAATCAATCAATCAATCAATCAATCAATCAACAGCATACTTTATTTATTTAGCACTTTTGATGCAACCACACTGTAACACAAAGTGCTTTACATAACAAAAACAAATAAAAGAAACAAAAACTACTAAAACAATTACAACAATTTCACCCATCCCCGCCACCCACCCATCTCTGATTTGCCCACTTCACCCCAGGAAAGGTCTTTCATTGGCTAATCAGTTGGATTAGGCAAGAGCAGACCAAAGCACCAAAATATGCAAAGAAGGGAGATTCCAGGACCACTGATATGGGAGGAAGAATGTGACCATGTGCTGGCTTGGGCTACCGGCAATGGAAGACTGTAGTATCTCTGGGGGTCAGAATCTCCTAAAAATTTAAACTGACCCTCCTCAAGGGTACCTCAGTAGTACCCAGGTGGAAACTTGAACCTGCAGGTTCCAAGGGCAATGTCCTAACCTCTAGGCCACCACTGCCTAGTGATTTAGACATTGACAGGGTTATAAGGCTTGAGAGCAGCCTGATTTTTTTATCTCTGGGGGTGGGCATTTGAACAGCTTTTGTTATTCGAACATCCACATTTTTAGTCCAATAGTACTATCATTTTCTCAACAAGAAAAAAAAATTGTTATGAATGAACACTGAGCACTGAAGAGGCTCAACATAAAATTAAATATTGGTTTATCAACCTTTTTATCATATAACTATGCATATGTGGCAATCACACATTTTATTTTCCATTAAATGTACATAAATGTTACAGACATTAGCCTTTTTTACCAGCCCAGAATCACTGTTAGCTTTGCAGTGAGTGTGTTAAAAATGAATGAAATGTTCATCTATAATTAATCTTATTTTTGCTTTGTAAACTGCTGTTTTGCAGTTTTAGACTACTGTCAGCTCACAGTGCAGAGAGACGGCTTCACAGACGCAGTAAATATCTATATGCTTCCAGCTTTGCGGTGTGTTTGTGTAAAAATTTTCACAGGGGATGTGAGGCAACCGTGAACTTACAGAAGGCAGTGATCAGTCGGACTTGTTCTCCCTCATCAGCTTGGGTGTGTTTACTCATGCAAACATTCCCAATTGGCTAGTCTACTTCAACGACTTAGCTAATACTGGGCAATGGCTTTGAACCACCATGATATGCTGCTTTTTAAGTTCCAGTACTTCCTGCACTACAGCTGTGCAGACCATAGCAACTCTTTGAACAGTAAATAGAACACAAAATTAAACAAGTAAAAATAACAGAAATAAAAATATATCATAAGTGAATAATCAAGTAAGAAAAGACAAGTATTAGAGTAAGGCATAAAATAAATCATAAGATTGATAAACAAGTACAAAAAGTAAACGTAAGCATTGAAGTAAGGCATAAAGCAAACCATATTAATTGGTAAACAAAAGGTTAAATAAAAAGGAAAAGCTTAAAATAAAATAATAAATTCAATATAAATAATAAATCAATAAAATGATAACAATGAATAAAATGAGCTACTAAAAGGCTAAAGTGAAAAGATGTTTTAAGCTTTCCTTTATTATATTTAGCTTGCTTATATCACTAATATCAACAGGTATTGTGTTCCAGAGCTTTGGGGCATAACTGATAAAGGCAGCATTCCCAATTTTCTTTCAACTTTCAATAGAGGCAAATAGTTAGCAAGGCAGTTGGTGATGTAGCTCGGTCCGAGCCCATTTAGGGCATTGTATATAAGGAGGAGGAGCTTAAAACCAATTCTGAATGTTAAATGAAGCCAGTGCATAGCAGCTAAAACTGGTCTGATGTGCTCTCTCCTCTTAGGTCTGATGAATAGCCAAGCTGCAGAGTTCTGAAGGAGCTGAACTATTTATAAATAGTTGTACTTTAGAGATGTAGAAGATGGAAAGATGGAAAAATTATGTTTTTGTCACCTTGTTGTCAAATGTAAAGCTCAGGTCTGAATCAGATTGTGACGTGTCTTGTCCTATGTGTCCCCCGTCTGTTTATGTTTAGACTCCCTTGTGTTTCTCACCTCATGTTTGTTCTGTCTAGCCACGGCCTAGCCCCGCCTCTCAGCTGTGTCTCATCTCACGTGTTTAGGTGTTTCTAATTTCCTGTCATTATTTAACCCCCATGTTTGGTTCAGTGTTTGTTGATTCTCTGTAGTCTCTGTTGAACCGATCTGTTGTTTCTTTTCGTAGCTCTCTGTGTATGTATGCTTTTGGTTTTTGTCTCCTAGTCTTGTTGTTTAGTACTGGTCGTTCACTAAAAATTCTCAACTAAAAATAATGCTCTGGCAATTGCTTCCAAACAACCTCAAACGTTACACAGACCTACATTAAGCCTGCATTTGGAAAGGTGGACTCAAATGGGTGAAAAATATACCAACTGTAACTAAGGGTAGACAGTTTCCTGGGTTATTCCCTTTGTTTCTCAATGTAAGTTTTTCAAAATGCAGTGGCTTGGATGGTCATGGGTCAAAGCAGTAGACAGATGAACAGACAGACAATCCTAAAATACAGTTCCCAGTGCTGGTCTCTTGAACCCTGCCAAAGTTAAACATTTACCTGCCCTACATCAGTGGTCCTGGAGTCTCCCTACCATACATATTTTGTTTCTTTATTCTGATCTTACACGACTAATCCAACTGATGAACTAATTAAAGGCCTTTCCTCAGGTAAAGTGGGTGAGTTAGAGCAATAAAAACACTCAAACCTGTGGAGAGGGGCTCTTAAGTGGTTTAAGTATTTGCTGTATAATTGAAAGACTGACATTTTGATTCCTGACCTTGCAACTACCATCCAAGAGTCCATTGCTGACCTTGCTCTCTCTGAGTGGTTAGGATGGTCATTAACCCCATTACTCAGCATAATGCTTGCCAGCATAGGTCTTTGTTAGCAGATGTAACAGAATTAACAGAATTATGAGAAGGTGTTCACCTGCCTACTGTTGGTAGTATTTTGTGATGTTGGATGCTTAGTGGAAGAAAGTGGACATTGGAAGAAAGAGAACAGCTGGATGGTACAGCTCCAACCTTAGAACTGACCCTGGTGAATGGCACACAGCTTGTCTATTCTTGGGCAGATGGAGGTTGTCTGACAGAGGGTAAGATCAGCCTCAGGCTGCAGTCCTGACCTCTGCTTGCTTTTCAAGTAGGTAAGCGGGGAAATCCACTCTTGCAAAGATAGTGGCACTGAAGCTTTGATGCCTTCATACTTTCATTCGACAGCACAGCAGAGCAGACGACACACACCGGTAATTCAACGTCTTCAGGCTCTTTAAAGGTAAACCCGAAATTCTCTGAATATATTTGTTTTTTTTCACATTCATGCATAGCAGCAGTTATAGCATGGTATGTGTAACCCTTGTCCTCTGAACTTTTTCCAGTGGTTTGTGATTAAGTGGAGTGTCTTTCAAAGAGTCTTGGTAGAGAAAATACAGAACAATCCATAAGGTAATAATACCCATTTGTCTAATATGAATTTGCTTGCGGAATTCAGGCAAACAGTTCTGGAGCCTTATAACCATAACAGAGAGACACAAAAGGAATTTTTTATCCTCAGGACATAAGGCTCCTAAATCAGGGCATGCCTAAAATTTAGTAAGACTCATTCACACTCTATACCTCACTGCAGTACTGTACAGCAACCCTGTATACCCAACTGCTATGGCAAATGTTATGCAGACACAACCACTAGCCAGTGTCTTGATTTGTCTATAGGAATCTTGCCATTTGCACACCTTGTCTTGTTTGCACTATGCCACCTTACATAATTTCTATATTTTCTGTATTAGAATTCATCCACACAATCAGTCCCTACATTTATAAAATATTTCTGTATCTTGCCCTGCAAGCTATATATATTTATATATATATATATATTTTTTTTCCTCTTTCCTGTTTACTCTAAAGTCATTGTGGTAGGAGTGTTTAGGGGTACATTTCACTACATGTCCTAGTATAACTCTGTGTGACAATTATTTTCAGTGTTCTACTAGAACATATTGAATAGTTTTACATAGGATTGCTATCTGGTGCTCGGCTCTCAAGGGGATCACGTTATTAAATGGGAATTCATGGGTATCTTCAGTGTTGTAATTTTCGTAATGAACAGGAAGATTTATCGTTGCTTATTATAAGTATGATTTATTTTAATGTGAACTCTATGACATATTTAAATTTTTATAAGGAAAAAAGTATAGGATTTAATTATTTGGCCCTGTTGAAGATCATTAAAGGCTTGGGAACTACGTGATGAGCTGATGCAGATCTGAATGACATTATGGAAAACGTGGGGTTCTCTGGGTAGCGCAAAGATAGGGAATGCCACAGCTGACTATAAATGCCACTGGATCTTCCTCACAGACATAGATTAAAGGTCTAGGTTAAAGTGACAGAGAGCAGGGAGGGCCCACAGGCACATAGAGAAGAGTAATGGGAACACAAAACTGTCCCTTCAATCCCAACCTTCATCCTCACTTTCCCTCACAGCTCAGGTTCAAAAGCAGTGAACACTAAGAAATATGAGGACATGGGGAAGCTTCAGAGGAACAATAAGGCCAGCGTGCTGTGCAATGAGTAATCATCCATCTATACCATATAAATCAGTGTGACTAACAGTTTGTCTTGTTTTGTTTAATGTAAGTGACTATTAAATTCACATTCTAATGTGGACAATTAAACAAATTAATTATTAGTTGTATGTATGTAACTAGCTGTTAATACTTTATAGTTCTTGACTAAAAACAGTTGCAGATAATGAATGTAGATATAAAAGAGGTGTCAGTCCTAATCAAGTAGCTTGTCAGTGTAAATCTATGGTCTAAGTTTTAACAGGGTTTTATCATATTTTTTTTTTCTCTTTCCACCCAAACAGAGTTTTAGCATCATATCAGCATTTCAAATATTTTGCATTACAATCCTCTGAACTTTAAAGCAGATGTGTCATTCTAAGGCCCATGGAAGAGTAAGGCAGGTTTTCTATTGCATCATATATCACTTTAAACATATACTGCATTTCCAAAATAATAGTTTTAAGGCTTCTGAAAACAAAAAAAAATGAAATGAAAAGTTTTAGCCTATTCTTAAAAAATACACTAATAGACAAACATCAAAATTTCTGACAGGTGAAGCAAATAAAATCTAATTACAGTGGCACCTGTTGAGGGGTGGGATATATTAGGCAGCAAGTGAACAGACAGTTCTTAAAGTTAATATGCTGGAAGCAGGAAAAATGGGGGACTGTAAGGATCTGATACACTTTGTCAAGGGCCTTGTTGTGATGGTTAAATGAGTCAGAGAATCTCTAAAATGGCAGGTGTTGTGGAGTGTTGCAGGTATGCAGTAGTCTTTACCTACCAAAAGTGATTCAAGAAAGAAAGATTGGATGCGGGGACAGGATCATGGGTGCCCAAAGCTCATTGATCTGGTCTAATCTCACAGAAGAGCTCTGGTTGTTGCAGGCTGTCCTTCCTTCCAAAAAAGTTCATGCTGGCTATGATAGAAAGGTGTCAGAACACAGAGAGCACAGTGCACCACAGTCAGAACTGTTTTGGTAACATGAAGGGGACCTACTAAATATTAGGCAGGTGCTCATATATTAAGGCCAATGTCAGTATAGATATCAAGCATCTAACCCTAACTGTCCAAAAATAAGTAGTGTTTCAGTGCTGTATCAACAATTTATCAGATACCACCTAAAACAACTTGAAAACAAGTGTTGACACATCCTAAAAGCTAATGGCAGTTGTTGTGAAAGTGGTTTGTTTGTATGACTTCTGCCAGTGTTGCTATTAGGTGTGTCAAAAATGCACGATAGTTCTCAGTTCCTTGTGTTATGCTCTGGAGAGAACTGCACTGGCTGTGTCTGCTGTGATCTGTGCAATTTATTCATTGATCGACTTTCAAATGTAAAACAGTGAAAATATAAAAGCTCTATGTGTAAAGATGATGGTAAAGTGAGTGTAATGCTAAACTCACAATATCTTCTATTTTTACATGGAGAGTTAGAACGTTCAATGTTTAACATTCCCAACATTTGTGTGACAGTACACATTTGTGATGTCATGCACGGAAGGGTATATGGGGTATATTGGTTTATTTGTTAATGATTAATGGCACACACACAACTGTAAGTAGCACCAAATGTCTCAGTTTAAGGTCTGGGTTTAGAATCAAGAAATGTGCTTTTACTCCTTGTAGTGATTCTTGCTGTTTGTCTTTTTTCATTCTATTCTTTGTATACATGTAGAACTCATATCCTTCAAATTCAGTGTCCTCAAATTGTTTCTCTATGCACCTCAAAAAAAGAAAAGAAAAACGCACTTCTATTGTTCCCGAGCTGCAAGCTCAGTTAATCTTATTCCCGCCGAGAACATCGTGAAGCCCATTTAACTGAGCTGCCTTCCGTCCGGTGATATTTGCTTCAGCGCTAGTTCGTGGCGAGCGCACAATACCTTGTTTCGTGTTTTTGCGAGCTCTGAAATGAACACGGGGTGTAAATGGCTCTTGCTGACGTACGCACGCTCCAAGACAGTTTTATCCCGACAAAACATTTGTCCTCTCTCCTCTGCTGCGGTGAATCTGGCAGGTATTACAGCAGCGTTTCGAACCCCTGAAAGAGGAACACGGTGAATACAAATCCAGCTGCTGCTGCTGATCGTAAGCACTCTATGTGCGGAAATAAACAGATGAGAGATGTCAGGCCTTTTCACCCTGCGGTTCAGTAATTCAAATGTCCTGGCCGATGAACTGACCAGGTTGCGTGTCAATTACAGCTAATGGCTAATGCTAATGTTAATTATGAGTCTAGGAGTGGAAATGCTTATTAAGAGCTGCTAGAGGTTTGTTGACCCTGTCCAATAGGGCTTTTTGATATGGGCAAAAAATGAGATGTAATACTGCTATAATGATGTGTGAAGAGGTCTAAATGAAAATGCATAATAATCACATCCTTTGGCTCTTGGCCTGGCTGTGCTAATTTTGACAGGCAATGAGTTAGTGACAGCATAGTTCACTTTGGTTCTCCATGGTCCTATTCTAATTATGTTACGGGATCTATGACACAAAAGGCTGTTGTATGGTAAACTGTCCGACTAATAAATCCACTAGTGGGCGCTGTAAGCAGCAGTCAACTGGTCAAGACAATGTCTGAAATACAGTGGCAATTGAACCAACAGCAAACAGACAAAACAATAAGAACAACAGGAATCATTTTTCTCAACTGTCTATGCACCGGCTTTGAATAGTGGCAGTTTGAAGAGATGTAGTGGCTCTTCATGTGGCTAGCCTTCACCACATGTATGTCTTTACCATCCCGGTGTTGATGATATTGTGAGACTGGTGGAGTCCTAGCTAGTGGGTGGAACTGGAGACAACTAAATTGGGCAGAAAATCTACTAAGCCTAATCCTAGAAATAACTAAACTTCTAAACACAAAGGCCAAAGTACTTTACTTGTGTGAAAGCAATAGAACAGATCTGTTCCACTGTAAACTGCATCTGCACCAGAACACTGGAAACAGAACCGCTTTCATTAGTGCTATTGCTAGTTAGTAGCCAGATAAAAGTGTGTGATTCTCTGTTGTAGCATCCCGATACCATTTCTTTTAGAAAATCAATATGAAGGTGGCACATTTTGAGCATATTTTAATATTTATCATGTTTTACAAAGCACTGTACACATCCTCATAGAATATGGGCTACACCTGGAAATGGCCCATTTGTCATAATGGCCTTAGCTGTCAAGATGAACTCAGGCACCACTGAAGCCATGCTTCTGTTTTCAGTTTCTTACAACACATTTTCACTTATCTTTAAGATGCCAAGTCACATGGCCACAGCATTCATTGCCAGCTGGACTTATCCACAGTGCAGTACTTGGCCAAAATTTCCCCAGACTGTCCTCATGATTAGGAATCAACATTTTAGGATTTTGTGAGGGAAAGTAAAAAAAAGACCTAATATGGCAAAACGTCTGTAACATGCTGGAACTCAGGCTCCCTTTTATCACAGCAGTATTCGCCAGATTAAAAAGAAAGGTACGGAAATAAGATGAGTTATGACTTCACCTCTGTACCAATGCAGCTTTGGCTTGGCCAGAAGCATTGGAATATTGCATAATTATGAGGCTGATGACTATATTGATCATTGCATGGATTTTCTCAGTCCTGCATTAGCAGGCAACAGGAGGAAAAAGGTTCATAAATGTTCTTGGTTGTTGTCTGGCTTGAGGTGACTTGTAATGCTGTAGGCCTCTGGGGACAAAAAGGGGAATCGAAGGAACATATCAAATGGCATTGCTGGGATATAAAAGGTCTATGATGCTATGGCACCCAGTGGGTTGCCATTAAAGCTCTTGAGATGAATCATCCTATTGATTGTTGCCCACACACACACACAGAAACCCTTACATGAGCCTTCGTACGCCTACAAACATGCATCCATCACGGGTCAATTCTGGGCTCTTTGCTGATGTTTTTTAATGACTTGCATGGAAAAACATTTTGATTGAACCCCAAAACGTCCCCCTAGCCCCCAAACACTAAGCTTCAATCTCCTGGCCATTCAGGCCTGTTCAGCCCAGCTCAGTCTGAAGGTCTGGTCCTGGTGTTATTTATGACTTACACACCCTGGGGCCATGATTAATTCTCAGCTAATTGCAACCTGCATGAGTAATATTGATTTCAGGAGACATAACTTGGCCCCCAGCTGGAAATGAATAATTGCGCAAAGACAAATGTGTCTAAAAGCTTATCTGAAACCGCAGAAATTTATGACCGTCATACCGCAATAATTCCGAAGTGGGTAAATATTGCATTTCTGACAAAAAAAAAAGAAAGAAAAAAGAAAGAGCTGGTGGAAGGAGCTCAGCAAGCCTGGAGAGGCCTAGTTTTCAGTCGAATTTACAAGCCCTGAAGTGTCTGTGATCTCTCTCCCTGGAGAAACAAACAGCAATATTAAACAGAAGTATAGCGAGCCTCACACACAGCCAGGAGAAATGTTTCCAAGCCTGGAGAAAAGGCAGCTGTATTTTAAACTGCACCAAACACATACTGGCTATTACATTACATTGCATTATCACATATGGGCTTCGCAGAACGTTCCTCTGTGAATTCATATGAAAATTACAGCCTAGCCTGTGGCTCTCTCTGGTAATGAAATGTGACAACTTGACGCATTCTTCACCCACTTTTTAGCAGTGAACGATGATACGATGAGACAAACATCAAAAGAATGTGAAATAATAGGGATGTCACATGCAATAAAGCATATGTTTGAGGCTTTTCAGTGCTTAATAATTAGAGCATATTAATTAATTACTAGAAGCAGCTGTGAACAGAAAATCTTCTGAAATTGTAAGGTACACCAGCGAGACATATTATTTCACTTATTCAGCACCTGACATATGGTGTGGAGCCTAACGAAGGCATCAGGCGTCACCTATGCCCAGAAGTCCCTGACTGCTGGCCCTGTTCTTTGTGCAAGGTCTGATGCTTTTCACCCAAACCTGGCAACCCATGTCCAGTCTCTAGGGAAGTAGCTGGCAGCCCATTCAGACTACCTTCAGTCAGGATTACCTATGTGATATACGATATATATAAAGCCTTATTCTTGCTGAAACCAGGCCATGCTGGTGGAAACAATGAAACACCTGACGTTTGTTTGATTCCAAAAGTCACTGGATGCTGCCTTTTTGTGGGCCAGATGGTTGCATGACTTCACCAAAGTGAGGATCGAATCTCCATAACATGGCACTGGTACAGGAAGACATCTGGCAGCTCTAGCATGGGCATGTTGACATATATATATGGTATTTCGTATAATCATCAGCATTATGTATCAGCCTCATAATATTAGGCCCAAAAAATCAAATTTTCACAAATTGTCTTCATTCTGACAAGCAATACTGATTGCTCCTGCTTCTCGTGCATGCATTCCAGGTTCAACTCGCCAAGCCTGTCAAAATGCATCACTTGGTAAGTTCGGAAACAGCTTTTAGAGGGCATTTTATTTCTAAGTCAGGAAGTCTGTTTTGGAAAGTGTGCAGTGGGCTGAAACACTTCTCTCATCATATCAGTGGCAGATGACCTAGGCAGATACACAACAATGACTTAAGGGCAGAAATCCTTTTGAAAGCCAAAGAAATAAGGTGAAACAGTGTAATGATTTTGTGCTGACTTCCATTATCAAAACCTAACAATAATCTCATGCAACTACTGGTAGAAAAAGTGCAGAACTTCAATATGTTTCCCCTGCATTTTGGAATATATTGACAATAAATAGCAATATATTCAATTTTTGGGAGTTTGCAGTGGTGAACATTACATCATGTTTGTACCAGTAGCCTCCACTCACCCTTACAGGACCTTCATCAGGTACAATGCCAGGTTGGTGCAATAATATACATGCATAGCAGGTCTGATGCTTCAAACACTTAGTTCTATGCAGGCTAAGGCAGATGCCAGCATATGTTCCTTCCTTCAAAGCACAGACACCATTGCTGTAATCTTCCTGTGACCTTTCGCTGAACTCTGACAGGTAGCCCGGGCGCCGCTTTGGAGCCGAGCGCATATTTAAAAAGTGTGTATATTCTTTCTCTTTTTCGCGCCGCTTTCATCTTCTGCCGAAGTTTCCTGACGGGCCGGAGGGGATGTGAATCAATGTGATATCTGGAAAACTGCATTAAAGTGATAAGTTTATTCCACTGACATGAAAGGGAATGGCAAAATAAGGCAGCTGGCTCTGAGGGTTCTGCTGCTTGGGAAAGTAGAGAGACTAATAAACCTCAAGTCTTCGCAAACTCCTGCCTCCACTGCCTGCAACATCCTGCAAAACGGCAGGACAAATCTGCAGCGCACAGAGGATCCGTGTTTGCTGCAGACACAGTCTGTGAATTATGGAGCGGTATCAATGAATCCCGGGCTTGATCTCAGAGCGCTTTAAATTATTAATGTCCAAGCCGCGGATTTCACTGAGAACACAGCCAGTGTGACAGCTCGACAGGTCCGGATTGGACCTCCTGCTATTTTTACTTTTGGACTTACAGCCTATAAGCAAACTTTCTCAGAAAGTACCACCGGTTGCTTTATTATACTAAGGTGTTTCTATCTAATCATGCTCAAGGTACTTGCAGCAGAGCTTCAGCAAAGCTAATTATCCAGTGAGGCAGTACTGGTTTAAGAACATACAACAACTATCATGGTGAATCTTTGCTATTTGGTTATTTATATTTTTACAAATTTATTTATAAAGAAATGACATTTTGTTATATGTTATCTACATATAGTTGCATAAATTTGCATACATTTAAAAACTAAATATCAAGTTAGCTTTAAATCATTGGGAAAACAAACTCTATAAAAAGAACATGAATTAATATTTAAAATGTAATTAATGCAAATATCCTAAAAGCTGAGATCTCTGGTTCTGAATGCATAAAAATGGTGATTTAATCACAAAGATCATAATTTCTGCTTGTTGTGTCTATTTGAGTTACCTCTATAGTAAAGCTAATAGAGGCAGAGACAGCTAGAGTTTTTAAGCTAATTTCTCCTGGTAGCTAAGGAAATATTCCACATCTGGAATAGAGAGGTTAGAAATGGACTCATAAAAAATGTACATTTAAAAGCAGATTTAGGTTCATAAAACATCCATAAAGGCCAATGTTGGATGTTGAATATCCAAAAATGTGCTTTGTTCCCCAGGATAGGTTTATACAAAGTCATTGTTAGTTTATTAGCCACAGATCATCCAATGACCTGCATAGGCTACACTACAGCAGTTGCTGGCTTAAAAGCAGTGGAACAAGAAAACTCTTTCAAATTGAATTCAGAATTTTTAAAAGAGTAGACTAACTGAACAAAGTTTTGTTGGAGAGATGCTGCTATGTTTTAGTATAAGGTTATGGCAGTAATTGTAATTTTACTCATTAATTAGCTGTATTATTTGGGGGGAAGAAACTTCACATACATTCACCCTCTGTTGATCAAATACTATGGCAAATCCAATCTCTGCACATTAATACAATTGCTACAGTCTAATTCTGAAATTTATCCCATTCCAGGGATTTTTCCCCTGGGATGCTTTTCATTAATGTGTAATTAGGTTATAAAGATTTAAATGAATTTGTAAAAGAAAAGTTGTGAATGTAAGATAGTAGGAGGTAGTGGAAAGATTAATATATATATTTTTCCTTTAGTGAAAAAAAGGTTCTTCCTATGTACGTGTGGGTTTCCTCTGGGTGCACTAATTTCCTCCCACTGTCCAAAGGCTGCAGTAGGTTGACTGAATATTTCCCATAGGTGTGAATGTATGTGTGTGAATGGTTTTCTGTCAGTGTGTTGCCCTGGAATGTGTTGGCCTCCTGTTCTGGATGTACCCTGCTTTGGGCCCGTAGACAGCTAGGATTGGATCCAGCAGTTTAGAAAATGAATGGATGGATGATGAAAAGGTAAAGTAATATCTTTGGGGTAACTACTCACTGATAAGGGGCAAAAAGACCACCTTAGCCTTTTGCTAATGTAATAAAATGTGTTTAGATTTTGAAGATCATGAAGACACAAGTTTTTCACTAAAGTTTCACTGGCTAGCAAGGATTAATGTTACAAACCAGCTTTAGTGACTGGGAAAAATTTTTATCCATCATGCTGGAAATGAGTTTGTACATGTTGAATGCTATTGTTTTGTTTATGTAATATTAATAATAATAATAATAATAATAACAATAATAAAATGATTGTTTAACACTGTAGTCATTACATTACATTTTAAATCATTTAGAAATTACACACATTTTGTTTGTTTAATTAATGACTGAAATTGACACAATATTTATATTTTACTATCATGTCTCAATTTTATAATATTATTTTTGTTTCATTATTTTGCAAAGATTTGAAATTTATGTATTTTGTCACATGCATGCTAAATTCAGGCAACATTCACCAGGGTGGTCTTTCCCCAGGTGGGGGAGCATACCGCCCTTATTGTTGGATGTCCTCTTTAAAAAATGTTCTTTTTTTGTGCTACAAAAATAATGCCTTTCCTGTCTTTAGCTTTACTGTCCAATGGCATTGTTTCCATATTTCCCTACCACTCTATTAGTTCCACCTGCATTGTACTTCCGATTACTGGCCACTTTATGAGCTTCACTTTCTAATTTCACTATACTACTGTTCAATTATAGACTGTAGCCCGTTAAAAATTAATCCACCCACTGGTTGGTTTGTGACCACAGGATCACTGTTAACCCTATTTTATTTGGGTAGTGGACCATTCCCAATATAACAAAATAACAGTGGCATGGAGGTGTATGTGTAGTTGTAAAGGGGCAGGGCCCCTTTAAGAGACAATTGTCTCCTCCTGGTGGCCGGAGCTGGTAGCCCAGGTTCCAGCTCCAAAAGCCAGCGATCCACAGGTGCTTTGGATTAAGCAGCTGATTGCCAGGATTACTTAGGAGACGCGAGACAAACTGGTCGTCTTGCCGAGCTCAGGAGAGACTGAGCATTCATGTCTCGTATTTCCAGTATCTAGCTTCATGCCATGTTTTTGAGATTCTTGTTTTCTAGTTTAGTGGGTCCTGTTTTTCGTACCTACACTCCTTGTTTTTTGTCAAGCTGATTAAAGCCTGTTTTTTGTTGATTCGCACTTGCATCCTGCACCCCATTAATCATGACAGTAGTGCTAAATAATTGTGGTGATTGTCCAGCATGTGGTCAGAGCTGACTATCGATGCATCAACAGATGAATTTTTTATCTGTTTTATGAATTATATTAATATTAATTTGAGGGGTTTTGTTAATAAAGTGGCAAGTCGGCTTAAATTTGGTAGTCCATTTTGGTCACTTTCATTGAAAACTGTCACTCAACTTTAAGCAATTGTGAAATTACAGAAGAATGTGTCTACTGACTGACTATTCTTCATAGAAATGTTGCACACCACATGATCCTGAATGATTAATGGGCTGATATGGAAATGTTTCACACTCATGTGTGATTAGATAATTAGATAATCAGAGCACAACAGGAAGAAACACTGACAAGAAAGCTGTTTTGTGTTTTAGACCTCACTGCTAGTGATATAACTACAATAAATCATGTTAAGAGTGATTGCTCTCATCTCTGGGATCTTGTTCGAATAGGCTCTGCTGCTTTTGGGCCATGAAGAGGAGATGCGTATCGATCGTTTTGCATGAAGTCAGTGCGAGTTGGATGCTCTTTGCTAGCCCCCTAGCCAACTAGTTCGGCTGAGCTTTTCTCTGATGAAGATCCAACACAGCCTTAGGCACAGTGAGCGCTGCTGCTCGGCCTGAGAGCACAGCGCAGCTGACGTTCAAACCCCAGAGAGTCACTCCATACCCATCTCCCCAGGCTCCGTCTGCGCTTGGAACTTTCACCCCAAGTAGGCATAATGATCATACCTCTCAACGGGACAAAGAAAAAAAACCACAATGTTGCTGTTGTGTTGCACTCCAAAAACAAAGCAGTGAAGGAGGAAGATGTTAAAATGTGCTTAAGACATTCAGACCTCTTAACTCTGTATACCCTAGGCAAAAATGTCTTCAGCATTAGTGTTGGTTGAACGCCAGCAGGATTACATTAAAAACAGCATGCATTAAAACTCTTGTTACCATTCTGAATTTTTATGCCAATCACATAAATTGTAGGCCTTACAGAGACAGGGCAGGTGCTCAAATGGCAGGAGGGTTACATGAAATGCATTGGGGGTGGGGGTTGTGATTGACCAAAGTTTTGAAATGGTGGAGAGGTATTTTTGTTGATCAATCTTTTTTTGTCAACATGGGAGGCTTGATTGACATAATTTGATGACTCTAAAAGAGTCCAATCTAAATTTGTTGATTGGGGAGGGGCTTATTGAAAAGTTCTAAAAAACGGGATGGATGGGGGATGAGGAAGGAAATAAAACCAAACAAAGAATTTGTATTCAAGGAGCACTAGCCTTGTCTACAAGAGCACTATGGCCAAAGGGGCAATTGCTTTAGCACATAAAACCCCAAACCCTCTCCCATCTACTCAAGCCTGTTCAGTAGATTTGAAGAAATTTGAGAGGGAGCTGCCCCAGTAAAAAATTCTGACAATGTATTTCTTTCCCTAGAAGTCTTGCATTCAACCAGTCAGTAGAATGTACACTACCATATTCTATGCCAGCAAAGATATCTGGAAGCAAGTTCTTATTTATGAAGTTCTGCAAGTGATTTTCTTTCATAATAAATATATTGCACAAATTACTAAAGCCAAAGACAACTACATGACTTTTTAATGTGGTCCCTTGGCCGTAGGGTTCACACTACATGGCTTGGTGTTTTGTAATTGGGAATCTTTGCACACCACTAACTGATCAGCAACAGGGGGTCACACATTACAAAATCTTTTACCAGAATGTCTGATGAGTCTATCTGGTCTGAATTTATACAGCTTTTCTACCGGGCTTGCCCTAACCCCATGTTTTATGCTCTCATTGGCTGACACAACCAGGTCACAACACTTTCCATACTACAGAATCTGGACTCCCCGACAGGCCTAGATATTTAGCCTACTTGAAATCTTCTGAGTGTCTGGGAGGCCCTGGTGAGTCTCTGGGATGATGCCTTTGAACAATTCACACGTTCCGATCGAGAGCCGATTTGCCAGCCACGAGCGAATGTCGATTTGCCTCTGATCTGAGGCTTTTTATGAAATCTCTAAAAACTTTCAGTGTGTGAAAAACCTGGGCTAAAACTGTGTAGTGTGAATATAGCAAAAGTTATGGTAACAGGATTCAAATGTGTGACCACAACTTAGTAATATGTCGTAACTAGATAGTTCCAACATAGGATCCTGTTTCCAAGCCTTGCCATAACACTGACCCGGGTTTGATCTGTTTGTTTATCTTAGTCATATGCTTTTGTTTTCCTACCTTAGTTCTATCCCTGATTGTTTACAGCTGTCTCTCGTCTTTGTCTCCACCCATTCTCAGGTGTTTAGTGTTACATATCTTGTTATAGTGGAAGTGAATATTTGTCATTGTGAACGCATTCAAGCACCACAATGAAATGTGACCTCTGTATTTAACCCATTACACAACCAAATGTGCACACATGGAGCAGCAGGCAGCTATCAACAGCACCCAAGGAGCAGTGTAGCAGGACGGTACCTTGCTCAAGGGTAACTCAGTAGTGCCCAGGCCAGGACTTGAACCTGCAACCTTCAGGTAATAAGTTGTCCCTAACAACTAAACTAAGTGTTTGGTTTAGTCCTTGTCAGATCTCTGTTATGCTGTTATCCATGGCTGTTACCCTGTCTTATGGTATTCTTTTTGTATTGGTTCATAGTTTTAGCCTAGTAGTATTTTGCCTATGTATAATTGTGTGCACTTCTGTAACTTCAGTGTACTGTTCTACAAAATAAATCTGTTAAATTCGACAAGCTTACATTTACTTTCAAGAAACACAATTACACTTACTAAGTGAAGGCCACATTTTAAGCCTTGGAAAACATGGCTCCAGCAATAAATGTTGCCAACTTTCTACTATGGCCAATCAGTGTTGTGCAAGTCACTGAAAATCAGTAATTCATTAAAGTTACTAGTTACTTAAGTAATTCAATTTCTTTACTTATCACTGCATGCAAAAAATAATGTGTTACTAGGGAAAGTAAAGTTTGCACTACTTTTAAATGTCAGTTTTTTGCTGTAAACAAAAGCAAATAGGGTCTTGCTGCTGTCTGTCTTCCAGTTCCCTTGTGAGCCTGGGCCACTGCACTGAATGTGCTGCATTTATCACTCTGAAAGGTAAGATAAAGTTGTAAGCAAGCACTGTTAGCTACAAGTAGCCTAGCATTCCTCTTTTGAACATAAATAGATATTTAAATGTTTTAAAATGTCATTTTTCGCCAGTTGTGACAGAAATATTGTTCTTTAGTATTATAATGTGAGACAAAAGTAACAAATATTGAGCTACTTTAAATTTCAGTAATTGCAACTGCATTATTTATTATTTCTCATTACCACAAAAAATATATCCATCCATCCATCCATTTTCTAAACCGCTTCCTCTATTTCAGGTCATGGGGGAGCTGGAGCCAATCCCCCAAAAAGTATATACAGTACAAAATAAAGTAAGACATTGCGTCTAACACTGGTGGACATGCCTGTGGACCACCTACTTGGTCAGCAAATTTTACTGACCTTAAAAGGAATGATGTAAAAATGTTCAAATGTCGCTAATGAGAAGTTAATTAAGACTTAGGTTAATGACCTGCACGGTCCACATATTTCTCCACTAGTATGACTTGATGACTTGCCACAGTGTTCTAGACCAGTGGTTCTCAATCCTGGTCATGGACTAGCCTTAATACATCCACTTCAACTCCACTTAAGGCTTGTTAATTAGACCCTGAGCTGATTTAGGCGACACTAAAATAAGCAGGTGTATTTTCCAAAGGTTAAGCAGATAATTTCAGCCTGAAACCCAAAAGTCAGGAGAATTCCTATTGGACAAGTTGCACTTTTTTAATCTTCACAAAATATACCCCCAGGAACAGGACTGGTTTCAGACTGACATTCTTATGATGAAATTAATGGAACTTCCCTGTAACTGAACTCCTGAATTCCCAAAACCCCAACATACCTTAATCCAGCGAAATCATGATGGGCAGTAAATGCTGTATTGGGAAAGAGTTTTTAAGGTAGCAACAACACAAAAGAAGCACATCCAAAGTTACAGAGAGGTTTACCTCAGACTTGCAGGCAGCCACTGATTGGGTTTCTTACCTCACGAGCATGTGGACGATAGCCACGCATTAGGTCGTGTCTGGGCATGGGTAATTTCAGGGGATTTGGGAATCAGCAGTTGATTCGGCTGAAAGGGCAGGCTATAGCATGATTAATGGGCCAGTGCAGTGCTGCAGCTCACCCGTGTGTGATTAGATAATCAGTCATCTCTCTGCTGCTCTCACACACCAAAATGAGGGAATCGAGGAGGAAGACTTGTTATAGTCCGTCACAAAAAAAATGAGGAAAAAAACAGAGATATTGACAGCTCCTGAGACATATTTCAAATTTCACACCTTCATTCCATATGCATAGGAGTTATTTATGCTTAGCATTTCTTTGGACGTTGCTGCATATTGATTTCCATCAATATGCATAGCATGTATACAGTATTTCCAATTTATGTAATATGTTGTCACTGTGGAAACAAAGTCTTGCATCTCCAGAATGGTAATTTTATATCCAAAAAGGGGAGGGGGCTTAGATGAATGTACACACTCAGCATGATGTATGTTACATAACTTGTTACCATTTCTATGATACATTCAGTATGAAATGGAAAAAAAATTGCATTTTGATCTATTTATAGTGTAAACCATTTTTTTGTATGAGCTGTATGAGCATATTATATTATTCATGAATATTCAAAGCACTATGATGTCCTATTATGATTTATTATAGCTTTCACCTCAACCTTAAATTGACAACAAATCATAGCATTATTAAATGGGAATTCCATCAATTTTTCATAATTTCTGTACAATTAAGTGGCTAATACTATGTAACAAAGTCTTTGAGAGTGTTTTGATGTGAAATGCTTCTTACTTGGCTCTAAAAGCTCCCTCACCGAACATTATTACATTAAATTGTTATAAATACATTGCCTGATGCCTGAGCCATTGTTTAATCATAAGGTTTTGGCCTGAATTCTATTATGTGGTGGAGTGGGGTATGCCAGGTGTCATGAGGCAAAGTTACATTTTTCAGATTTATGACCATCACTAACTTTTCACATAAGAACTCAGAAGACACATGCAGGTTTCACTCATCATTAAAGTAAAAAGATTTGTAAAGAAATCAGTTAAAAGTATAAGTTTACAACAAACTATTTCACACTGAACCACCCTGAATGACTTTGTTGACATCTAATTGATTGAATTATGCTTTTTTAAAAATTGTTTTATGCTTTTTAAATATTTTTTATGTGTTTGTGTAATTACAATTTGAAGTTCCCATATCATTTCATTGTTGTTGATTTGAAATGAGAGTTAAAGAAAATGAAAAAAACTATGATAAAGTTCTACAGTAATTGCAGTGTTCTCTCTACTGTTCATACAGTCCATAGAGCCCAAGCTACGATAAATAGGCTGTATTGTATTAACTAGATCTTTGATAACTCAAAAAACTAATTTACTTGTCTGCCAATTCAGCCAACATCTGCTTAGCCCCGCCCAATCATGTTGAAGTTATAAAGAGTGTTTCCACCAGTTCTGCTTTCTGAATTTGGCATAAAGAGTGTCCTTGGCACGGAGGGTAAAATAATTAAATGCAATATAAATGGTGTATATGGTGCCTTCAAAGATAATCTAAGAGAATTTCTGAAAGGTAGTTTAATTATTGGGCCTTTTCTTGGCATGACTTGGCTACAGTGTCACCTTCGTTTAGCGGCTGCTGCTATTTTGCTCTGTTTAACTGACAGCGCTCCAGGAGAGAGCCGCGATAAAGATAAATAACTTTTACTCAGGAACATTTTGTGCATCATTAAACATGGCAAACATTTTAGCTTGCATGGAGCGCAGGAGAATCCCTGCGGAGCCGAGGCTGAATGCGATGCTCCTCACTGATCATAAAAGGGTTGTAGACTCTCTCCAACCCCACGAACATCAAAAGAAGATGAGAGAACTCACTATATACTCTCAGAATGACTAAACGTAGCAACGCTCTTTGCATACAAAGTGTAAGGTAGATGCAGAGGAGAGTGAGTAACCTCTTCTCTGACACTTCGGGTGATTATCCATACCTAAAGCTGTCCCCGAGGGAGTAATTTCCCTCACTGAAAGTCATCAAAGACTTGGTTTGTCCTCATGAGAACAGACTGTTGGCCTGGACCATTAGAAACATTATGTTTGTGAATATCCTCATAACTCATATAAAACAGCAGGTGAGACACTTCACAATTACAGCTGTGCACCTATTCATCAAACTGTATCGTCAGTGCTGGAGCAAAACCTTGTAGCTCCAAAATAAAATATTAATTTTAAATAGAAGTTTATTATAATTATACTTAATTGTCCCCAAAAGTTTCACACTATAAAACATACAGCTAGTGTTCTCTAATGGAAACAAGTAAAAAATAGTAAAGGAAAGATACAAGGTTGTGTTCCAACAGCAGCAATGTACACTGATTAGCCATAACATTAACACCACCTGCCTAATATTCAGCTGGCCCCCCCTATTAAGCCAAAAGTGACTGTGGTGCACTGTGTGTTCCGACATCTTTCATTCATAGTCAGCATTAACATTTTGTGCAACAGGAGCGCTAGACTTTATTCCCCCCATTCATCAGTGTGGCTTGGCTGTTCATGACCCTGTTGCTGATTGACCAGTTGTCCTTCCCTGGATCACTTTTGGAAGGTACTAATTACTACATACCTGAAACACTCCAAAAGACCTGCCAGAGATGCTCTGATTCGTCTAGCCATCACAAAAAGGCCCTTGTCGAAGTGGAACCTTACATTCACCTATTTTTCCTCCTTCCAGAACTTCAAGAATGGACTGTTAATTTCATGCTGTAATATACCCCATCCCCCTGACAGGTGCCATTGTAATGAAATGACGAGACAGTTATTTACTTCACCTGTCAGTGGTGTTAATGTCATGGCTGATCAATATAAATACATGGACATAATTTAACAACTTATGACATCTTTCATAACATGTCCAAGTCCAAGGCTATGTTAGTGTTATGTAGGGTTACCAGGTATCATCTTCTTAACAAAGCCATTCCTCTCAAATGGCAAATATTTCATCTCATTTCAACAGGTCTGCTCTGGTGGCTCATATCTGGTTCATATCATTGCTGCTTATTGTGACCCAGCATGGCTGGCTCTCTTCAATGGCTTTCTACCTTTCTCTGCTAGAAAGGAAGCGGTCCAAACAACAGAATTAATGAGTTTGGCCTCTTCAGTTTGGCGACGGCCACTCGGTTTCCCGCAGCAGATGAAAGAACTGGCAGGGCCGGCCATGCTGCGGAATACCATTGTTCAGAGTAAATATTGACATTTCTCTGGCTAGTAAATGAGCGAGACCTGGCCCCTGCCCCTCCGTGCGGGTTCAATGCCACAGAGCAAATTAAACGCTGGACTCCGGGCCTGATGGGAAATTGATGTTCCTGTGTGTCCTCTGTACAGTTTGATTTACTTTTTTTTTTCTTCTGTTTTATGGAGGCAATAAGAGTCTATGGGACTTTGCCTGCAAGCATAGTGTTTGGATACACCGTGCACTGAACTGTGGGTGGTTTCTACCGTTTACTCTTTGTTTCTGATTTGCCACAGGTCAAAACGACTCTGATTTGATAATGCTGTTCCACTGGAGCGAATTAAAACCCCTCACATTTGTGGCTTGCTCAAAGTGAAATGTAATTTCCCGGCACATCATGGCAGCTTTTCATCATGGAAGCCTAGAAAGTGTGATTAATTGATGTGTGAAGAGAAAATGGAAGAAGTTACAGTTTATGCTTCTTTCATGTTTCTTTTAAAATGCCAATAAAGGTCATCTGGAGCCTTTGGTTCCCTAAAGAACCATTCGATGGATGGCACTGTAAAAAAACATTCTGTAATTTAGTTGTAAGTATTATGAAAGAACCTCAGCACTTGCAATGGTTCTGTACTAGCAAAAGGTTTTGGTACCACCAGGACATGCCGATCTAAACAGAGACACAAGAGAAAACATTTAAATTTTAACATTTTAAAAACAATATATCAGTACATCAATAAGCAGCTTATCAATATTCATGAGATAATGATATATGAAGTGATTTGTCCTGTTTATAACATTGTTATGTAGCATTATAACCATGTAATAAGGCTGTCATAATGTGTTCATAAATATTCAAGCATTATTTTGTTATGAAAGTGACTCTTTGTCATTGTGAACACACTCAAGCACCACAACGAAATGTGACCTCTGCATTTAACCCATCA
>JBBPDA010000152.1:18995085-19044666 GCA_037974385.1 Arnoldichthys spilopterus | reverse complement strand
CACGTGGAGCAGTGGGCAGCTACCAACAGCGCCCGGGGAGCAGTGTAGTGGGACAGTACCTTGCTCAAGGGTACCTCGGTTGTGCCCGGGCCGGGACTCCAACCTGTGACCTTCAGGTCCCAAAAGCAGTGTCCTAACCACTAGGCCACCACTGCCCACAAGTATTAAAAATATTATTATTAAAAATATGCTATACAATGCTTGTGCATGTGGTGTAAAGCTGCTATGTAGGTAGACTGTATTTGAGCCAGGAACTGAGCTTTTATTTTTAAAGTGTGTCTGATTGGATTTCTTGGACCAAGGAGCTGTATGGGTGTGTATGGTGGATATGTTGGAGAGGCTGATGGCGTGTGGGAGAAAAGTTGGCAGGCATGGGCAGCGATGCGCAGTTTGGGCAATGTTGTGATCCACCACTCTTATGTCCTTCAGTGCTGTGTAGAAGTGTTTATAGTGTGTGCGTGTGTGTGTGTGTGTGCATGCATCCTGTCCTGTCCATATCCTGTTGCTGAAAGGAAAATTCAAGCAGTGCCTGGCTCATTTTTTATGGTCTTACTCTACTAATTGAACCATCAATAATTTCCTGATCAGCGTCATGGACAGTCATCGCAGAAGCTCAGTCAATTAACAACATGTGGAGACACATTCAAACTGCTGTAAATCAATAAAGGCTTTTTCTTATACTGATTGCGTATGTTTTTCATCAAAGGTTCGGCCTGCGTTAGACACACATTGACCTTTGGTAATGATGAGCAAACATAGCTATGAAAAATGTCACTAAATGAAAAGCAGTGATTGTATCACCTACATAAGGCCTTTAGGGGTTTTGACATAAACTTATATTAATATTTACAAAGGCTTATTCCAAGAAGCATGAGTTGCAATAAAATCTGCCTTTGCTAATTCACCCCATAAAGTGTCCTGACCAATGACACTTGTTGGAAGTAGTTGTACTGCATTA
Source organism: Arnoldichthys spilopterus (assembly GCA_037974385.1). Classification (NCBI taxonomy): domain Eukaryota; kingdom Metazoa; phylum Chordata; class Actinopteri; order Characiformes; family Lepidarchidae; genus Arnoldichthys; species Arnoldichthys spilopterus. The sequence continues at coordinate 19,043,708 of JBBPDA010000152.1, read as the reverse complement.
CGGTGTGTAATATGACCACGTGTGTACAATTCCTGTGTTAGTGACACAGGGTGTAAATTTTTTGTAAAAATTGAGCATTGACAATCACACCGACATGTATCAGCTGCTCAGTTGTGATTGTGGCCATCTTTTTAAGTCAGCCAAATTAAACTTTGGGAGATGGAAATGTTCCCAAGTGCAAACAAACTAAATTTGAAAAGGATTTAAAAAGGATTTTGCTATATTGATATGTCAATTGCAGCATTCCCTATGGACACACTTTTACAAAACCTAGTGTACTTCCACAAAATATGGTAGTGATTCAAATATTGTGAAGTTTTAAGGGTACAGTATTGTGAACCTTTACATTACAAGATATTGGCTAATAAAGTGCTAGATTTGGGATTTGACATTATTCACTTTGTGGTGCTACACCACAAATTAGTCATAATGAGTTACAGTAATATGCCTCCTAGAGGCCAACTTGCACTTTGTTCCAAAGGAATGTCTACTGTAGATTTGTGGTATTTTCTTAAAACACAAAACTGTTCACACCTGTGTAATGAATGCCATTGTCCTGTAAACACCGGTGTGTAGAACATGAGTGGGTTTTTATGTTTTCTCGATCAATGTGTCCATGTGTTGAAAAAATGTTTCCTTTAGTGCTTAGTTTCTATTCATCTATTATATTTGTCCTTGAAGATGCATTTGCTCTTCAGAGAAGATGCATTCCCTCTTCATAGAGAATGTGAGGGTAAAGAACCTTTAAAATGCTTAAAGAGCCTTCATATATTATAAAGGTTCTTTACCAATGTTAGGGTTCTTTCTAGAAATTTCACATTAAGTGGAGGTTTTATCAATTTTAACAAAAATGTTCTCATACATTTAATGTACAGCAATTCTTCTCTAAAGAACTGTCACTGTCAAGACCAAAAGTGGTATAACACTAATGTACTTTTAATTGTAAGGTTGTACATAGCAAAACATGTATCTTTACAAGTGTAAACATCTTATATCTACTCAGTCTAATGATTTAGGATTAAAGGAAGAATTTTTATGAAGATTATTCATGATATTCCTAAATATGTTTGTATTTGTTTTATGCAATCAATTTTTATTCAACATGCAAGGTTATTTCTTAAAATATATAAAAATATCTTCATTGTGTGTTAATGGCAAGATATTATTTTTTTCAATATATGTTTTTCACTGCTAAAGCTAAGATGAAAAAAACTCATCTTTGAAGGCTGGCCTTTTCACTCAAAAAGATTAGCATGACCATTTTTCATTCTTGAATGTTGATTTTTATCTCCACATTTATGTAAAGTGGAACATACATAGTACCTTGGCCAATTTACATGCCATATGAAAATATCTTGATTGGTTCCTGAAATTGTAGACCAGTGTACATTATCAGCTATATAAACAGCTTTGAAGACAGTGAAAAACACCAGGCACCATCCATCACCTACTTTCGTTCCCTCAAGCTGCTGGAGCACCTGTGCAGTGGACATGTTTAATGTTTCTCCACCGTGTAATGGACCAATTTGATGAGTGAGACCTTTCAGAATTCCAACTGTCGTATTCAGAGCCAGATATATAAAGGCTCAGGATCCCATCTGTTTCAGGTCCCTTCACAAAATAGAGGCTGAATCATGATGAGTAGGAAGTACACTGATATTTTTCTTCTTGCTAAGTGGTGCTGGTGGAGACTGTGCCGAGCGCCAAGGACAGATCATCTCTTTCCTAGCCTTAGTTGCTATTTCTTGGGGACTTAGGAACAAAATGAAGTGGATTTCAGGTCTAAAATGTGCTGGACACTTGCTGTAATTACTCTAGAGACTGACAGCCCTCAGAGCCACCCAACCCTCTCCTCCTCCCCTTTGAGACAAAGTGTTTTTTTTTCTAAATGTTGCGACAGCCTTCTGTGCCTTATCTCTGAGCTCCTGCTGGTAATAATAATAATAAGAAAAATTTCAACTTCTGGCACTCCCAGAGTCAAAATTTTCAAGCAAACGAGACACTTAAATTGCCACCGTGACTGCATTTAGCACCTGCCAACAAACTACCACATTGTCGTAGAGCAGAGGCAAAAGGTTAATCTTTTACGCTCCAGTAGCATTTTGCATCCTTTAAGCTTTTCAATGTAGTTTATGGATTTCCAGTCCCAATTCCACAGCATCGGATCTTTTGACAATTGCTGAAACTCTGGAGCCTGGGTTCCTGGCTTCAAAAGCACCTGGACAAAAGCCGGGAGAGCGCACAGAGAGAGCCCAGTGGCAGCCCCCGGTCTTGCTGCACCAACAGAGATTTCACTATTCATCCGAAATCTGTTCGTTTTCAAAGGGAGATCCAACGTCTTCCTCATTTGGCCTCCTGTGATGACGACTGGTCTAGTAGCAGCCTCTTCCATTACCCAGCCATTGTAAGCGGATTAGCGCTTTAAGAAATGGATGGTGGCCTACCATCTTTGCCCAGGCTCCTCAGGGAGGTTATATATTGGGATGATTGTAGGTTAGAGGATTATGGTTTGTATGAGATGAAAGTAATTATTCAATGCCTGCTGGAGTCAGGAATGTGAAGAAGAAAGGTGAGCTGATTTGTTGAAATCTGTGTTTTGAATTGAGTGCTATTAGCTTAGGAAAGATATCTGAAGACTTTGATTTATTTGATCCATAAGGCCAATGAGAAAAAGCATGCAACATTTTTAAGCTTAGATTTTTTTACATTTAGGAACAATTCAATGGTTGAGATGTAAACAAAGTCATTGTAGAGAAATTTACCTTTACAATGATGGTGATAGGAACCTGGGGTCGCTACGCCTACAACACAAATATAACCATTTTATTTACTTTTCGAACATGAAATAATAAATAAACATAAGCTGAAGTGAATCTAAAGTTTTTTTTCCCACACAGAACCTTGAATGTACCTCTCCACCATAACTGAATTTTAAAAAATAAAAGAAGTTTCAGGCCAAGCCTTCCCAGTTCTATTTTACAATAATGTTTTAAGTATCAGGCAACATATTTGCAGTGATTTCATGTAATAGCTTGCTATGAGGGAGCTTTTAAAGGCATTAAAAGCCTCAGACATCTTGTTCCTATTTCCACTACTATGTACAGTTCTTATCCAATATGTTACTTAAGAAAAGAGAATTTAGCTGAATGACTTCATTTACATTTTAACCAGATAACTCTACCTGTAGTTTAACTGAAAAATGCTCAAAAAGTGGGTCAGTTTATGAGGTGAAAAAGGTGGGTACAACAACACAAGGAAAGTAATATCTAAAGTATAATCTGGTCAGTTAACTTAGTTACAATTATGCTGATGAAACCCACATATCTTTTGAAAAAGACTTATCTCTTTATAGTCTCAGTACACAAACAGAGAAATAGAGAATAAGAGTAAAAAACAAAGGCCATACACATGTTTGAACGTGATTTGTGTTTAAGCATGGTAATATCGTGGGAAACTGAACTTTCTCCATTTTTAATTTGTTGCTAGTAAGTGTAAATCCTATAGACAGTATAGCATAAATTGGCATTACTGCTTTGATGATAATTTGTTGTATGAACATTAGGTTGGAAATTGACAACAAAGTAGTTCATTTCTGACTGCTCTTTGAATATACATATACAGTATATAGTCACAGCAGTGACTGTATGAAATGGAAAAATAACAACTGGAATTATACACTGTGAATGGAAAGACAATGTAGATGAGAAAAATGACATGGAATATACACTGCTTTGTCACTGAAACATATGGGAGCGGGTGAGGTTACAGATCCTAATGCAGCTAGTCATTAGTGGGGTTAGGCCTATGGTAGCTTCACTTTTTAGATAGTGTACGCCGTTAATCTTTTTATACTTTTTAAACATTTGTTTGGCAGAAACACTGAATGAGTGATTAGCATGTTGCTTTTAAACTGCAACAATGATTCACACCAATTTTAGAACCAGAGGGGGTGCTGCAGAATGCAGAAGTTGAACTAATCACAATAATGATGTTATTTTGACAGTTAAAAAAAGTCTTAACATTTCATAAATGTTTTTCATTTACTGTTACATAGCAACGAAAAAAAGCAACATTAGGTCTTTGACATGGTCTACTTGCTTTCAGTCATTATCCATGTTAGCATGTTAATATTTTTATTCAAATCATTCCTTTAACATCGGTGTGATGATGATGATGATGATAATGACTAGAGTATTAAGCTGAAGCAGCAGGTGAGGAGCATCAACTTGGGAGTAAAGCATAAAGGACGAACACGAAACCAGCGTCACCCTTAACGAAGTTACTGACGTGCTGCTTGGTCACTTCATCAACCATCATTTCCTGCTGCTCTTGTGGCATGTTTTGCAATCGCCCTCTTTCAATTATTTTTCCATTTTTTAAGTCTGAATCAAAATCCTGACCTGCTAGCTGCGGAAACGTGCATGTGTGCCAAAGCTCAAAAGAGCACTGCACTCCTCTATAGCCCCTGCTAATGTGGAAGAGCAAGACGAGCCTCTCTTCCCTGTTTGTCTGTGGTTATGTTCGCTTGTCCTTCCACTCTAATGAGGCCTCCCCCGCTAAAAGACCTCCACAAGGTGTCATTGAAATCACCCAAACTTTAGTTCCTGATGATTCGCGGTGCTTCTCTTGTCTGCACTTTGCCAAGGTCGCACTATATCTGGTAGCAAATGACAAATAGCTGGCTTCCTCAGAGCCTTGCCTCCTCTTGGGAGAAGGGCTCCATGTGACTGCTCCCCACTTATAGCACACTGGGACATTGTTTCAAATTAAAGCGCTACAGCAAAGGGCTTCTTCAGGGAGATGGCAAAAAAAAATGTCACTACTGCAGACTTCGACATTTTCTACATCAGCAGCAGAACTCATTACCCATTCAGTTCCTGGTGCATGACTGGTCTTGAAGGCCTACACTGCACAACCTGTTTACAGAGGTTGCCCATTGGAGTTGGCCTAACAGTTTGTTTGTGCAGGCAACATTTATTAGTACAAATCACTGCAAATTAATGTCAAGGCTGGGATTTCCCACAGATCCTTCCATAGAATTCAACAAAACAGGTTTAATGTGCATAATGTAATGTCATTACCATCACTGAAGACATGCTCGGGCATGTTATAGACACACTTACTTGTATCCTCTAATTTTGCTATTGTATTTTCCAGAGCATCTATTGCCAAACTTAAGAATGCAGCTGAAAATCTTCTGCTGCCCAACAAAACCTTTAATCCCAACTCTGATTAACCCAAGACAAAAATGAATAATAATTTCTGGATTTTTTTTAAATTCATAAACAGAGCAGTTGTACGTGAACATGGGCCTACAGCAATGTAGTCCACACACTTGTAACAATTTGTAAAATTACAACAATAAGTTCTCATTTGATGTATTTTCTTGAAGTCCTTTATTTTCTTTACACTGATTTGTTCTTTTGGTTATTTGTTGTTGAGTATGAAAGTCCACTAACAACTTTTGCCACTTAATTGTGACCTCTGGCATTAACTTTGTAATGACTAAGTGTGTACTCTGTGTTTTCTTAGCAATTGTGTTCAATAACCAAGTTAAGAGTAAAACTTACATTGTCTGGTTTATATTTATAAACCTATAACTGAGAGGGTAGGCTAGTTGTCAAGATTGGTGGGCACCACAGGGATTCCCAATTGTGATAGGATGCATTTGCTTAATTTTGTGTAACCAACAATCCTGAGGGATATCATGTCACCCTTTACAATACTAAATAACATTACAAATAACATAGAGATATTAATCTATATTATATCTATATTTTGGTTACATTTTATACTGTGTGGCCTTTATAGATAACTCTTAGCAAAGGTAAAACTAATTATGAAGTTGAAATGAAGTCCAGTTTGAGTTTTGGCTTGAAGTTAAGGTTAGGATTAAAGTTATTTTTAAGTTTAGGTTTAAAGACTTTTAAAGAATGCATTATGGTCTACTTAATGTTCAGTTGCATTCCATATATATCTTGTGGATTTTCTGTTAAATATAAAGCAGTTATAAAGATAAAGAGAAATATCTGCAGGGGCGGCTAAAATACAAATGTTTTACTAAATTTTGGCATGAATGCCCATCATTTTGCAATCTAACACATCTAATTCCATACTATTGAAATGCTCATTTTACTTTCAAGTACTTATTTGATTTGGTTTAAAGAAGAATTTAATGAAGTTCTTGACCTTCAATGCATTCAGAAGCATGTTCCTTACATATATGTTGTAATAAAGAGACTAAAGTTTGACCAGTGAGTATAGAAATGCAAATGAGGGTGAAAGGTTATATAAAGGCATGCTTTGAGAAATTTTCCATTCAGCAGGTCAACAATAGAAGCCCTCTCTACTATTTTATAATGTCAACAGGGTAATTGAACATGAACATATAAAATGACTATACAAACATTCCAGGCATGACACCTTCAAATCATGGTAGAGAGATTAGGTGGATTGTGCTAATTGACACTAACACATTTGATTAAGAGAAAGAGTTATAAATAGATGTTTAGCATGCATTACAGTGACATAAGGGGAGATTTATACAATTAAAGTGTTAAAAAATAATAAGGTGGAAGCTTCCCTGATGGTGGGAAATTATGCAGTGGATGTGTGTGTATTTGCTAATGAGTAATGTGAAATATAATTAGATCCTTCTGTACTCCAGCCATTATTGCCATTGGCAGAGAATCATAGGCTACACAGGCTACTTCAGCCCAGCCGTCTCTGGAGACACAGATCTATCTCAGCCCTAGTATGATTAGATTGGAAAAACAAGAAGAGGACGATTTACATTTCACAGTCTGCGCTGCTTATTTTCTGACAATTAGTGCCAGGGGAATTCAGCCGGGAGAGAGAAAGCAGACAAGAGAGAGAACGAGGTGGAGAAAGTGAGCACATACTGCTTTTTTGCACAGAATGTATGCTAGTGTTGTGCCGTCAGGAGACTTAGCTTAGCCTACTCCAAGAAGGATAGAAAAAGCTCTGCATTTTTTTTTTATCTTCGCTATCATTTTTTTGCCCCAATAGTTTTCTGTCTACCACTCCAGTCCACTTCAGCCTCTGAAAAAGACTTGGGCAGGCAGACAATGAAGTTTTCACGCTGTTTAAACTTTAATGCTGCACTAGCATGTGGCTAGGCAGTCGGCATTAGCCGGACCCTTCTGTCAAGGGCTTCCGGGGAGACAGGCCTAGCAACTTGGCTCCGTGTTTAAAGAGCATGAGGAAACACAGCTGCAATTTGAGGAGAAAAGAGAGAGCGAGAGAGCGGGAGCTGATGGTATCATCTTGCCTTGCGAAATTCCGCCTCATACCCCATCCAGAAAACATGGCCTCCATGCAGTAATCCAGTATTAATGGGGAAGGGTTCACCCAGAGTGTCAACACTGAATAAGTATGGAGGATTTTTCACAGCTCTGCTCCACATTTCTTTCCGAAAAGCAGCAACGGCGCTGCGATAATGAACGAGGGGGAAAAAAAAGGTGACAAAAAAAGGAAAAAGGGCCAGCGTGCTATTTTATAATTAGCCCTCTGGGTTTGGGCTGAAGAATCCCATTTAATCTGCGGGACGTGGAGTGTCAAGCCTGTGATGTGGCTTCGCTTAAGCGAGTATGAAATCTCACAATTAGGAACATGACGAGCCCCTCGTCTTCTCGGCCTCCGTAGACCCATTTTGTTGTCTGCATCGACATCAGCATTTTTTTTGTCTTCTTTTTCTGTCCCCCATTCATCTGCTGTCAGGGAATTAGTTAGTGAGAATCCCGGGTCTGCTGGAAAGCCTTGAATTCCTCATTCCACCATTGGGTCATCATGTTTTTGGTCAACTCATTTGCCATGGATGATGGGAAGCGAGAGAGATGGGCAGGGGGGGCAAAGGAAGGGATGGCGCATGGACGAAAGAAAAGATACTGAAGAAAAAAGAATCCCCCAAAACAGTTTGACACACAACAGTTACGTGACAGAATTAATCACTTTGCGCGCGATGGGGCGCCTTTGATAATTTGTGTATGAAAAGTCAGAAATGGGGATTTGCAAAAATAAATTAACACTGTTTGACCTCAATCTTCTTAACTTCAATCTAGTTAGCCCGCGCTTTAATCACAGCGTAATTAACTGGCTGCCTGGTTGATTCATAGTGAGAATAATACGCTTTCTTTAGGGCTGTCTGCTCTCCTAAATGGGATATCTGCCACTGAGCAAAGCTGAAGGACAAGGAGAAAGGCTATGTGCAGTATGCGTTCATTTTTTTGTGATGTATTTAGGAGCTATCAAAGAAAAGTTCAAAGGTTTTCGGTGGTGAATGTGTGAGGGAGAAATGACCTGGTCAGCTAAGAAGATAAAGATGTTTTCCTAAATGTGTATTGTCACAATATTTTTATTAGGAACTTCGGGGAACCACAGCTGCCAATATTTAATTGTAAACTATACTGAATCTTTTATACAGTGTGGAGTGGAATTTGAATACTGAATTTTTATATGCATGTTTTCAGAATATGTAGTAGGCATGCGCTGTATGAGTAAATATAGCTGCAGCTTCACTCGTCAGATGCTGGCTACTTCAGGGGGACATTGCTGAGACACAAACAGCTTGAGGTGCCTAATGGAAAATTATAATCAGATGTAGGCTAGTTCTGAGCCTGAAGAGGCCTGAAATGATTGAAAAGCACATCATTTGGCATGAGGCCACTTCCACTTCTTACAAATTCAGCAAGACCCCTAACTAAAAACACCTTCCTGGAACCCTGAGTGTGTGTATATATAAGAAAGTAGGAGCAAAGATACTCCCAGTTGGTGAAACTGTCTAATCATTGGCCCTATCATCATGAGATTTCAATTAATGACAGTGCCTATACTGACACAGCTATATTTATCTGAGAGTTCAAAAAAGCATGATTGGCTTTGTTCTGTGTCGGTGGGATGGTCCACCCTGTCCTGCTTCCCTCCCCATCACAATGCTACACAACAGAATAAGCAATGAGTGTTCAAGCAATGCTGTAATGCTTCACATGACTTAGAGGAAGCACATGTTAAGTTTCACCTCCTCAGAGCTGGTAGTATTGTGAATTAGGGAGCCCTAGCTAGAGGTGGAATTGGACATGAATCAACTTGGAGAGAAAACTGGATAAAAAAGCAAGTAGAAAAAGAATGGTGCAAAGTGGAATCTTGTAGTTTCCATTGCTCTTTTATAAATAAGAGAAAAAGACAGTTGGGAGATTAAAGTGCAAATATGTCTCTGAACCATCCATGTAATGAATCTGCCAATCAGCTCAGGCATTAGCTGCTGAAATCCCACATTTCCTGCTTCCTTCCACCCCAAATGTGGGTGGAAAATTTTACCTTGGTACAAGTCCAACTAGAATTTATTGTGCAGAGAGAGGAACATTGATAGACAGACAGACAGGGAGAGAGAGAAATATGACCTAACTGATTGCTGTTAACTGAAAATTATTTCCACTTATTGACACCATTTTCTACTGCACCTCCTGCACTTAAGTCCTCTAAAGTCAAAGGTAGAATTGTGCTGGGCTCACTCTCTGCACTTGGCTGAAGACGTTTTGGGCCGGCCCATTGATCTGAGCCCTGTGTTATTGATGAGGGGATGATCTGGGGTGTCTATGCTATCTTTACCCTGACTGGTGTGATTGATTTACTGGTATTCTCTCATAGGCAGAGATCAATGTGCCACTCTGATGAGGCTGAGATTACAGGGCTGCCCCAGAAAAGCTCCATGTTCAGAGCTTTTGGAGAATCTGTCTGGCTCTGTTTCTTTCTCTCTCTCTCTCTCTCTCTCTCTTTTTCTCTCTCTCTCTCTCTCTCGCTTTCTTTTTTCCTCAGCTCTTACCTCTTTTTTTTTTTGCTACTTTGCCATCAAATTACAGAACCCACGGGAAAAAATTATATATATATATATATATCTATACAGACTGAAAAAAGTACTTTTGCTTATTGTCTTACTTTGAAATGACAAAGTGCAATGTCAGAAACGGAGGACACACGTCTCGAGGGAAGCGAGGCTGTCACCGCACCTGGACGAATGCGAAGGCTAGAACGCCGTCTGGCCGGAACACAATCTGTGGAATAAGCCCAAAACATCCATAAAACAAATGACAGTGAAACAATGCTTCCATTCATAGCTTGCCATACACACACACACACACCCCTCAGATCCAAGCTATAAAGGTCTAAGTGAAATGCAAAGATTGTGGCTATAATTGCCGCGCCCTCCATTGCACGCCACAACACAATGAAGCGGATCATCCTCCTTTCTAATAGCAAATGTAAAGGAAATCTCCCTCTTGATCCTCCTTTCCTGTCATTTGGCCACTGACCGTTCAATGTCAGGCTTAGTGGCAGCCTGAAATGGCGCGGTTACATCACTTGATGCATGCGACATGTAAATGACGTTAAGCTAGCATGACTTTGGAGCTCTGCGCCTATTGGCAAGTTAATCCTGCTTTGTATATACCCTCTACTGACTCATCCCTGTGTGCAAGATCTCAGCTTGAGTTTTAGCTCATTTTATCAAGGAAAAGGATTGACGAGGGTGTGTATTTTTAGATTGCCAGGCTTGCAATTTACTTGGTTTAGGGTTGGCCACCTTTATTAGCTTAGAAAGCCAGCCCGTGTTAAATGATAAAAATGATTTGATAACGCATTAAACAATTAGCATATATTTTATTGGAAATAGAATTATCTGGTTGCGCAATGTAAGACGACAGCAAAATCTGCACTTGCACAGAAGCACCAATGCATGAATTACTGTTCTGAAGTTAAAAAAAAAGCTAAATTAAATAAGATATGAACACATTTTCATTTAATGCAAGCTCCATTTCTCTCTCTCTCTCTCTCTCTCTCTCTGTAGATGTTCTTGCTTAAGCACAGTTCATGAGGGCTTGACAAGGGAACAGATAGTATTGCAGTCTGAGGAATAGGCTAACTAATGAGCCTTCTCATAATCCTGTGTCTTCAGCCTAATGGGGCATTTAAGGGAAGATAATGCATACAGTCCAGCTTTCTCCCTACGTCCTCATTTGTATCAAATAGTGTTACGAGCGCCACACATTTAGCAACACTAACAATAAAGAGACTCCCTCAGCTTTCTGCTGAGCTAGTTAGTGGCTTCACTGGACATGGCGAATTAAAGGCCTATTCTGTTTTTTAAAGCAACTACAGTTATACTTGATTTGCACTGAGTTGGACACCAATCAGTCTCAACATTAAAACAACCTGTCTATAAAACAGCTAGAATCCATCAAGGCATGATCTCTACAAGAGTGCTCCACAGAACATTCCTGAACAAGTTTTGCAGCGTGGCAGGGTGTAATATCACGCTAATCATGCCATTAGAGAACACTGGATGTACATGGTCCACAACACTGTTGGTGTTACGTGCCAAAGTAACATACACATGAAAGCCAGGAACCAAGGTTTTCCAGCAGATCATTGCCAAGAGCATCACACTGCCTTCGCTGGCATGCCTTCTTAACATTTTGCCATTTCTTCCATTGCTCCATGGTCCAGGTTTTATGCCCATTGTATGTCCTTTTGGTGGTGGAGCTCTGCATGGACACTCTGACTTGTCTGCGGCTGCACAGCCCCATATACAGCAAGCTGAAATGCTCTGACACCATTCTGTCATAGACAGCATAAACATTTTCAGCAATTTGTGCTACAGTAGCTCTTTGTTGGGATTAAGCCACACAGAATATCCCATATTGCCTGCATGCATCAGTGAAACTTATGCATCCAAGACCCTGTTGAGTTTCTGGATGAGTTTTTTTTTTTTTTGAGTCTTGTGCAATTTGTTTTCTTGATCTTATGTTTTGATTTTTGATTCCTCTCAATGTTTCTTCCGTATGCGTTTATGGAATTTTCCTTTTAAGTCCTGGTTCCTCTTAGAATTTCTTTCCCACAGTCTTAGGAAGTTCTTTCTATTGAGTTTTTCTTAGTGTTTTTTTTTTTAAGAATTTTTCCCATTTTAAGTCTTGGTTCCCTCTGTGTTTCTCCCTCATGTTCTTATGGAGTTTTTTCTTTCAAGTCTTGACCTTAGTTTAATTCTTAGAGGAGAGAAAAACAAACAAACAAAACAAACACAACAAAAAACAAAAAAATCCCTGTATCTTTACCTTATGTGGATGTTGTAAAAACTTGCTCATATTGCTTATTTACAGAAAGGGTTCTTCTAAATCTAATTCTTTAACTATCCATTTTGTGCCATTATTGGGAAAAAGTCTTTTATTTCCATGGCTCCAAATAACCCTTCAAAGTAGTAATATGACGAGGATCACCAAATATACATTTTATTCACAACATATAGCAATGCAGTAAAGCTTTACTTATATTGAAATGATGAAGTTAATGCCAACACATTTGTGTTCTTTACACATTTAAACATAAATACATGACACCATAAATCTCCAAATATGTATTACCTCTCAACCTAATCTTATAAAATACGATAATGATATTGCAATTTAGTTGTGAGCAGTCATCTAACTGTGTCCTTTTTCCTGGCTGAGTCCCAAACCAACTGTTCCATGTGAGCATTTGTCTTTGTTTCTCTGGCGTGAAATTAGTCCTCAAACCAGGGGTTGCACATAATTAATAAAGATAGGACAGAGTGACTGTGTATCATCTCCTCTTATTCATCTTGTCCACATAAGCATTCAGTTTCAGCAGGTCCCTTTCTCTGGCCACTGGCCCAGAAAGAAAAATCTCTCTATCTCTCTTTATAAAGTGTCTGGCACATGGAAATCTTCCACTTCCAAGATGACAGGAGCAGTGCAATCTTCCACCCTGGAAAATCCTGCACCCTCCCCTGCTGTGCCGACCACTGATGTCCTCCATTTTCCTGTTTGAATAATGTGACCTCATCAAGACGAGGTTGCCAATTTACCCACCCTGACTGTGTGTGTGTACTTAATGAATATTTATGTGTGAGAGTAACTGGGATCTCTTTCATGGCAATAGCTGAAGGCTCTCTCTCTCTCTTTAGTTCTTGGTTAGTCATAATAAGCTAAGCCTTTTCTATGCTGGTTCTTCACCTAGTGTCTTGTCTCAAAACACCTGCTATTACACTTTGCTTCATTATTTCACTCAGCTCATTGAAACAAGCAGTGAACTGTGTCAATTCTACCCTTACACTCCATACTCTACTTTTTGTTAATGCATGCAGTCCTGTTTTGCTGAATCCTTATATATTTTTACACCAAAACATGGTGGAAGAAATTTAAAAAAGAATGTACATATAGTACTGTGCAAAAATCTTTATTTATATCAAACTTAAGTCTTGTATTGCTTGTAAAAACATTGTGCAACACAACAAGATGCAGACAAACAAGAATTTTCTGATTGGAATTCAATGTTTGGAAATTATTCAGTGTAGCCTTGAAAAATTAAATAAATGAAAACAAATATTTTAAGTCAAATTTAAATTTCTATTTGAGTTAAAGTATTTGCTTTGATTATATTAATAAAATTATCCTGCTAGCTGATGGAATGGCCACTGGCAAGCTTGCAAAAAGCAATTTATTTGAGTATTGGTTGTAATTTTGATAAACCAAATCATTTTTGGATAATACATACAAAAAAAGACTTTCTCAAAGAGAATTTCTTTTACTATTAATTATTATTAGTTATTAGAACACACTACCATACAAAAAAAGTCAACACTTTCCATATTAACATAAATTAGACATTCTAAACAGTCTAACATTTTAAATATAATGTTCTAATGGGCTTAAACGTTTTTAAAGTATTGTAAATCAAAATGATAAGCAATTTATTATATATCCCACTATGTAATTGTGTACATAAACAATTATATTTAAAAAGGAAAGCACCATGACAGTAATAGACCTTCTGCAGGTACTAAGGCTTGTGGGTTGTTCACCATGTAGTTCAGCATGTTATTGTTAATATTTAATGCTTAATATGAAACCACATGAAAAGGACAATGCAGCAACCTATCATAAATTGATTTTTTATTGCCTATTATCATGTTGTAGAGTTTGCTGACCTCAGAGTTCTGTGTGCTTTAATGGAGGAGATGCATTCAACTGTTGGCTTTCCTTATTATGCTGTGGCCTGCTGCACTTTAATGTTTTATTTAAGAGCACAAGTTGCACCCTCTGAGACAGTACTAGTAGGTTAACTTAGTGGTATTTGTGGGAACTGTAGATCAACCTAAAGCAAAGAATACAATATCAGTGTACTAACACTGAACATGTGGCCAGTTCAGATTTAGAGTCACTTCAGCTAGAAGACATCTGATAATGTTTTTATTTTTTCTCAGGTTGCAGAGCTTAACTCTACTCTTTCTTTCAAAGGAGTAAGGTTTCATTTTCATCTCTGCAATTACCTGTTAATAATGGGAAGCTGATTATTTTGGACTTCTGCAGACCCAGGATCAGTAGCTCAACCAAAAAAAAACTGAGTAAGATTAGGCTGATTTACCTCTAGCCCAAGTTGCATATTCACACAACCTATCAGTGTTTAAGTGATGCATGTTTTGGATGTTGCATTATATGTACTGAAATATTTCTTCATTATACATTCCGGCTTAACGGTATTGCTATTGAGAGTAAATTGTATGTAAACATTATTCACTATGTAATTAACAGAGTAATTACTTATTTAATTATAGTATAGCAAAACATTATAAATAATTTGACTTCACCCTCTTTTGCAGTGTCCTGCCCACCCTTGAAGTGAACACTCTTAGTGATGAGAACCAAGTCGCAGTCATTTTTATTTGATCATATCCCATTGCCTCTAGCTATTTTATCAAAATGTATTTTACAAAAAAAGTGTAGCTTCAAAAATGTTCTTCAGTATGTCATGACATCAGTACATACATTTGAACCATGATGCATTTTTCTGTGCTTTATTTCAACACTTCCAGTTGGTCTAATGCACTTTCCTCCTGTTAGAATATGTACAATGCGAAATCTTTTAATGCTGGAATAAAGTGTCTGTATTTAATTAGCCATACACTGACATATACTTATGAGGTGAGACCATTAGGAGCGTCATTTGAAAGCTCTCTGGTTCCGTCTTCTCGTACAGGTTGATAATGAGACCCCTGGTATTTCATATCCCGTAAAGGTCACTGAGGTTTAATTTGGACATCTCACTGCAGAATCCACAGTGAGCCGAGTGAGTTTGAGTGTCACTCAGTGCCTGGACTTGGACCATGCTGAAAATGAAGCAAACGTATTATCTCCAGGGCTGGAATCCTCACGGAGATATAACGGAAAAATGGAGGCCGCTGGGATGAATCAGTCCAAAGTCCATGACCTCAGTAAAGTTAGAGCTCTTTCAGTCATGGCCTGCTGTGTGCGCGTTATGCTGCATTTACACAAGCTGCTAAAGAACATAAATGTGAAAACCCCCTGGTCTGAACTGCTGATCCCCTGGTAAAAACTTTTGGACAGATAATAAATCAATCCTGGCCCATAATGAATCGCTTCTTTCCTCCTCTATTAAAATAGCTATCACTAGTAGGTAATGTACCATTACCATGTAATACTCCAAAGCACTAATAGCTTATATTTAATATCTAAACCATGTGAGCAGGTGATAGGAATGACAAAAGCAGAAGAAGTTCTAACCTACATAACCCTTCTTATTATTGTCCTTTTGCTATAATACTTCAATGTAATTACATACATCCATTAAAAATTACATAATGATTTACATCTACATTTAATTTACTTCCTGCATGGACCCATTTGAGACTTTTATATTGCTTGTCATTTATCATAGGACGAACTTCTGAGTTCTGCAAAATATGACATAAACTTTTTTATCACATATAACTCCTACTGACAAACACCTACGTGACTTTTTTAAATGAGTTATGAATTAAAAGAAATACTATATGTACAATATATGCTAGGAGATGTTTATAGGCAGTGGTGGCCTAGTGGTTAGGACCTTCACCTTGTAAACTGAGGGTCCACAGACATGTACATCAGATGAACTGGAGATACTAAACTGCCCCTAGTGTGAGTTTGTGCCTGTATGTGATGGACTTCCAAATTGTCCAGGGTGTTTCTTGACCTTTTGTCCAATGAGCTCTGGAATTACAGCACCCCTGCCACGACAACCCAGTTTAGAATAAATGGCTCAGATAATGAATGATTGTTATCCCATTAAATCTGATGAAGAAGTAAAATGAACTTGATGTTTGTCTGTGCTCTCTGTAATGCAGTTTATGTGGAGTAGATGCATGTTGTACCACTCCATGTGTGGTGGCCTTAAGGTGTTTCAGATATGAGCTACAGTTGCAGTACCACCTGCAATGTTGTATTATTGATCCAAGCAGGACGTCTTTAGATTAAAACAGTATTATAACTGCATCTAAATGTTTGTATCTAAATGTTAATGTACAACAGTTATGCAGTTTGTGCCATAACACAATAGGATAAAAAAGCAATTAAACATGAATACATCAGCATAATACAAATTAGTAAAACTTCTTATAAATAAAGTCCATATTAAAAATTATAGTAATAACATGTTATATGGCATACATGATACCTTACAACATACTTAATGTAAGTTTATTTAATATTTTTCCAATATTTTTCAAAACTGAATAAAAACAAAGATCTATAATATGTTAATTTATGTGAACCTTAATTTACCTGACAAAAGAAAAAAAAATTAATAGTTTTGCTGACCAACATAATTGACCTCTGAACGCTAGGATGCACCATTCAATTCTGATCAGCTGCATAATAAAATGTGTTAGGAAACCTGACATTACAAAGTCATACATTTTTAAGTGTTATGTATACAACTAGTTTTAAGCAGTTGTTTTTTTCTTTTCCTGGCATTATACGGCATTATGTACATCATGTAAATTTATATAAGTACAGAATTCCTTGGAAGCGTTGACCTATACATTTGGTTGACTTTGTTTAAAGTCCTAAAAGATTTAAAAGACTAATAAGAGCTTTTTATTAAAAAGAGAATATTGAGAAGTTGTATCATACACGCACTTGTGAAGAACAGGTCAGGGTATAGGGAGAATGGATAATGTGCCCTGGGCTTTTGGTTTGAAGCGGCCAATTAACTTCTTTATAATTGGTCTGTGATTTCAAAGGCCGTTCTGGGCAATTGTGCCCACTAGCCAGGTATAAGTAAAGAAACACAGCATATAATTATAGAGACATACCTTACAGTATCCTTTAACCACTGCCTGTTTCGTGGCACACAGAAATCTCTATCAAGGGCAGGTCATAATTATCCTCCGCTATTAAGAAATATGAACACATTTCAGATTATACCTATAGATGACCGTGATATCCTCAGTAGGAATTTGCATTTTGATCATTTCATTTGTTAAATAAGGGATTTTTATTGTTATTGCATAGGTGATGGATTTACTTCACCTTTGTCTATAGATATAATTTTATAGAGGATCTAATATATATAATGCCAATTTTCTTAATAAAGATCTAAAAATGTAATGGGGTGTCCTAACTTTTTCACACAACTGCTGGGCCAGCATGAATTTAAAAGGATGCCACCCCTTTTTGTCTCATTACTAGGCCCGAGTTGGGTAAATCTTTAGAAGGTAAAAATATTTTCATCTACTGTGAAACTAGAGAGAGTGAGAAACACCTCATTAAACTACTTTTTTTAATTATTCAAATAAATTTGCACAGGCATAGCAGTTTTGTTTGTGCTCCTGTATCATTGTACTACAGTTGTCTGAATGTATGAAATTAGAGCACATGACCATAATAGTTTAAACAACAACAAAAGCCCATAACAAGCAGATAAAGGGAACATTCACATGAAAACTTGCAGCTTATTATTTATGGTTTACAGTAGAAGTTAGATGATCAGTAGAAATATCAGAAAACCTACAGTACAGGGGCCGTTGGAATGCCATTTTAATGGTCTTATTAAGCCTTTACAGGTCGATGGACTGAAAAGATGCAAACTATCTTGCACCGATCAGTCATAACATTAAGACCACTGATAGGTAACATAAATATAATTAATTAGTAACAAAAACATTAGTCATTTCATTATAGTGGCACCTAGGGGGTGGGATATGTTCGGCAGCAAGTGAACAGTCAGTTCTTGAAGTGTTGGAAGCAGGACAAATGGGCAAGCGTAAGGTGCTGAGGGTCAAACTGTAATGACTAGACAATTGGGAAGTGCCAAAAAAGCAACGTTTAAAGATCTAAGTCACTTTGACATGGACTTTATTGTGATAGCTAGATGACTGAGTCAGAGAATCTCCAAAACAGCAGGTCTTGTGGAGTGTTCCAGTTATGGGGTATTTAATACCTACTAAAAGAGATCAAACTAAAGACAACTGGGGAATTGGTGACGTGGACATGGGGACCCAAGCCTCACTGATGCATGTGGGGAGTAAAGGCTAGTCTGTCTGGTCTGATCCCACAGAAGAGCTACTGTGATTTAAAAAGTGAATGCTGACTCTGAAAATTAAGGGCCAGAACAAACAGTGCACCACAATCAGAGCTGTTTCAGCAGCATAAGGGACTTGCTCAATATTAGGCAGGTGGTGTTAATGTGAAAGAACCCTGGCCACATGGGCAGTGGTGGCCTAGTGGTTAGGGCACTGTGCTGGGGACCTGAAGGTTGCAGGTTCAAGTCCCGGCTCAGGCACTACTGAGGTACCCTTGAGCAAAGTACCGTCCCACTACTCTGCTCCACGCCTTGGAAGTCACTTTGGATAAAAGCGTCAGCCGAATGAATAAATGTAAATGTAAATAAGTGGGGAAACAAAGTCAACACCTTCTCAAAGTGAAACCATGGTGATAACCAAATGCTCCACCAATTAATAGAAATAAAAAAACAGATTTAGTTTGCAGGGGATATTACCAAGCCATTACACTTGAATGTGATGGTCATCACCTGCATTTAAGAAAAAGAAAAAAAGAAGAACAAATTCAGATGTTGCCAAATGGCAATGCTGAGTAGTAATTTATACACAAAAAACATTAATTAGCAAGTATTGACAAGATAAGGCTAATAACAGCATTACAGGGACATTTTCATGTCCTCAAACACTTAAGCATTAATAAAAGAGCTGCATGGAAGTGCTAGTAAAATTGCAGCATCATTTGGAGGAACTGAAGCTCACTGTGCAAAAACTCCCATATCTGCCTTTCAGAGTGAGGCCATAATTTCACAACTCTGCAAAACTACAGGCTTGATTACACTGTCCTTGTTTTATGCTACGACATTGCTGGATGACTCTGAAGATGAGAAGAGAGTAGAACGAGGGGGATGGTTTCATATACTCCCTCTCTCCTTTCCTCATATAGTTCCTTGCTCGACGCTCCCGCTCCAGAAGGAAGTGTGAAGAAGCAGTCTATATCAGAAGTAATAACCTTGAACACATCTCACAGTATTAATACTGTTCTGGTTGGCCTTATTTGAAGCAGAGCCAACCACTGATTACCTTGTCAAGGAACTCTGGTTGCGGGGGCTGCAAGCTTGGTCACATTAAAGGTGCAAGAAAGAGCCTTCTCGCGCTTGCTCTCAAAAATAGCGCCGACAAATTGCCACCTTTGTATTCCGGAAATTGTCAGGCAATTTGGCAGCCTTTCTGTTTTTGTGTACACTAGCGTGATGGAATAGGTGGAAATCACATATACAAGAGCCTAGGCAATTTTTGCACTTTCCAGCAGACGTTTGTCTGGCTTTACGGTGGGCATGCAATCAGAGGGTAACTTATGAAGTTTCAGATGGATGAGGTAGTTCTAAGAAGAACATCAAATGAGAACTTAAAAACACTTTATATTGGGGCTACTTGTAGTTTTTTCAAGAGGTGCCTGGAAAAAAAAAGAATGACATGGGCTACGCTTCAGTTGACTTGTTGGTTAAGTTCATTATATTGGTTATATTAAATTGGTTTGTAGCATTAGCTGTAGTGCAGTGACAGAGGTTCAATCCCCTGCCTGGGCAAAGTCCCAGTAAGAGTCCTTAGGCAAGACTCTTAATGTTACAGCTGCCTTCATCAGTAACATGACTGAAATTGTTAGTCAGTCTGGGTTGTATAAATGTAATGCTATCAGCATAGCACATTTGCAGCATTCTGATCTCCAATACTTTAGTACCTCCAATAATTTTGCTGAATTTTGCCTTTTCTTCGCTAAATAGCTGTTTACATCCTTTAACCAGTTTTATTACATTCCATCACCAGCAACTAATGTAATAAAGCATTGACTAACCATGCCAAACATTGACTAATAATAACAAAAAATACTGACTGCTTCATAAAAAAGGAGTTCTTCAAGTGTTCTTTGGTCAATGAACCTTGGTATTATATAGAGCCATTTTGCTAACAGTGAATGATGAAAAAACTTTTTATATAGCAACAAAAATGATTGAAAAAGTCAAATAATGACTTAAATCCTGAATGTGCCACAGAGATATGCTTGGAAGTGTTTAAACAAACAGATCATAAATTAAATCATTACTTGCTGTTTTAGTATAATTTGCATTCACTGTAACATGAATAACTTACTGAGCAAATAAATGCTTACCACCCACATGCAAAGCTTTTTCAATAGTATTTTCTCAGACGCTTAATATTTTGCTTTTGACTGTGGATTGCATTTGGATTGCACTTTCTTATTGTTTGCATCTACGATTTGCCTTAATTTTTAATGTGTCATCATGCATTATTGAGGTTTCTGTGGAACCTGACTGCCAGGCATTCATGAATACAGCAGCTGATGCATTTGCAGTAATATGACCTTGTCATCATGATAGGAAACTGGGTAAGAGAACATGCTGTACTCATTTGAGACAATAACTCTGACAGTATGATCAACATTAGCACTCAACCGCTGAGGAATAATTAAATCTAGTTGATTATAACTGGCGGCTGTTGCTAGATTCGAGGAGAACCAAAGCTGCATAAATGCCAAAGCCTTGCAGCATGAGGTGTTATCGCTATAAAAAATACAATTCCCTAGCAAGAGAATCTTATCGCACAGGTAGTTAACAAAACAATTTGACAGTTATTTGGAAAGTGCAGGTTAAAAAGGCCATTAATGAATGGTGGATATAGAGCCGGGTGCATTTGCTGCTGATTTCAGTTCAATGTCAAATGCAACACAGGCCCTCATATTCCTGTCTGAGTAAATGAATGATCTCTCCATTCCTGTCGCTGAAATACGTTTTCTTCTGCTAAAGAGATTCATGACGTCTGAATAGAAAACCTGACCTCGGCTGTAAGCCTCTCTACAAGCGACTTTTCCTTTCAGAGGCTCGCACGCAATAAAGAGAAATGTCAAACAGGTACAAGTTTGCCTGAGATGATATAAAGATAAATTCAATCACAGCTATGTAGACACAGTGGCGGGGGCAAGGTGTACAGAAGGAAGCCGGCCATGTTGGGCTGTTAGCCTTTATTGCAGGGACGCTGCAAAACGGCCAAGGTACTTTCGTGCCGTCCGTGCCCTTCACCTTGGAGAGCGACGAGAGACGTGATGTCATTAGCTGCTCCTAAGAGCCTAGTGGGCTGTTCCCGCTCTGCCACATCCTTTCTCCTTTGACAGATCACTCTGTAATAACACTGTCACCATGCTACATATAGAAAAAGGTACATGGCTGAGAAGATGAAGACCCTGACCAGGTAAATATGTGTTAAAAGAGAGATGGGCACAGTCTGGATAAACAGAAGGCAGGGAGTTTTTACTGTTTTTCTAATTTTTCGACCTTCCCAGGCTGACATTATCCCAGGTTGACAATGACAGTGTTATATATACACCAGATTAAATATCTCAGGAACGCTGCATGCTAGAGGCTTTTTTTAGCCAAAAAGATAGCCTTGTTCCAATGAGGGCTCTGATGTGATTGTATCCCTTTAGAAGCTAAAAAAGACATATTTACACTGTCTTTTTAAAGACATCCTATAATACACCTAACACTTAATGCCTTACTGATTCATTTCTCAGTGTTGCAAAGAGTTAATGCTTATAGCATGGTTGTTAGTCATCCACTAACCCTGTTTTCCCATCTATAAATGCATACTAATAGGACGGCACCCAAAATAATAGGTTAAACATTCAAATTACTGTGCTTAGATTATTTGACCTTTTTCTTAAAATTCTGCTGTATTTCACAATCACAATCTGGGAACCAATGGAACTGGTTTTAGTGCTTGTTTCATATGCAACTGCTTGAGACCATTTGAACTAATTACTTAGCTTATTAACATATCACAGAATTTTGTTTTTATTACATTTTGAAAAATATCCCATCTTTTTTGGTTTGCAAGGGTCAAGCAAAACTTTTTTCTTTCTCTTTAGATTAAATCAGTGTTATCTGGCTTCACAAAAGACTAAATAAATAAATACAATTGTTGCCCGCCACAATTTAACCCCCCATTTGATTCTCAGCTACAGCTGAGAGCTATGACCAAAAAACAATTGATGCATTTTGTTTTCTTTTCTATTTTTTGTTGTATATTTTGTCATAGCTACAGGTCTACTACAAGGGTAGTTAAACAGCATGTTTCAGATACATAGGGCCTGTCTACAGCATCATGACTCAGACACATAGGGCTACTAAACAAGCATCAGTGTTTAATGCATCGGGTGTGAGAATGTGTTGTTTTTTTTTTGCACTAAACAATCTTAAGGTAAAATAATTTTTAAATGCTTTTTTTCTGTCTCAGTTGGAATAAATATCAACAGAACAGTTTTGGCAAGGCATTTGCTGTCACCCAATGTCTGCCTCATTTTAAAGCTTCTATTTTTAGAGTTCAGTTATGAACTGTTTATTCAGTTTCATGTTTAGTCATGGAATTCTGCAACTGCTCAGTTCTAGTTTAAGTTCTAAGTTTTGGCCTTAAGTTTTAAGTTTAAGTTCTGGCCTTTATTTACTGCAGAGAATGTGTTGCAATTTTAATTGACAATACTATAGAAATTCTGCAGATTTGGTTGAACATTTGTGTAGTTTCCATCAGTTGATTTAGGGCTTTATTTGGGCTCACTGTTCAAACAAATGGCATACCTCTTTGGGTGGAGTGGGGTTGGGCTCTGGGTCATTATGATCTCCGTGGTCTTGTTTGATGATGATCTCTGAAAAACAATGTGCAGAATTTTTTTTCAGTCAAGTAAAACAATTCAGATTTCCTCGCTGCAGGAGTGGAAAAAGTGGACTGGAATGATTAGACACAAAACTGCTGGATATCCTTTTGCTAACTCAAGAAAAATGGACGTGCTAGAGTCCATGTCCCTTTAGTACATTCCTGGTGGGGAGAGGTGCAACATCTGGCAGAGATCTATAGCTGCATTACCAGAAGCACAGTTGTGACAGTTTGTACAGTTTTTCAAGGCCTTAAGCGCATTTAACTGATGCCTGGCTGGCTTCTGTGGAGTGTGCATTTAATACGACATGGCACTTAATGGTCCTTTTTCCAAATTCAGCCCTGTAAATGGGATTCATTTGTATACAGCTGAAGCTGGCCTACTTTGGTTTGTTTAAAGGACAGGCCGATTTAGCGAAGAGGCGTGTTCGCCAGCACACTTAGGTCCGTTTTAAAAGATAAACACATTTAGGAAAGACAAGTTACTGGAACACTTGGGTCTAACCCGTGAGCAGACAGTAATGTGTTCTGAAGAGCCATGTATGATTAGCAGTAAAGTTTTGCTTTGACATTCGCTGCATGGCTTTCGAGCCAAAGTTTCTCAGAGAGTAAACTCTTCTCCGAAGCCAGCTCTTTATGCCTCAGTGGTAAGCCAGATTTGCAAAGTGTTTCTAGCCCGGAAATTTGTGGTCTGAAACCTTATCCTCTGCAATCTCTGTCACTCAAACCCCTTTGGCGAGTGGCGTCGGAGATAGAGAGCTTATTCCTTTGATTTGCAACAATGGAAAACACAATTTCTCTTTCCTCGCCAAGGCGGAAATGGCCTGTGATGAATTAGTTACAACAACAGTGTGGAAACAAAGACTGACGCGTTCTCATCTTGTTCACGTCAAGAAGCATCACGCATCCGACGCACGCATATGACTAGGTTATTGAGTTTTCTCGGACAGAAAATATGTGGCCAGCGATAAAAACGTATCCCGACTGCTTAAAGGCTGCTGCGTGCGCTGATTGAAGGATCACATGGCATTTTATGTTTTTCTGTTTTCAGGCCAGTAATGGAACAGTCTCCTTGATACCAATCTGGCCATTTAGTACATCTAAATTAGGTTTGAATGTGCATAGAAATTTGACAATTTGGTCACAATGTGTCTTCTTCAGCTTGACATCTGAGATTTTAAAAAATAACAGTCCACTGATTTAAAAAAGGAATATTGTGGATCAATCTTGGCAGGTTTGAGGGGTGGAGGTGTTTGGTTTTGATTTGGTTGCATTTTAGGAAAAACAACATTTCTTTATTTTCTTTAACACGTACATAATCATGACATAAGGCCCTTAGATTTAAGCAACCTTTGGCAACTATATTGCATCCTCCACTGTTCCATGGTGGTATGCTTGCAACTATAGTTCTAAACAATGAAGCTAAGAGAGAAGCAAGCCCTTGAAAAAGTTGCATTAATGTGTTTGGAAAAAAAAACCCAAATACATTAGGAACAGCAGAATATGGACCCGGTCATAACTAGAGAGAAGAGGCCAACTTGGGAGTCCAATTTTACAACAAGAGCTTGAAGGCAATATTTTTAGCATACATCAATGTACGTTTATGCGTTATTTTATTCTGCATTTCTATGAAGGTCATAGCAGCAGTCACACTGTTAGGTGGTCATGCTAAACTTCTCACACTATTAGATGTTTGGCACATCTTTGGATACAAGAGCTTGACAATGGCCATTGTTAACCCTCTCTCCCAGAGCAACATAGAACCATTTTGGAGCCACCACCAAGATATCTTCACGTTTCTATCAAGCTGGTCATCTTTTGCTTGGGTCAAGCAAAAAAAAAAAAGCACACTGTAAACCCACCATAATATATTTGAAAAGCAATTCCTGAGTATTTATAAATAGCTTATTTACACACATATGAGCTCTATGAATGACTTTGATGCCCTCAGACTAAAGTGGTAATTTTATTGTTCATACTTTCTTCAACCTGCAATTCTGTAAAGTTCAGAACAGATAAAGTAGATGATACTTCTGAATGTATGATTTAAAAAAAAAAAAAAAAAGCTGTTCAGCTGAATCTGCTGTCTCCACTACCCCTTGCATGGCCACCCCTTTGTGTCCAGGTCCACCAGGACACAGCTTTTGTTTTATAGTAATGCCAGCTCTCATTGCCTCACCTTGTGTTGTCATAAGATTCCAAGGTCCGCCTGCAATAAAGAGACAAATGGCTTATTCTCATGTACCTGGCTGGGACTTGGTTTTGGAGGCGAATGTATTAGGATGTGAAGAATGGGTTACTGGAGCACATTAGAGCCTTCACTGACCCATGGCTCTGGTCCTTCAGGGCTGTGAACTGAGCAGACAGGCCTTGGCTGAGCTCGCACCATGGAAAACAGCAGGAAAAGGGTTTAGTGAGACTGGTGTGGAGAGTTGATTTGTTTGAATAAGATCATCAATTCTGAGAAGCTGCAGTCACTGGTGGCAGTAAGGAAAGTAAAGTGTGATTTAATATGAATTATTTGTCACTTGTAGCTCATTTAAACAGGCAAGGAAAGTCTGTGGAAGGAATGGAGGGAAACTTTCAATCAAAACCACATTTGTGTCCATAAGTATTACACTAACTTTTATCATTTTTGTCATCAAAACAAATAAATAGGGCATGCTGAGACCTGTTAAAGCACATGTAAATATAATGAATATCTATGTAATCACAGTTTAATTACAGAATTTGCAAATTTATTTGCAAATAATCCAAAATATGCAAAATGTTTCACTGACCCCAGGAGTCCTTCAACAAAGACATGTTTGGAGAACAAATTTGGCTTCTTTAGAACTGATGCTATGAGGTTAACCCAAAGTCAGTAGTCACCCAGATCTTTTTCCTGGTGTGAGTGTGGTTGGGTATGCCGTTCAAAAGACTAGTGACCTGTTCAAGGTGCTTCTGTGTCTTTCACCCAATGAGTGCTGAGGTAACCCCTCGCTTCCCTGATTAGGATAAGCGGCTAAGATAATGGATGAATGAATTGATGGATGGTTGAATTGAAAGTTGATCTGTACAATCTTTCTTTATAGAAAAAACATCCATTAGCGTTTTTATCATGTTGTTGTTACATTAACAGGGTAATTAATTACATTGTTACATGACAACTACTTTTGGACTAGCCAGCAAAAATATTAGCTTAATTTATTCATCAATTCTTTGTTCATAGTTTATTTCGCATACACTTAATTTACTCTTCAGCTTTTAATGCTCCTAAAACCTTCCATATTTGACCAGATTTGATCTGGATCAGCCTTTTTTTTCAAATTGACCTCATGCAAAGAAGCTCTCCACGGCTAGTGACTCCACAGTGCCAAAGATGCTGTGCTGGATCGAGACAGCAGAGCATGAAAATGACTTTCCCTTGGCCCTAGGGGAGTCAGAGAGTAAGAAAGAGAGAGAGAGAGAGAGAGAGAGAGAGAGAGAGAGAGAATGAGAGAGAGGCCATGTAAGCCCTGTCGGTCGTCCCTGCTCTGTGGGATAGGAAGCCGCAGTCAGCTAGCGGAACAAACACACAGCTAGAACCGGCTGTACGTTGCCTTACTCCGGGCGGTAAGAACGCGGATGTGGAATGTGTCTGAAAGCTTGATTAACATTGTACTTGATTGCACTGAGCTATTTACAGACGCAGGTGTAGGGAAGGGCAGGGGGAGTATGGAAGCAAATTGCAACCCCTGGCAAGAGAAGGCAGGAGCTGTCTACTAGCAGAATGAAAGAGCTGTCTGTCGGAGGAGATGCCATTGTGGAGCTCTCTCTGCTGAACTGAAGGATGTGTTAATTGGATAAAATGATCTGGTGTACATATACCAGAGTTTAGAAAGTGTGACCAGTGCATGAGAATGAAAACCAGAATGGAAAAACTTGAAGAACATTCACAAGTAGTCATTTATAACATATTTTTTGTCTGTATTGCTGTTGACGCACACTTAGTTCCACACAGGAGTTATGTATGGTATTTAACCAGGTCTCAGCAAAATATGTGAGTTGTACATTCCCTATGACTGATGGTATACTAAATAAAAATGCATTGCATTGTCAGAAAGCAATTTGACTGTCAAAATACTCTCAAATTTATAGTAAAAAGCCATTTTTGTTTAAAGACTGAATATGTGTAAATAAACAATATATAAGCCGAATTTAAACATTCCTGTTTTTAATTTCAGAATTAGAATGTATGGTCATGCTAAAAAATATCACCATTATTTCACATACATTTCCTGTATTTTAATGGTTGTTGCTGTTATTATGGGCAAATACTGCAAATCAGAATAACTATAGTTAGTGTAGTTATGGTAAAAACTGAAGCTTTATAAAGTTTTGAAGCTTAAACAGAAGTAATAAAACCAATTTTGTGGTGTTAAAACATGCTACAAAAACTGTTGCATTACAGTAAAAAGCAGCATTTTGAATAAATTAAATGGCTGTAATTGTACAGATTCTTGCTAGAATTGAAAAAAAAACCAGACAATTACTGTTAAGTAGCAGTTTTTGTCTGGCACCCCTAGTGTCAGACTCTATATATATATAGTCTCAAGGAGGTCTTCCTCCACCTTTCCCAGGCATTGGTATCCATTGATGGTTGGTTACCATAATGCGGGAGTCACAAAAATAAAACAAAATAAGAATACCACTAAAGACACCAAATATGCTACTAAAACAAACAAGATGAGAGTGAGAGTGTATAGAGCTACAAAGACTTGGTTTCACCCCCACACCCCCACATGGCATACCAAAAAAAACCAACCTTTTGGTACTATAAGGAACCTCCACACTAAAATACTTTGCAGTAAGTTAAATAGTAACTAACCTTGATCAGCTTAAGATTTGACTTCATTGCACATGTGTTTCAAATGTGAAAAAATAATGTTAAAATGTAACAAGTTAAAAAAAATGTTATGTTACTCTCAAGTCAATGAGTTTTTCATTAAACCAAAATGACACTTTTTGTAAGTACTTTTTTTTCTTTGGAAATGTGCTTTCCACATAATGTTAAAGGTCTTTCCTGGAAATGGACATTCAAAACCAGTATGTGCAGTACACTGTAAAAACGAAATGTGTTTTCACTGTCAAAATACTGTAAAATGTAATAGCAAATAACATGAAATAAAGTTTCATGATTAAATGGATGTTAATTTACCATACATAGCATGTTTTGTAGCCCTGTTGTTGCTATTGTACAGAAATTAATTGTACATTCACAAAATAAATTATCACTGTTATTAAACAGACATTTCCTTTATTTTACTGTTGTTACTGTTATGACCATGGTCAAATACTGTATGTCAAAATAACCAAAGTTATATGTCTGTAATTTTACAAATTTTTTCTATCATTAAGAAAACTGATTTGTTTTTATACATGGTTTCACCTGCCACCCCTGTTGTTAGGACTACACTTTTTACAATTTTTTATTTTTCATTTTTAACAGTGTTTATTTTTAAAAGAAAGCTTCATAAATGATCATATGTTGTGCTCCGCAAAAACAGCAACAAAAAAGCATTTGTCTCTGATATACAATGTAGACAAGTAACCTTTAAAAATTAAGTGCACCATGGCTAACAAGCCTTGTTCACAATTATACTTTAATACCCTCTTCTTCCATGAAGTTGTACTGCAGAGCAGTCAATCTAAGTGAAAACCCAAAATGCATCTATGTCTACTCTGTGCAGCCCAGCCCTTCATTTTCTATATGCTTTGATTTCAAGGACGTGGCTGTGGCGAGAGAGGAGCAGCCGCGGAGGCTAATGGAGCTTGAAGGCAAAGTGTTCCAGAGAGTAGCCTCTGTTCGGTTTTGGAGCATGGCAGCCTCTGATTACGGGAGTGACAGTCTGGACAGCTGGAGGAATTACTGGGATTGTTCTGTGGGAGCTGGATTGAAAACTTAGGGCTCAGAGGAGGCATCTCCTCCCCATCAGGCCTCTGTAAAGCATAAAATAAAAGTGAGAATAACTATTTCCTCTGGAAGACCTTGACTTTTCTGCTGAAGGACTGTTGACCAGTTGTTTTTCTCCACAGCTGTCCAGGTGGAATTGAAGTAGAAGTGAGCCTAGGGACAAGTGTGTGGTCCACAATATGTATTTGATGTGAAAAAAGAGACTTTGAGGGGTTTGAAGTTGGCCTTTGAAGCAAGTTAAGTCTGACTCACTTTGCGAGTAAAGCTGACCCTCATCACCTCTTTTAGCTTGAAAGTGGAAAAATGTGTCTAAATGAAAAAAAAAAAACCCTATAAAATGAGGGGGGAAGTCCTTTGCCAGTCCATGCAGCCAGTTTCCCAGACCTAATTTTATACAGGATACTTTCATTTTTTACTATTTTTTATAAATGACATTCAAAAAGTCATTTTTACACCCAAAAGTCATAATTACTTGAATATTTTCTTATGTATCATACTGTACAGTGTGTGTGGTGAGTGGCGTGGAATGAATACAATTCCCATAGGCACTTTCTTTTTTTTTTAGAGGCTAATTTGCTTATTGTTTACTGGTTATAAAGGACTTCATTGGCCACAAGCAACCTTGCCCACAGCTTCTCCTCCATTTAGCTGCATTTCCTACAAAATAAATGGAATTTAGGTGATTCCATCAACCAGCTCTCGCGCTGTACCATTGGTCTGCAGAGAGAGAGTGTAGCTGCAGGCAGTCTATTTCATTCAGCACAAGTTGCTGTTCATTAGAAATCATCTCTCATTTTGCCACGTATGCCAAACGCCAGGTGTTCTCCATTTCTGCCTTCAAAATACTAGCAAGAAGATCCTTAACTCAGAATAGACTTCAGTATTATAAAAAAAGAGTCTTAACTCTACACTCTATAGCAGTGTTTCCCAACCCTGGCCCTGGAAACCCACCTGCACTGCACATTTTAGAGATTTCCCTGCTCCCAAGACAAGAGCCTTAACAAATGAACTAAGCTGAAGAGACTGTGTAAAAGCAAGAAAAGAGGCCTGAGGCTGGAAACCACTGCTCTACAGTATGTTTTCATGGTACATGCTGTAGAATATTCTTTACCATATAGACTTTGGCTTTTTTGCGTAGAATTACTTGCAGCAACAATTGTCCAAAAGAAATGTCAAAATGCAATCATATTACCATAATGATGAAGTGGAGAGTTAGAGTAATTGAAAACACTTGTAACGAAATTAGAAGTATTAGAAAAAAATTAAAAGAAACAATTAAAAATTGCATTATGAGTAAAAAACACTAAGAGAAACCAAGACGCAAATAAAAAAACCCCCTGTAACAGCACAAGAAAGAAATACTGAGAGGAACCAAGATGCAAAAGAAAGAAATCTGTAAGAACACAAGGAAGAAACAATGTGTAATGTCTCATCTCGTCATGTCTCTGCCACGTGTCCTGTCCGTGTTTTATTAATTGTTTTTTTCATGTGCTTCCTTGGTCTCGTGATTGTTTATTGTCCTAGCCCTGCCTTTGTCTCCGCCTGTATCACCTGATCCTCTTGTCTTGCCACTTCTTTGTTCAGGTGTTTGTGATTACGTGTCCCTTTTTAGTCTTGCATGGTTGTTCTAGCCTTTGCCTGCTCACCCTGTTATATCCTATTTACATATACCTGTTTAGTATCCTATTAATAGCTTAAACCTTGCACTAACTTCCAACAACAACCAAATTATTACACACTGAAAAGAACCAAGACGCAAAATAAAGAACTCTGTAAGAGCATGAGGAAGAAACACTGAGAGGAACCAAGACACAAGGAGAGAGAACTCTGTAAGAGCACAAGGACGAAACACTGAGAGGAACCAAGACACAAGGAGAGAGAACTCTGTAAGAGCACGAGAAAGAAACACTGAGAGGAATCAAGACACAAGGAGAGAGAACTCTGTAAGAGCACAAGGAAGAAACACTGAGAGGAACCAAGACACAAGGAGAGAGAACTCTGTAAGAGCACGAGAAAGAAACACTGAGAGGAACCAAGACACAAGGAGAGAGAACTCTGCAAGAGCACGAGGAACAAACACAGGAACCAAGACACAAAAGGAGAATCCATTCTCCTATTGGCTGCACCATCTTTTTCAGTTTAAACATGTTTTAATGACATTTTACAGGTCTTTATGATACAGTCTACTGAATGACTATGTTGTAATATACAGGATGTTTTTCATAATACACTCTACAGTTTCTTAATCCTGCTGGGCCACACCACTGCGCAGTTTCAACTATTTCTCACCCCACACACCTGACTCGGCTAACTGAGAACTCTATTATCACTTGTAGAGCTGGATATTGTGTGTTGAATTAAAGAATACTTGGAATTGTGCAGCTCTTTTGGTCGAGAACAGGATTTAGAAACAGTGTTCAGCAGAATAATATTCATGATATGTCCTACAGGTTGTTCTTCATGCAAATACTGTAATTATAAAACACCAAATATTACATTTTCTGCCTATTTTTAAAAGTAAAGTCCCTTTTCTCCCGTAGTTAATATATTTAAAGTAACTGGAAACATTGTCTCTTGCTTTTTTGCCCTAAAATATTTAAACTGGCAAATATACAGTAATTGGGTATGAAAACATATAAATGTGTGTTTTCATGTAGGGTGTGTACTTATTTTAACAGTGCTGTTGTTAATAACCTGCACTAAGTAATATAATATAGAACACTTTAGACAATATCAGCTAATGATGTTTCGACATCACTGGGGTTGTTCTACAGGACACTCTTCATGATGCACACGACAGGATAGTCTATATTCTATGCACAGATGTTTGCTCTTTTATTCTCCCCTGAAAGGAGAAGGAGAATGTCACTCTTTTGTCTTTCTTCCAATGCAGAGTGTCAGTTCTGACAGTGGCTCTCGCTCCAATCTCTTATTATCCCACCGGTCGCTCTTTCATTTACCTTGCCAGTTCAAAAGCAATGCATAGTCAACAGCCAGGGGCAGTCTGAGATGGGGTCAATGGCATCAGTCTGCTAGTCTTTTTATTACCATGAATGTCAGCGGGCCTCTTCATCTTCAGTATGCCTCTGGTTCATGGACAGAAATGTCAGATGTATTTACAGCAGTCGTTACACTGAGAGAAGGAACAGAATGGGTTAAAGGTAAAACCACACTGCAGGGCTGAATTGTTTTTATTGTAGTCCTTGGTAAAGATCACTATTTTTGAAAAACATAATTGACTTGCAATGGAAGCATAATTGACTTGCAATGGGAGTAAGTCAAAGGAAATGATTAAGAAAGCAATGGAGGAAAAATATAATCTTAATTTTATGATTTGGTTAGATTGGTGAAGCTGAACATGGCTTTCTGTTTATGAAAGACAATGCATAAAGACTATAGCATAAAAACAAAGCATTTTGAGCATTTAAGCATATCATGTCTGTGAAATTAGAAACAATCAGCCATAACATTAATGCCACCTGCCTAATATTAAGAAGGACCTCTCATGCTACTAAAAACAGCTCTGACTATGGTGCACTGTGTGTTCTGACCCCTTACTGTTAGATTCATTATCACTTTTTAAACCACAGTAGCTCCTCTATGGGATCAGACCAGACAGGCTAGCCTTCACTCACCACATGCATCAGTGAGCCTTGGGGTGACGTTGGCCCAGTTGCCAGTTTACCAGTTGACCTTCCTTGGATCACATTTGGTAGGTACTAACTACTTCATACCTGGCCCAAGAAGACCTGCTGTTGTGGAGATGCCTTGACTTAGACATAGCAGCATCACAATAAGGACCTTGTAAAAGTGGCTCAGATTCTTACATATTTTACCCAAAAAGAGTGAGGATGACATATGAAATTGTGAAATTTAATACTTGAAAACAAAAATTGGAAATCAGAAATTTAGAAATGAAAAAGTATCTTTCGCATTAAAGTCACATGACATTATATGTAGGGCAATATGTATATGAAGAGCAATCACTCTTTAACTAGCCTCTATTTAATTACTGTGGGCAAAAATCCCTGATATATGACTCCTGCCAGGTGTAAGGGGGTTGTTCTGTTATTGTGTGTTCCACATGCTGTCACCATCTCCGATCATGCAGCACCATTGTGAGAAAGTATAGTGGATGTGACTGAAATCATCATGGCAAAATGGATAAGATTTGGTTATCACAAGAGGAGAAAATCCAGCTTTAATTACACAACTCACTGGTAAAATAAACCATTTGCGTGTGCTTTTTCTTCTTTTTTGCACAAAATTGCAGTGGAAACCTGTCTAATGATAGGAAAACCCAAAAACTTTAAAACATTGAATAACATATCAAACAATGTCACGTTTGATTTTTCAACACACACTGTATATATAATATCTATATCTATCTATAAATATTTACATAAACCAAGCTTTGAATCACCCTGTATTAAGTAATACATACTATTAACGATTATTCCTAAGTACAACGATCAGCCATAATATTAACACCACTGACAGGTAAAGTGAAAACTTATTACCTGCTTATTTCATTTCAATGACACCTGTCAGGGAGGTGAGATATTATAGGAAGCAAATGAACAGTCAGTTCTTGAAGCTGATGTTCTGGAGACAGCGTAAGGTTTTTAGCCACTTTGGTTTAGAGCTACTGTGGTTTCAAAAGTGCTGAATCTGATAGAAAGGGGTCAGAACACAGAGTTGAACAACAGTCAAAGCATTCTGCAGCATGAAGGGGACGTACTCTATATTAGGCAGGTGGTGTTAATGTTAGGGCTGACCGGTATTTGGTCCATAAGTCTGAGAGTGTAGTAAACATTCTGGACAATTGTTTTAAATCTATTATCATTATTCAAGACTCAGTTTGTGCCAGATCCTGACAAAACGGGGGACCTCCTACATTAGGACCAGCAACTATTTGATTGGACGTGGCACTGCGTTCATGATTAAGCATTTCTTACAATATTAATTTTTATGTGTTCAGTAATTATTTTATTTACCATTGATATTACTCATAAATGGCTTTTTTGCCTGTTTTGGACATGTTTTAAATCAAAAGTTGCAAAAGAGACTCAGTAGTTCGGGTTATGTGCGAAGCATGTATAGATACAGACAGACAGACAGACAGACAAAATTAATCACTTTTTGTGGTTAAAAATAGGTTTTTTGGTGCTCCTTCCTTTACTGTAGTTATCCTGAGACAGGGATCACTGCAGTAAAAGAAGGAGCACCCTTTCCCTTGTAAGAGGGGGAAAATGATTTTTCTGATTGTTTTCAGTGTTCTGTAACCTTTCAAGAAGTCAGCACAGGCCCTTCAGCACATGCATAACAATGTCTGTGAAATGTGTCAGCTGGATTTGTTCCTGATGCTCTCCATGCAGTGGCAGCTTGACAGCTATTTGCATGTGTAGCATGGACACTGTTAGAGGCCCATTTAGAATGATTGGCGAGAGAACAGCAGTGTGTTTGAAAAAGTGAGAGAGTGAGGGAGACAGGAAGATGATCAGAGAGAGAAAGAAAGAGAGAGAGAGGAAATGACCCCCCCCTCCCCCGACCCCCCCAACTCAAAACCTGCTGTCTCTCTGTTCATTTACATTACTAGAGCATGAGGGCCTGACGTCCAGAGGCACACTTATACGTAGAGTCTCCAGTGCTGCTTGAGTCACTGGCACTGCAGAGCTTTAAAATCAGTGTCTGAGTGGCTTTAATTTGCCTCCCTGTGCAGCAGGGGAATTTGTAGCATGGAATTAGAGCAGCAGAGAGTTATGAGTGACCAGTCAGTGTGGGTTGGCTCCGACTGAGCGGGCAGGCTTAACGTCAGTCACTTAAGCAGTGACATCCCGTTCAAGCAGGTTCAGAATACTAAACACAGATGCGCACACACAAACACTCTTGCTCTCTCTCTCTTTGTCTGACACACTTCACACACACACACACACACATTTTTTTTACAAAGTAAGGATGCAAATTTATACATGTAAGTATGTGTGTGTATCTGTGTGTGATTGTGTGTGTGTGTACAATGGTTTTGCCTTCTTTAAATGTGTATGTGCAGTAAATTAGTAAAGAACATTTTAAATGTTTAGGTAATGGTTCTATACAAATAAATGTCTAAGGTGGAAATCATTTAAGATCCTCTGAATTAAACATGAAAACATGTGCACCACAACAAAATGTGACCTCTGCTTTTAATCCATCACATGTACACACCTGGTGCAGTGGGCAGCTATGAGAAGTACCTGGGGAGCAGTGTTGCAGGACAGTACCTTGCTCAAGGGCTTCTCAGTGATACCCGGGTCAGGACTTGAATCTGCGGCCTTCTGTTCAGGGCAAGGTCCTAACCACTAGGCCAACACTGACCATAAAATAGTAATAGTGTGATCAGTTTACAATAATGATCAGAGATGGGAAAACAAATAAAAGGTCATCCACAGTTCACAGCAGTCACCTGCAACTCTTAGTTAGTCTTAAAAGGCCGACAATTTTGTATTTTCCCTGTCTATCCCATTGCATCCTTCATACAGCTGAAGAAAAAACAACAATTTCTCCAGCCTAGAGCAAGCCCTCCCTTCCGTGCTGATGAGAAAATCTTAACTTGAACTGAATATCATTTTAAACCTTTTTAACCAGCACAAAGTGTTCATCTGAGTCATTTAATATTAGACCAATGCCAAACTTCTGAATCAGCCACCAAAGGTTTTACAATTTTGTTGAAAATAGATTTTGAACAAACTTTTTCACTTGTACTACATGTTATAATTTTTTTTAAATGACTGAAAGAGTTTCTTTTGAAAGATAAGAGAACATTTTTACTCACATACTTATCATAAAGTAGAGAATCTCATATATATATATATATATATCTATATATATCTATATATATCTATCTATATCACACACACACACACACATATATATCACCATACCACGATTGATATTACAGATTTTAACAAGGAAGAATGTGAGTCTCTTACAAAATAGCTATCAAAAAAGTAAAATGGACTGATTCAACAGAGTAAACATTTAGGAATGTTAATGTACATGTGAAAAACAGCTTAAACATTTAAATAACCTCCAAAGCTTAAAGGTTTTTTAACTGTATGGCCAAGCTAAGAACCAATAACATTTTTAAAGAGGGCATCAGGTGTAATGAGGCTCTTGAGTGGTGCAGCCATCTAAGTATTGGCTCCATTGTCCAGAAACTGCGAGTTTAGGAGAGTGCAATTGTCTTTCCTCAATCTAGTCAGGGTGGATGGCCCTTTGCCTACTTGCATCACTCATTGTGGGATGACACCATCCCTATGTGCGTCACTAGCCAATGCAGGTGTCTGCTGAAATAACCAGAATAGCAGTTAATGTTCCTCTCCAGATATGATAAGTTCTCCATTAATGTTGCGTTCCAGTGTGAGGAACAATAATTACTCACACTACCTTATAATTTAAGATTTTTGCCTCATTGTATAGCATGACTCACAGTGCATAGATTCCCAGCCCTTGTCCTGGATCAATAATGCCCGGCAAATTCTAGGCATTTTCCTACTGCTGACATGCTTGATCCAAAGAAAGAGCTTATCAATATGCCTTTCTTGAAATAAAGTTTATATGTTCGAGCAGGAAAATGAAAAATGTGATGAGACTTGGGAGTCTACAGCATATGCCACACTCTGAATGAAATTTGAATGTTAAAATACACCATTAAAATACTTAGCACTAGACTTGGAAATGCTTCTGCTAGTGTTTTTATGTACATTACTATAGTTCACTATATGTCTCTGCTCTTTTTCAACTCTTCTCATTGCTGAAATCAACACCCATCACCAACACAATGTAAAGATAGCTGTGATTTGTGTTTTGTGGTTCCTTTCTTCCCTGTTGTCACATGTCTTGTAAGGTGTCCCTGCCCTGTCACAGCTGTAGTTAATCATGATCATGTATGTATATCCAGCATTTAGTTTGTTCAGGTTTGCTTATTTGTCTTTACTATGCTAGTCTGCTTCTACTCTGTTTTGGTCTTGTGTTTGTTATTGTGAGTATCTTGTGTCTAGCGTCTACTTTTGTTCGAACAAAAGTCATAGCACAATTTCATATTAATCCTGATGCACAAGTTTTCTATTGAGCACACACAGCTATAATCTTAAGAGATTTCTTATGCTTTGGAGCAGTTTTACAGGAACATAAGGTCAACATGCCTAATGACAAGTGTTAGCTAGTTGGGTATACTGCAATGGCAAGAACTATGTCCTGGAATCTAAAGCCTGTAGAGACTGGGGGATAAATTCCTCATTAGAGCCTTGATTGAATAAGAAGCATTTACTGAGCTCGAACCTACAAACCTATGGAGATGTTCTGTAGTCTTATGAACCAAAAAAACTTAAAGCCTTCCATCCGGGCATCACTTGCCCTGCAAAAAAGTAAAGCCACATTCTCTGTGAAAAACACACTCACAACTAATACTATACACTATATTGCACATCATTATTTGGCATGAAGTCTTTGAGAGGGCATAAAAATGGGGAAAATATGGTTCTCTTAGACTGAGCGCTTTATTGAGCAAACATGTAATAGGTTTCACAGCTGAGGGAGAACCGAGTCAGATCCAAACCCTCTGACTTGTCAACAAGCCGAGTCCACGGGGGAAACATTGTAGAAAGTCATTAAACGAACTGAACAAACCAGTTCTGAAATGAATCAAAGGGCTATAAATAATGAATAAGAGACGAAGCGTCGCCGCCGCTGAGCCAGAAGTTTGGTGGAGTTTTGAAGTTCGCTCGCATAAGCGTGAAACACTTTCTGTAATGCACGCCGGGAAAGGCTACTGTTGTATGCGAAGTTGCGGGATACAGTGGCGTCAATGAGAGCGGGGTGCTTTCTGGCTCAATCGGAGAGGGAATTAATGATTATGCACAGCAGGGCAGAAAGCATGCTTCTAGTGCAGTTTGATTAGACGTAGGGGAAGAGGAAATTGCCTCTGACAGGTGGTACAAATGAAACAATTAGTATGCGGATGTATGCGGATGCATCCACAATAACCCATTTTAATCTATAAGCACTCTGGTCCAGTATTCTGCCTCAAGCCATCACAGCAAGTTGGAGCAGTAGGCCGATTGCTGGTGGCATGCTGGATCATTGGGTGGAATGATGGGCTGGAATATTTCAATTAACAAAATGGATAGTTTTGAGGGCTGGCCAATTTGGGCAGGTCTGAGATTTTTTAGGAGAGCGAAATTACCTCTAACCACTGACCCTAATTTTGTTTGCCCATCAAAAGCTTGGAGACATGTAAAGTAGATTATCTGCCATAACTGAATATATTAAACCAAAAGCTGCTCAGTTCTGCAAAAATGTAAGCAGAAAAAGCAAAGCATAAAGAACTATTCTGGAAAAAATGCCAAATTCCACGTCATCCCTTTTTTGGTATTGGGGCATTTAGTGTGGCTACATGTCATGTAAAAAAACCTTTCACAGTAATTGACATGTTTATGCAGTTTCATGCCATTTGCTAAATAAAGATTTATGTAGACATCATGAAGATTTACTTGTTTCTCAAATGATGTTTAATACAAACTAAATCTCAAATTGCTCTGTGCTTTACATATAAAATATGCATTATGAAATTTGGTTTTTGGAACCAAGCTGTGAGGCCAGAACTGTGCAAATAGCTCTATGTTAGACAAACGAGGTGTTTTTAGACCAGAGGATTTTTTTTATAGTGTTGAGATCTATTGGAGGAAGTTCCTTTTTTGTGCATCCACACTGCAGGATCTAAAGATGATTATAGTTCTTTGAACACTGTTTTGAGGGTCTTTTTTTAGCTCTTTCTTCAGTGTAGGTACTATCCGAGCACATGAGGAACCATGAGTACTGTTATTGTACGGTGAAAGCGTATGTGGATTCTACTTCATTTTTAAACAATACATGTGAATAATTAACTATGAAAACAATAGCTCTTGGTTGTATAAAATGGGGGAAAAACACAGAAAAAATGGACAGACTATTAGGCTTTACTGAGATGATTTGCATCTTCTTGCAGTCACTATTCTATACATGGCTTATGTGATTTCTGCTTTCCTACTTGTAGTACAATTACAAACAGGAAAAAAGCCTCTGAAGATACATCATTTTTTGAAGAGCTTCCCAGTGTGTAGTTCCTCTCAGTGAGTCTTTCACAATGGTCACCATGTCAGATAAGGCAATCATAGTGCCATACTTTCTTGCCATGTCTTGCTAGGAGACTGGCAACACTACAAGTATAACCCCAGCCAATGATAACCTTTGGCATGGTTCATAGGTTGCTGGGAAGGAGGATCAAGCAGTTTTGAAATTGTGTGTTGCAGGCAATCGCCAAAAGAAAAAATAAAAGAAAGCAGAAAAAGTTCTGGACACATTCCTTGGTGTAACAAGTATGCCATCTACAGCATGAGGTAGTAGTGTTAACATATCAAGAACATTACACATATGTTGTTAAGCCTCTTACTCTTCACCATGTTTTTGTTTACATATCGTTGCTGTTCAGAGAAAACCAAGTATCTTCAGTTTTGGAGTATTTTTTTTTTATTTAGATTTTTCTGCATCAACACAGCAGGTGGTCTTTACATTGCATGAGACCTTTATTAAGAAGAAACCAATTGAAGTGCTCTGAAATCACTTGTTCTTAAATATTCTTCCATTAACTTACATTTGAAGTAAGAAATGTTTATTCCTGTAAAGTTACCATTTTTTAAATACTTGTTTTTCTTGGACAGCAACGATATGTGCACCAGAGAGCACTCTCATCCTATGGCCAGCCATGTCAAAATAGTCAGGAAAATACCTAAATGATGTGATAGACCATTTTTGTCAAGGAATCGTGGGGTATCCCTGACGCAACATCTCCGTTCTTAGATTGTGTCACACTACAAGGGGTAAAGCCATTCCCGACATTCTTATTCAGGTCCAACACTGGAAACGTGTTTACAATGGCAAAAGTAGGTCAACATGGGACTTAATATGTGTAGTCTAAACCCAGCACAAGGATGAACATTGTTCTGAAAAAATATCAGTCCTGGACTGAAACACTACTAATAACTTGGGCTTAAATGGGTGAGGGTAAAACCACAAGCTGAATCTGTAGAAAAAAGTATGACCATGATGCAGGCCTATTGATGGAAAGCTCAGTGTGCAAGTGGCATTGTTGCATCATTCTTTTTATGCAACATTTTTTGTAGGTAAGAGGATGAGTGACAGAGCCACAGCACTACCTGGGGGGCCGGAGGGCTATAGTAGTATGTCCAGTCAGCACCTCTTTAAGTCTTCTCCCATCTGAAAAGAAACTCACTGACCTCTCCACGCACTAGTCTCTCTCTCTCTCTCTCTCTCTCTTCTTCTTCTTCTTCTTCTCTCTCGCTCACACACATATACACGCACCCTACGGATGTTTCCGCATCTCCCTCTGCTCTCAGCGGGCCTGCGTTTGATCATTACGGAGACTGGAGGTGTGGAGAGGAGCAGCGTTATTTATGAGCGTGTGTCAGCAGAGCCCTTTGCCTGTTCTCCGGTCAGGCCCTGGACTCCAACTCAGCCCAGGCCAGCTGGGGTAATGGAATGGATACCGCTCACTTGTCTGTGCAGGACTAATTACATTACTGGCCTGATAAACAGCATGTACTTTGGCAAACTTTTCTGCTTGTGCATATACTTTCCTCTCCTCTGGCCTTCTAATAAATATTAATGGAACAAAGGGAAAATTGTGGAGCGCGATTTAGCTCAGCCGCCTGTCCTTGGAAAGTCAAGGTTGTGGCTCTTCATTATAAAAATCCACTTCATAATTAAGATGTTGTTTTATGTTTAAAGTGAGTAACCCAGGGAAACAAGAAGATTGATGAGAAAAAAAAAAGAGAGAGCACTGCATTGGCTGCTAGAGTGGAGACATGAACATTTTCATACCAAGCTCTAGAAAGTTCATGAACTGTCTCACACTTTTTATATGTTCTTAAATAATGTATCATTGGCTTTTTGATCATATTTAATAGGCAACGTTGTTTTACTGCTTTGATAAGAAAACATTACCATAACAGACAGAGGCAGCATCCAAAGCATGAGCTTTGTGACGGTATTATTAGCAGGGTCGTAATAAAAGGTAAAGTCAAAAGGAACTGAGGGGATCTTGACTGTGTTGTTGATGAATTTAACCAACCCAATATTGATGTTAATAATAATAATAATAATTATTATTATTATTATAAAATAAAATATTATTATTGACTAAAACATAATTGCATAATTTATTATATATAATTATATAATTAATAATAATTATATACTTAATTATATATGGATATACTGACTGTTCATATGTTGTCTAATATATCCCACCCCCTGACAGGTGCTATTGTAATGAGATAACTAGATAGACAAGGTTGTAATATGTTACTTCTCTGTGATGTTATCGGTGATTGTATATATTTCAAGGAAAAGAAACATAATAATAATAATAATAATAATTGTTTTAAACATGTTATAAATTTATATATATGTTATAAATTATATACGCACATATATGCTCTTAAAATTGTAATTGATAAATCATTCTATTATATTTGTATAAAATCTAAAATCTAATCTAAAAGCCTTAAAGC
Source organism: Arnoldichthys spilopterus (assembly GCA_037974385.1). Lineage (NCBI taxonomy): Eukaryota > Metazoa > Chordata > Actinopteri > Characiformes > Lepidarchidae > Arnoldichthys > Arnoldichthys spilopterus. Next base: position 19,002,070 of record JBBPDA010000152.1, on the reverse strand, counting down.
TTTTCTTATTGACCTTTGATACATTTAGCAGGCCTGCACTACTGTAGGAATCATAGCTAGGTTCATTTAATGAATTGTAAAAGTGATCAATAACTTTTTGGTTTTGCAATATTGTGTATTTTTGTATGTGTATTTGTATTTCTACCAGTGTTATATAGTGTAGATGGGGAAGAACACACTTACAGCTCTAAGTGTGCAGTTTCTTAACACATTTATTGACTGACCTAAGGTTTTGCACAGTATTGGATATTGCTGCGTAAGTCCAGAACCCTGCTAAGTCTCTCCCGATTGGAGCGTCCCCATAAAACTCAGTGGGACAGTTACATAAATCAAAGGCCCAAATTCCGGGAACAAATGGACAAGGGGGAGAACAAAGTAGTCCAGACACCGTCCGCCCACGCTGCTCGTCTGGATTGTGGCCAGGCCCAACTCTATCGTCTCCCACAGCCTTATAGCTCAATAATCAGCTGCAGCTGTTTTTCTGCATGTTCCTCTGCCCCTGCATTTGTGTTCTGAAGCATGCTCGCTTGTGTTCATAATGCATAATCCCTAATGCAGGTCCTGTGTTTGCTAGCCCAGGTGAGGAGAGATGATTTCTGGTGCAATACCTGCGGCAGCTTGATGGCAGCCAACGTGTTGGAAGTAAAAAGGCAGAGGCGCCAATATTACCCTGTTCCCTGGTGGGGAGGGAGAGGAGGAGGCTAGAAGGAGTGTCTTTTTCAGCCGTTTTCCCAGCGGACCCCTGCAAAGCACATCTGAGCTTCATCCATCAGGAGCCCCTCTGAGGAGTTAAAGCCCACATGGACCAGTTCCTGACAGGTACGCTTAGAAAGCCCGCTTTCTCAGGCAATGGGATACATGGAGGAGGTGAATAATTCAAGGAGCTGATAAATTGTGGGCTAAAGAATGAATTGTGTGTGTGTGTGTGTGTGTGTGTGTGTGTGTGTGTGTGTGTGTGTGTTTGTGCCTCACTTTCATGTCACTTGGATACTAAGTGTAATAAGCCAATGCAGATATGGAAATACATGTGCAGAATATGTTTAATTCACTTGGTTTCCAAGATGAGAAAACCAGCAGAAGTTGGAACAGTAAAAAATATGGGCAAATAATATTCAGAGGGCAAGTCAAGCTTAAAAATTACAAAAGCAAAGAATTAAAAATGTTATACATAATGACAGTAAACAGGTTCAAGGTAAAGATAATATATTTTACAAAGAACTGTTCTTTTTTTTTTTAGAATTTCTGGCCTCTGACCAGGAAAAAACTGAGAAATCTGGGTGAAATTGCCACTTAGAAAATCAGGGCGGTGTTCGCAACTGTTCACCATAATACTGACTAGTTTATGAATTGGTTCATGTGAATTCATGTGAATTGCTCATGTGAATTTTCCCACTCTGTAGCTTAAATACAAGGAGGTCCAGAATGATCATAAGCCGATCAGCTAAAGTCATCCGAGGCTGGGAATCTAAGAAAGTTGCTTTCACTGGGTGGGTGGGTAGGTCCCCCCCCCACATCACTTGCCAGCGTATTTGTTAGCAGCGTAACAACATTTGGAGTTTGAGTTCTACTCTAAGCATGTTGGTGGTATCGCATAATGGGAAACTCCTTGATATTGGATGGAACTAAACGTGAAAACTGGGGAGAAAAATGGAACTGCACCCCTCTCACAAAAAATAGCTAAACTGGGAATTTTATTACAAATAATCTCATGTAACAGTGAAATTGCTATGATTTGACTGCACTCAACTCTTGACAACTGTACTTGATTACCGTACTGAGAGTGGTTTGTCTGTTTCTTTCCAGCTGTCCTGGTAGAGCTCTTATAGGTCCATTCCAGCAAAAGGCATGACACTGAGCATAGCATCCAAATACAGCCAAGCAAAATCACTGGTGTGTTTTGAGCTTTTAACTGCTTTGGTCACGCCAAAATGGGGGGCAATTTACCAGCAAAATCATTCAAGTGGCCTCTCCCAGTCTGGAGTCTAGGGTTAATGAAAAGCTCTCAGAGCTGCCAGTGTCGGCTTGTAGGTTTCGGAGGCCACGTTTGCCCTTAAATATGCTCATGAAAGCGTTGACACCTCTCTCCCTCGGCGAAGAGACCCACGCCTGATTACCTCGGCTTGTGCCACGCTCAATTCAACCCGCTCGAAACTTTTTTTTCCCAAAGAAAGGTCCATATTCACAGTGCATGAAATATGTGCATTTTATGGATGACTGTTCTGTCAGTTCGGCTCGGCTCAGCGTGAGGGAGAGCGAGGCTCGTTAGTGCTTAGCTCACTCGGCCAGCGTCAGGAATCCCGGCCTCCTGCCTTCTCTCCACCGTTTCTATACCTCTGCAATGCAAGCTGTCACTATTCATTAGAATCTTCACCGCTCGTCAGCACCGCAAGGTCGGACCGAACATTAACATGCGATATTTTCCTTCGTGCTGTCCTACACAACCGGAGAATAATGGGGAGCATCGTACACTGGCTTATTGAGAGCTTCTGGTCTTGAATTGATTGGTAAATGTCTAAAGCGTGCATTCTGTATGGGATAAATGCATCATGTTGCCGTTCTGAGTGGAACAATCGGATTCCTATGGAAATGCATAACTGCAGCTAGCACATTCAAACGTAATAACTCATAAACACTAGAACATGCTTGATTGTGTCAAAACATAATGTTAATCAAATACACACTATATGTAAACATTTATTATGCTTTTAGTAAACATGTTGTGAGGCAGGGGCAGTGCTGGTGTGACAGTTAGGTAGTTGCCCTGTGATCTGAAAGTTGTGGGTTCAAATCCCAGACTCTACCACTGTACAGGTAGTAGAAGTACCACTGAAGTACCGATGAACAAGGTTCCAACCCCTGGGTGCTGCCTACATCACCTGCCTACTGCTCTACATGGATGAATTAAATACAGAGGTCACATTTCATTGTGGTGTGTTCACAATGACAAATAACCTTTCAGTGTGTGGTCTTGGCTCTCCTCTGCTACAAATGTATTATCAATAAGTAAGAAAAGGCTTCAGGCCTTTTTCCAAGAGCTAAATTTGTTACAATCACTGGATTCTTGGTTTAATGCATGCAACCTAGTTACCCTTTCTAGGTCCCACACAGCAGGAATATTTTTACATGCCTGTTCTTTCCTTTCAGTATTTTTTCTAAACAAAACGTGCAGATTCAAAAGCTTCAATTCATGCCACATGTATGTCAGCAGAAGTGGATATTTTCTCAATGTATTGACTGTTGATGCATAAAGTAAATCAAATCTAATGACATAAATATGTTCAGAATGTATGCTGAATGAAGTTATATGGATACATTTGGGCACTCATATTGAAACTGCATGATTTAATGAACAAACATATGTTCTACAAAACTTTCCTGCTTATTTAATAAACCATTTCTTTTAATTTAATGTTTTATATGGCTATTAGCAGAATGAACTTACACAAACTAGAATGTGTGCACTCAAATTGGCAGATAAACTTCATTTTTAAGTTTGCTCACTGTAGAGGATGTGTATTTATTTTCTATGTGTATCATTTGATCATATTTGTGCATGTGACAGTATGTGGGGAGTGGTGGTTTTTCCCACATGATTGAAGAGTCGCAGGTCCAAGTCCCAGCTCAGGTACCACAGAGTTACCTTTGAGCAAGGTACCGTCCTTATACTCTGCTCCCTGGGTGCTGTTGATAGCTGCACACTGCCCCACAAGTGTAGTATCGCATAGTCTCTCAGTGTCTCAGTGCCATCCAGACGGCGTCGAGGCGGAAGCAGGTGGATCGCGGCTGCGGTCCCGAGCCTCCGCCATCGAGGAAGGGCAGCCCAGATATCCACGCCGCCAAGCCGGGCCTCTCCAAAGTGTCCACGACCCTGCAGGAAGCGGCCACAACGCCGAGCGAGGAACCACCAGCAGCTCCAAGGCACGGGACAGCGGACTTGACAGCGGTGAACGAGTCCACCACTTCCGGGTCGCAGCAGCCAAAGCCGTTCTGAGTCTCCGGGCCCGCAGATTCGAGGGCAGTGGGCGAGGACGCCAATCCCAGGTTGCGGAAGTTGACGCTGGGAGCACCCGCCCTTCGAGGGCCAACGAATCTGCCGGTGGCTGAGAAGACAGTCACTTCCGGGTTGCAGAGGCCGACGCTGGAAGCCTCCGCCCTCTCCAGAACCACGGGGGCCTCGTCAAGAAGAGGCAGATCTTCGAAGGGAAGCCCCGTTGAAGAGAGGGTGATGGTAGAGAGCCCCGCAACTTCCGGGTCGTCAGAGTCGACACCGGAGGCTCCCGCTTCCTTGTCGTGTGCCCAAGGGGAGGAGTGATGTAAGGCCGTCCCACGTCTGAGCCCTGCCTCCCAGCTGGGAGTGATCAACGTGGCTATAAGAGCCTTCCCTGGGTGGATGGCGTGGTTCAACTGTGTTTTCTGTGTTATGATACCACCATGTCTGGTTGTCTGTTGATGTGTACCCTTAGTCTCAGCCCTTAGTGTCCCATAGTCTCTCAGTGTTTCGTGCATCGTGTGTATGCTTGTTGTGAGTGTCTGTCTTTATTAAACGTCTTGTGTTTTCACAACCCAGGTGTCCATCTGCGTTTGCTGCCCATACCGAAGCATTACATCAACACACCTATATTCCCACAATTCATTGCCACAGATGGTATATAAGAACAAAAATAGGTTACATAATTAAACAATAACATGATGTATTGTTTTATTAGTTCTGGTAAGTAAATAATCTTAAGGATGTTATGGTAATTTCAAGTTTAATTACAAAATCGAAAAATTTAAACATTTATTATTTCTAAATAACCACTCGTGACACACCTGCAGTACCTTCACAACCCACAAGGCCACCCACACTTTGGATAATTTTTCCTTACATTTTTAAGATTAGTCAACTAAATAGCAAGAAAATGTTGCTTCAGCAGCAGTTTAAAGAAAGGCTTGCACATAATTACTTGGTTTTCATGCAGAGCATTGTCTTTGTTGGACAAAAACTGGGCTTTTCATGCTGAGGATGAGGAAGATGATGAAACAGATGTGGAGAGCAGTGGAAAGTCAAGGCCAGACTCTGTACACCGCCCTTGTGTGTTGGGCTGGAATGTTGGTTCATGGTTCTTGTCAGGGACTCCCAGCTCTGGAAACTAATAACTCCTGACATTTTCATGTGCCTCTTGCCCATTACTCCTGTAGAGTGGGATTAAACACTGGATTTCGGGATGTTTTTCATTGGATATGAAGTGTGTGTTGGTGGAGTGTTATGTAGCAAGACTTTGTATCTGCAGCTTGAGCAGTTAACAGCTTTGATACTCTCAGCTTCAGCTGGCAATTATGTCAGCATAAATCAACGCTGTTCAGACTTTGGAGGTTAAGACGGGTTGAAGAGATTTATGGTTTGGTAATCTGGCTTCTTTTTTTCCCTCCCCTTCCAGCCGACTCCTGAGACTGTGTAAAACAACCACTGCTGAAAGTTGCACTCCATGCCAGATGTTTTATGGAGAGAGGAGCCGTGACACTCGCTTGCAGCAGCTGAGACTGCGTGGGTTGCCCACAGAGGCTTTGGAAACTTGGGAACGTCACTGCAGAGCATGTGGAAAGCCAAATCTTACTGAAGAGGGAGGATTCTGACTGAATTTGACAAGCACAAACCCTTGTTAAACTGCGAAAACTTTACAGAACAGAGCAGAGTAGAGGACTATAGTCGTCCTTGACTTTCATTCAAAGCATGCGATTCCCAAATGGTGTGCAGCTTCGAACAACTGAGTGTAATTCAGAGGTGCGGTCTACAGCTGTTGAATGTATTTAAATTCTTTCCTTCGCTATTAGATTTGTCGTTGCAAAATGTACTTATTCTCCCAAGTTTTCATTATGTCAGTGGTCATCCTTCTCAGTCTCAGCTTGGAAATGTAATGCCTACTAACCAAAAATCCCATATTTACCAGCACAGTCCCAAATTTCAGCATAATTCTTTAGCTTCCTGACTTCTTCTCAAAAATGTGCTTAGCAAATTCAGATGAGAACTTTTGGCTCCACACAACTTTGTAACTGGGCAGTGGTAGCCTAGGGTTAGGGTTAGGTTAGGGTTGCACTGTTGATAGTTGCCCACTGCTCTATATGTGGATGGGTAAAATGCAGTGGTCCCATTTTGCTGTTGACACACTTTGTGTGATGGGGTGGGTTCACAGCAACAAAGTTGATTTCACATTAATAACACATGTAACAACCATGTAACCACTGATGATTTATTCACAGTTAAAGATATATTACAGCCCTATTGCCTCCTCTGTTTATGTTGGTATTGCATCTTGCAGATGTGTCAGATTAATTTCTAGGGTTATATCCTGTGCTTCAAACATGCAATAGATACATCTGGGTCAAACTGCCAAAAAAAGATTAATTGCGCTAAATGCTGCAGCACCATGCTGCATTCCCAGCCTTTACAAAATGCCACTCCTCTTTTCAAGTTGGACTCTTTCCAGCCTTTATACTTAATTAGACCACGTGTTGGCAGTTAACTTCTTGCCTACCATGGCAGACACCCTGATTATATACCTGGCCTCTGTAAAATACTGAGTGATTCTGCCACATGTCAAACACTATAGTCAAGTGAAAATTTGTCATTGTGAACACACTCAAGCACCACAAAGAAACATGACCTCTGCATTTAACCCATCAGACGTGCAGCAGCAGGCAGCTATCAACAGCACCCGGGAAGCAGTGCAGCAAGACGATACTTTGCTCAAAGGTACCTCCGTGGTGCCCGGGCCAGGACTTGAACCTGCAACCTTTCGGTTCTTAACCACTAGACCAGAGCGATAAGTTTGTTCATGGTTGCCAGGTGAAGATGGGTGATGAGTGCTCCCATCCAAGCTGGTTGAGGCACTTGACAATACATCGCATTCATCATCCCCCAGCCAGATGGGTGGCAGTATTGTGCCATCGAGGTGTGCCATCGAGGGGGGTGGGGGTGTGGGGGGGTGTGTCTGGGGGGGGGGGT